>UFQX01000514.1:0-51165 GCA_900497675.1 Arapaima gigas
GGACAGCTGCAATATCTGGTAGACTGGGAGGGCTATGGTCCGGAAGAGAGGAGTTGGGTGCCGACACAGGACATTCTGGACCCAGCTCTGATATGCGATTTTCACAAACTCCACCCGGAGAAGCCGCGTCCCCGTCCGAGGGGACACCCAAGGAAAAATATAAACAACGACTTGACAGTCTCTACCAGTGGACCCAAGCAGCATCACCAACGTCAACCCTCATCCGCACAGTCTCAGGATCATTCCGGCCCACAAGCACCACAGCAGTTACCCGGGGGCATAAAGAGTAGTCGTCGTGTCCGCCCGCATCGCGTGGACGGCGCTGACTCCTTGGGGGGGGTACTGTCACGCCCCCGGCTCTGGACTCCGCCCCTCCTGATTCCTGATCACCTGCTTCCTCTTAGGTGGTGCCTATTTAGATCGGCGATTGCCAATAGACCAGTGCGAAGTATTGCCTCATGGTTCATGTGTGCATACCGAGCAGCTATTCTCCAGTCTTATTTGTTATCGACCTTTGCCTGTACCTGATCACCGATTTAGTCTCACCCTTTACTGTTTGTCCTCCTGCACCGAGTTGCTTTACTGGACCCGAACCTCACCTGCCTTGTGACCACGATTTAGGAACGCCCCTTTCAATAAACGGAGTTCATCGCATTTGTGCCTGCGCACGTCTGCTTATTCTTTTCAACGTGACACACACCTACACACATCTCAGCGAGCAAGTGGATTAACAAGAAGGTCAACAGGCAGGCAGGGAGAACATGCTCTGCACCACAACACACAGATTGTTGCTAACTAAGGTAATGGACTGAACTCAACTGCTTGCCAAACCTGAAGGTAAGGAGTCCACATGGGAGGTGAGCAACATCTGGTAAAAGCTGTGCTGGAATCTCACCCTACAGGTGGATTTTGGACAGAAGAGTTGGGTGTGGTGGCTTTTCAGCATCAGGATGGGGAAAGGACAGGTCACCAAGGACACCAGGTGTTCCCATCTTGAGCCTTCAAGGGAGTCCTGGCCTGTTTTTGCAACTGGCATCTGACTGAGAGCCAAAACAGATGCCATGCCTGAGAACTACGGCAATGTACCCAGTAAGGCAAATAAGATCCGGCATCGAGTGAAACCAGGCCCCCCGATCTATGCCTAATCTTACTCTGCAGAGTCCACTTTACAATTCAAATATGCAAATTGCTAAAACTAAGTTGAATTAACAGTTTGATCCAGTTTTTGCAAAAGCTTTGGGTAAACATCAAAAAAGCTGCGACAACAGCGTGGAAATCGGCAGATCAGTGATAAGTGCTGAGCGAAATGAGACGTGTAATTTTTTTTGGTACTGATGCTGTGGTTTAATTACTGAATAGAAGGAGGTATTGTTGAATTCAGGCTTATAAGAGGAAGAAATGCTGTTGACTTTAAGGCTCCTAAGTTGTTACGTGTAGGCTTGTGTAAAACTAATAATCCATTAGCCTTAATATGTTTCCTATTTGTTTACTTTTTTATACACTACTGCATCTCAGTGTTTACTTTCCAGCCCTCAAATCTGGCTTTCAAACAAAAGTCCAACAATGGTTTATAAATTTTTCCATCCTGTTGAGCTTTTCTGAAACAGATAATTAAACTAATTTGATTGAATAACCATCGTTTTAATTGTGTTATCAGAATGACTAATGGGAAATGGTGGTCAAGACAATTTGAAGAGGAGGTGAAAAATACTTTGGTAGGTTGAGCGTGTGGGTACAGTACATCTCATCAAGCAAAACCGTTGTGCTGCCAGCATTGTCCCCGTGGTTGTGGAAATCAAATTCTGCCTCCTGAAGGACCAGCACGGACCCCCAGGGAGTTTTCCTGGCAAAAATAAGACAGGGAATGTTTTTCTCCATCCTTCCCCGATCCAACCATTGCATTGTACATTCCATTCGCTGCCATGCACAGTCTCACATTCGCAGAGCAAACACGGCAAGGCAGTGCAGCGGGTACGATAGCCATGAGACAGAACAAAAGAGGGTTTCACCAGGGCCAGCTGCTGTGCACATGGTGAATGTGTACTGACGGTATTTGCACAACTGCCAAAGTAAATCCGTAATATTTGCTCGACAATTACTGTGTCCTGAGGCTTTCCATGGCTGGGACGAGCGGTGTTGGCAAACAGTACGACAGGCGTGCATCTCAGGTGTGCTGGCTGTGAGATGCACAGAGAGAGAAGCAACAAAAACAAATATAAAGCTTATTGATAAGGGAAAACTTGCCCTTTTCACATTTTCAGTTATACATACATCATATGTGGTGTATGGTGCCATATTCATCATCCAGAACCCGGCAAACCGTGTTAGCTAGAGCACAAATTCGGTAAGGGTATAGCAAAGGCTTTCAATATCTGTCCTCGGGCACCAGGTTGAATAAGTTTCCCAGTACTTACTGCATTATTACTTACTGCATTATCAAGGACTCGGAAAACAGTTAATGGCTCAGCTAAAGTGCCTTGTCGATCTGGGGTTTAGCTCAAAGTTAGAACAAAAGTCTGAAGCCTTTCAGGTGTATCACACTCCATCTGATGTGGAGTGTGATCCAGGTAACACCTAGAAAACTGATAAAAGCACAGAGTTGATATAAATGAGACTTACTCACCAACTACATTACTCCTAAATTACTTTTTTTGTTGTTTTCTGATTGTTTATGCTCCTCAAGCTAGGACCCAGTTTTCTGTTTCTCAGCCTCACAATGCATTAAACCTTATGGAACAGGTGCAGACTGAAAAGAACATGTACACCTCATGACAGTCCCTTTCTACCGTACCTACTGAGGAAAATGCATTTGCATGAAATTAATCTGTTGCCGGAATGCGCCGGAATTTATGTTGTGTTGAACGTGACAACATTTTAATCTACTCCCTTCCTGGGGGCAAAAAGCACCAGAGAGAAGAAGTTCTGCAGAGGGTGGATTTATTAAACTCATTTGAGGATTCAAGACAGAAACTGATCAAATCCATGTTTGGAAAATAGAACTTTCTTTTGTTACCCCTCTCCCTTCTGCTGCAACAGTATGTCTGTTCTTGCATGGTGAGCAAAGGTCAGGTTCCTTGCTTCAGTCATGAATGGTTATTGTGAGGTTTTGACACAAGTGCCAGGCACGGAGCTGTGTCTTGGAGATGCATTGAGTAATTCCCTCGTGACCTTTCGCACTGATGGGTTCCTGCAACTTTGAATCTCATTGTCACCTGTGCTGTGTCATCCTGTCCTCATTGACAAGCTGACATTTGCAAATCCACTGTGGGAACTTTGGGAACTATATTTAAGCAAAAAAAAAAAAACAGTTATTTTTTTTTTTAAATAATAAACTCTCCATTTGAGTAAAGGCTTATTCATGAGATCATGCAACAATCCCCGGAGGTGAGGTGTATAAGGCAAGGCACACTCTGGACAGGTAGCCATTTCATTACAAACTCATTAATATTATATTAACTTAAGTCAATTACAATCAGTTCACTTTAATAATTTAAAAAATAATTATTAGCTTGAAGTCACTGATTATCGATAATAACTGATGTAATTAACCTCGAGTGCAAAGTGAAATGCCTTTTAACTTTTTATAGTTTCCGCTCCGATTACAACCTCTTTGACACCCACCAGTCATCTTGAGTCTTTTTACTGACTCTCCAGTAAAACTCTCCAGTTTCCCTGAGAAGCTCCTCAGTCCTACATTTTCATCTTCCTCAGCCTTTATGTATTTTGACTCCAAGATTCTCTTGCACCATGCTAGTTGAACTCAATGTTGTTGGTATGCCTGTGAAATTGTCCAAGTTCTACTTTTTAGGGCATCTAACAGATTTTCATGGTATGGATTCCTATCAGCAGTGCACAGAATCTTCAGTCAGGTCCCACAGGCTTCTGTGTGGGGTCCTCCTCTGTTTTCCATTTGTACTACTTCACTTTATTTTGGTTTTCTGTTACCACTTTACACCCTTGTCAAATATCCACCAAAATCCCACCTTGACTCATATACGTCCAAGAGTGGATGATTGAACTTCATCTCCAACTTAACCTCTCAAAGTCTGAGTTGCTGTAAATCCCAGGTATGTATTCACTGCATTAAAACACTGAGTCGTTGTTGTTTAAAAAAAAACCTGTAGATGGTCTGCAGATCCATTTTGTACAACATCTGAAATATATGCCTATACCAATCCGTCACCTCTTCACAGCTTTTACTGCTAACACTGGTAATCTCAAGGTTGAACATCTACAGCTTCACTGTAGCTAGGCTTCCAAACTGTGCTAACAGTCAACTGCATCTTCTCCATAATGCAGCACATATACAGCCTCTCACAAACCTTCCATGTCAAACCGCTCCTGAACATTGCTCACTGAGTTCCTATCACGTCCCACATCATATTCAGGAACCCAGTCTTGTCCTCAAGGGCCCATCATATCTGCAGATTGAATTTGCATTATATGGCTCCCTTAAGGCACTGCATTGTGCATCTGGAGGTCCCTCACCATTGCTGAAGGGCAATGTAAAGAGCCACATAAAGTTTCTGAAAAGCTTCTTCTCAGCATTGCCCCCCAGTGATAAAATGACCTCCTGACCACAGTCAGAAATGCAGATTGTCCATAAAAGAATGAGTCAACAGCTCATTTTGTTTCTCTGGTCTGTAATTTCTGATGAAGTGCAGCACTACTCCATTGCTTTTCACTGTACAATGTTAGTGTGAATTCTAGTATGTGGCTTGTTACAATTTTTGATTGCACCGAGTTGTTGCATTTACATGTTTTTATAAGCTGACTCATGTGGTTTGTGCTGTAGTTAACATTGTAATTCATCAGTTGTTTTCTGATCAGGTGTAAACGAAAGTTAACCTAGTTTTACTGAAGGTTGAGTATTTCAGCAAAAAAAAAAATACAGTCATCCCTCAATTTATGTGCGCTTATTAAACGCACATTTGTTAGAACACGATTTGATTTTTAATACTATTTCTTGATTTATGCACTAACCCATTTGATAAAATGCTCTCCGGGCAAAAAAATCACCAAAGAATAAAAAAATTCCATGCCCACCTTGTGTGTGTGGTGGTGTCTGTTTAGTGTTGTGTTACATTGGTGAATATGGTCGTCTTTAGTGAATATAAGGATGTAACTTATGACTGACAGAGACAATAGAGTTTCAGGGGTCTGTTTGTAGAAAAAAGTTGTATGTCTGCCTGGTTGTAAATAAACCTGTTTTCTTTGTTTTATTTATTTGTTTTATTAGCACTTGTAGCTTCAACAAATTGATACATGCAATGCCTATTCCTGCTTTCTACAACACTATAATACATATGAATTTAAGAAGCTGGTTAGACAAGCAGTTAAGGGAAACAAGTGAGCAGTGAAAAACAAGTGTGTGTAATGGCTGCACTGATACTCCTGTAGAAAAACCTTGCAAGGTTAGGTCAGCTGGCAGTTTCAGTTCGAAGGCTTGGTTATATTCATAGACAGCAGATCCCTCCTGTTGAAAGCAACATCTGCTGCAGTGTTCCCACATGTTCTCTGGGGGAGGCTGTGCTGCAAGTCTGCCAAACCAAAAACAAAACTACCTGAATGGCCTACAGACAGGATCCTGTGTGTACAACCAAGGCTCACAAAGTAGTCAGCCTACTAACAGCTCTTTTTCATTATCATTTAGTGCCATCATGACAGCAGCTCTTTGCAAGAGGAGTAGTCAGATGTGAACTTAGCTAAAAGAGCTTTCTGTTACTTCCAGATATATGCTCTTCTGTTTTTGTTGGATTGTTTATCTGCTTACAGATTCCCATTTACCGGTGGGCCATCATTCTGCCAATCATCGTAGCTGATGATGTCACAACCATCCCACGATGGCAGTAGAATTCAAGGCGGCATGATTTCAATCTGCCTGTGTTTGACTTGACTCGAGCTTAGGCTTCAGCTTTGCTTTAGCGTAGGCTCTAGTTTCACTACTACCCCCCCCCCCTCCTTTGTTAATATTTGTATTCATTGTTACACATTTGTATGTCTGGGTGTTTCTCTGTTCCATTTGTCACCTGTGTTATTCATATGAATTTGTGGTTCACCGTGACTTGGAGAACATGAACAGGTAAGAACGTTACACGACACACACCTGCATATGGAGGACTGGTTCTCTCTGTAACTCACACCAGGTGAGGAGTTGAGTGTTACCTGTGTATTTTGGTTTGGGCCGGAAGTGCAGATTAGTCAGAGCGTCAGCAGACACTAAAGATGTTTCTTTCAGTTTGTGTTTATTTAAATAGTTAGCAGATCTTGCACTGCATCAGCTAGTCTGGTCTGCCATTGTGTTTTAGCATATATAATATAATTAACATATCCTATCTTTGTGTAAAAATCATAGTAATTATAATAAGAAGTACATAGAAAGAAAGAGGTAAGACAGAAGGGGTGGGAAGGGATGAAGGCACAACAAGAGAAGAAGGTGATAGAAAAGGGGTGGGAAGAGAAGATATTTAGAGAGGAGTTGTGATGGAGGAACTGAGGATCTGGTAGTGGATGAGGTTTGAGCACTAAAGAGTCTGCTTCTAGTGTATGTTGCCCTTTGGAGTTTAAAAACAACATTGGAGTCATGCACTGAGCTACCGGGCAGAAATCAGTTGTGGCACCAGTATGGTGTGAATGAGACAGCAGGGGAGAAGTCCTTTTAGCAGGAACCCCACAAGGCCACCCATCACCAAGACACTTTCAAACAGAATATCCCAACAACAGAAACCCTCAGGCTAAATTCTATGATTTACAGGAAGCTGAAAGTGTACACTGGTACATAGGGGAAAAATAACCTGATTGAAAATGCTGACCTTGGATCACACATCTGGAGTTCTAAGGTCATGTGGCCAGTCAGATGTGTGTATGTGTGAAGTTGTTTGTCACCAGATCCCAAAACAGAAGAAACTTGCACAGAAATGTGTTTGAAAAGAGTATCACTCTAACCACAGTAGTGAAAAGGCCAGAGATGAATAATTCCATCAACAGACAGGGAGACGACATGTAAACAGATCTGTATAGGTCCTGAAAGCTCATGGTTAAATACAAGGGGTCAGATGTAGATAAACTCAATACAGTTGACTTAAATGTATTCTTGTTTAGTCACCTTCTAACACCTGCCATAGATAGATCTGCCAGCATAGTTTAAGAAATTGTATAAAGATAACAGTGATGACAAAACCGGTGCACAGTTTAAAATGTTTGGAACAAAGAATTTAATGGAGTGGAATCTCCTTGGCACGTTAAAAAGTAGAGGTCAAAGGTCACTGGCCACCCACCTCTTATGGCCACAATAACATTAAACCCACCCAAAAATTCATAAGGAGGATAATATACTGATTCCCTGACCTCCTATAGAGATTTCTGCACCTTTAGATGGAAGGGCTTACAGGAGGGCCTTCACCGCGAGGTCATTTCCCTCTTTCATCTTATTTAACACATCCGGATGTTTTTGAGCCTTTGGTAACAGGGTGTGGAAACAACAAGCCAGTTAACTTCAGTCTACAGTTGTTACCTGGTAAAACCCGAGGCAGGGCCTGTCCTGCCCCCCTCTGACACAAGTTCCCAGGGACTCCGATGACAGGATTAAGCATCGTCGGGGTCCCTGAATGAGTGCATGTTTTTAACACTCTGCAGTCTCAGAAACCACCACCCTCACGCTAATTTAATTCCACATCCAATGGGGTCATGTTCGCGTCTTCACCATGGCACCGATGAGTTCACAGTGGCTGGTCTGTAACATTAACAGGGCTCTGCAGAACTTTTCATTTTCAAAGTTTTCTTTTCTTCCTTCCCCAGAAGAACACAAACAGTGATACCTGGGTTGACATTTGACGGACTGACCTGGAACAAAGTTCCTGAAAACGCATTAATTGGAGAGGCAGAACTAAAACCAACTCTCACTGTGACAGAAGAGGAACACAGCTGGCAATGTTGCATGTGTGGCTGTATAAAAAGCTTCTTTCTCGAGAAAAAAGGAACTGAAATACAATCAGTGATGGGAGAAAGTTAGAACCACTCCTGAAATGTTTGGTGCACTTAGATATACAGGTACCTGGCCTACATTTGACCCAGCCATCCATGGTCAGAAAGTCCTGTCCAGTGTAGCGTTGTGGTTATCCAGCTGCTTTTAAACCTCAACCATGACCAAACAGATCTTAACAATATAGATGTCCCTTGATTTCTAAACATATTGAGAATCAGATATAGCTATAATAGCAAGACAGAAACTTTAATAATCCTACAGGATAATCAAATAATACTTTTCAAGATGCTTTATTATTTAATTTATGCAGTACAAGTAAACCTAGTTTTGTCATTTTTAATAAGTTCTTAAATATATTTCTGGAACTTGTGCTCCATTTTCTCAAGACTACTTTTACAAAGTCTTAAGCTATTACTCCATTCGCCAAAACCTCATACTTCAAGAAAAATTAATTAGGCAAAACCTTATCTTTGCTAAAAATTAAATTTTAAATTCTTAAAACTGACAAAAACTGAGCTAATGCATAAACACCAATGAATATTCACAACATAGAACCACAGAATTTGAGGAAAAAAGTATAGATATGCTCCCATTTTCTACGCTGCTGTAATCTATAGACGTTGTGTAAGTGTGCAAGGACTACTAGAGTAAAAAAGTCAAAATGCTGAGTGTGATGTGAAAATCTGTTCAAAAATTAAAAAGATAAAAATTAAAAGTCAGAAGTAGAAACAAAAGAAAAATATTGCCCAGATTGCTTACACATTGCTTGTTGGTGCACATGCTCAGGTGGAACTTTATGGCAAAACTCACTGTTGGGGAGTTTTGTAACTTGGTTTTTGATTAATCAGTGTATTTTGTAGTAAAGCTGAGATAGTGTAAGTGTTTCAAGAAAGATTGAGTGTAACATGATACCAAAGGGTATCACCACAATGTAGATAAACATGAAAGAAAAAAAGGAAGTGTATCTGTTCCTTTTTTACCCCTGTCTCATATTTTGGCACTTTAATAAACACCTTGATTTAAAAACCAAGTCCAGAAAATCAGAACTGCTCTGGATGCTTTTACATCCAGGATTAAGACCCATGTGTTAGAATCTGTTTATGCATGACATTTTAGTGGGCTCCCCTTCCTCTGTCCCCTTTTCTTGTTTATCTCAGCTGTGAAAGTCATTTTGTCTCTTTAGTTCAGGAAAACGAACTTGGTTAAGAAAAAGCCGTAAAAATAATATAAAGCATAAATGATCATATCTTTGAAAATTAATAACTTGACTGTTCACAACAAGAGGAGCCATTGTATTTATTCAACAACAGAAATGCAATTTCCGGGGTTGATCTCCTAAAACTGATAATTCTTGGCATCGCTTGTACCAAAACAGAAAAGCCCACAAATCCAAACATTTACTTCGCAATTTGATTTGAATCCAGGCACTCAGTTTAGGACTCAAACGGAAAGTACCAGTCGGTTTATTCAGGTAGAAATGCACTTGGCTCACTAAAAATTCGCTTGGGGGAGGCCATGAGTTTCTGCTTGCAAATGATTGGAGAGAAATGCCGCCCTCCTCCCACCCTAGGATTTGCACCAGCATGTACATCTCCTGATCCTTATTTCAGTCTAATCACCAATAACGGCCCCGTCATGCCTCAAAAATCTAGAGATTACAATAATTAAGATTACTATCGGGTTCAATATGAGTGGCATCTTAATGATTAGGGGAGCCATTATCTGGATTAAACAGGTCATGTTTCCTCCTTCTACAGCTCCTCTCTCCACTCTTCTCTGGCTCCTGTCCCCCAGCTCCTTCCACGCTCACATATCTCATCTTCTCCCTTGCTGGTTTTGTAATATTGGTTAACCTGTTCCCTGATGTTGCAGGTGTGCCTTTGGTGTGACTGAGCCCAATGTCTGTCCTATGTGCTTTACTCTCTCTTAAGCGGGTCTCAGTCACTCCACCTCAGCTATACCACCACCCCCTGTTGCAGTGTCTCCCCCATCTCGATGTCCCTCCCTCTAACTCCTTCTCAATAATGGGGTGCAGAGGTTGCACTCGATCTATCCTATTCTTTTCCTTTGTCCCCTCTGAATCTGATCCTCCGAGATTTGCTCTGTCTGTCTTTTTTTAATCTTGCAAGAATGACAAGTACACCGTTTGTCATCCAGCAGCGTCTCAGATGTGCGTGAGCAGGTCGGACTACAAACAGATATGTAACCCATCTAAGACTTACAAAAGAAACCTTTCCAGGATGGAGAAAAATAGGACACTTCATATTTTATTTGTCTTTCTAACACTTTCTAAATATGAGATAGAAATCTTTAAAATCAATTGCAAGCAATAAATTGTCTGCTTCTCTTCTTACTGAAGAAGGTGCTCTGCTCTGGAGACAGTCTCCTTCTTTATTATTCTAGTCTTTGCAATAATAAAACCTTATTTGATTAATGAAAGAATGCTACAGGTATTCCAGAAAAATCATTTGAAAACATGCAGAAAATGACTTCTGATTCCTTGTTTTGTACCTTTTTCTGCCAAGATTAATAAACCCCTCAACAATGTTAGTCAGTCTTCTCAGGTGGTTTTTGTGTTTTCATATTAGTTCATTCCTGGTCAGGCTTAACAGGGATACCACAAGGCTTAGTTTTCAGACCCTGCTGCTCATCCAACACATACAGTATAAATTATTTCTTCAGTTTGTTCTGCATTGTCCTGTACAGCCCATTACTGCTGACTGACATTTTCTTTTTCCTGCAGCCTGCAAGAGGAAAGAAGCTGTTTCTTTTATGTATCTTTTCGCAGATTTTGTATGCTAAAAGATACACGTTTCTGACATGCTGCATCTTAACAAACTCTCATATTCTTGTTTTCATGCTGTCTCTGATTTAACTTTTAAAAGAAAAAATTTTGAAAGAAATATTTAGATGTGCCTCATGAAATATTTTGTATTTGCATTATTTTAATAACCTAATTTCTTGCCTAGGGTAAATACAGTGTGTTACGAGAAAATCATTATTAGTCTCTTCCATTGTAAGTGAAGTTTCCCATTATTTCCACTTTCTTTATCCTGCTTGATTTCTGCCAGAGGCCATCCTGAATGCCAGTTATAGCTCTTTAATGGACTGCAAATCAGATTTTTCCATTTCTTTTTCTAATTTTTTTCTCCTAATCTTGATATATGCATTTATTGAAAGTTGATGTCTTTTAAAACAAAAACACAAAAAGAATTATTGTTTGTAGCTGTCAGCACCGTTTCTTCAGAATACATTAAACTTTAAAAGAAAGCAAGGCAAATTTTTGCATTTCACACCTAATCACTGTTGCAGAAGGTTACTATAGTATTTGTTATATTCTAATGAAATTGTGGCTTTGTGACCATCTGATTGTATTGCACCATAATGCCCCTGCTGGCTAAGTGACATAAGACAGAAATGTTCCTCAAGACTTCTCAAGGTCCACAGAAATTGCAATGTTTCATTCCCACCATGGGCAGCTCAGCAGAAAGGCTGGTAAGACAGCCGATGAACTTCCTGCAAACACCATAACATCCATCAGTTTTAATAGGTAGATGTGTGACAGATTGAACCGGAGTTTTAGCAACACACTGTGAAGCAGGAATTGAGAGCAGACAGGGGTGAGGTCACATCTCGATGGGGTGCTGGCTGATGCTCAACATCAAAGATCTCCTCCCTGGAAACACTTGACAGGATTCCTATACTTTATAGTAAGCATCGCTCATCTTGGTAAAACATGTTTAATGGTGAGAGTAACAGAAAGGGATAAGAGATAAAAACGCAATTAAATGTTTATTATTCCAAAGATCTCAGATATCAGATAATTTATGCCCAATGTTTTTTAAAATAATTTTGCACAGAAAAAATTGTACAGCTCTTTGCAGGGATGTTGATGGTCATTGAGAGCATCCCTTAACTGGCACAGATGGATAACTAACATCCCCCTCCCCAGCACCTCACCTTTGTTAGCCCTGGTCATGTTCCTCCAGGCCCACCTCACCACCCCATCATCGGTGTCATAGATTCACAGGTCAGATATGCCAGGCGTCTTAAATAAAGGACAAGCTGCAGGGCTCCAATAGGAGCACAGAGCCCCGTCTCAGCTCATTGTGCACTTGGACTTCACTCTGCCCCCCCCCCTACACACACACACACACACACACACACACTCTGCCCCCATCCCATGTGACAGAAACTCTGTTTCCCAGCTTTATCTACATCCAGGTTTCTTGATTCCTGGCATTTAAACTAATCATGATGTTTCTCTCTTTTTTTTGTCTGTTACAGCAATCTGGACCAATTGGAAAGGTGCAATATGAAAAAATATCACTTTATATGTAAAGTTGGTAAAGAGGAACATGATGGAGAAGACGAAAATACTCCATCACAGTGTTGCATGATTTAATGCATATTTTATGATTCAAAAGCAGCACAAGTACCACCCTCCATGTGCCATTTTTAATATTCTGCTCAGGCCAAGTCTGATATAGAAGTGACTGAGGTATACAACCCACTCTAAATGGGTGGGGCTAATAAATACTGGGATTTATAAGGATTTATATAACATGAACTTTTGATACGGTTTACTTTAGGTTGAATAACTCAGCAGTATGGTTTTTCACTGAATATATCACAGCTGTAATAATTCTGCCTGATATGAGAAGATTGGCATTTCATAGCAGGACAGTTGAAAGACCAATGTGATAAATTTGGCACAATCTGGGGAGTCGTACAGCCTGGAACTTCGGAGAGTCAGGGATGTAACACAAGCCAAACACAGAGGAATCCAGTGCAAGTATTGTGACTTTTATTACAAGACAAAACACAAAGCTGATTTATTGGCTGCAAAATGATCTGCTCACCTGCATCTGACAACTTTCATGTGAAATGTCAGCAACAATGATAACAAAACACAGGACACAACAAATCTGCGGTTCATTTTGTGCAGAGAGAGAATTTAAATAACTATTCTGTTCTTTCCTTGTCACGTTGCTTTAGTTTGTACAGTAGTGGGTCACAGAGACAGAGCAAGAAACTGAAGATACATTAAACATGCCTGAAACAAGAGCAAATGGTCACAGTAACTCACAGGTGGGGACATGCAGGGCTACATTCCAGTAGAGCTTCCAGATTTTCTGAAGTTCTGAATTATCATGCAGAGCTGGTGCTAATTTTTACTCACAAAAGAAAGACTTTTGTCGTACATATACATCCCAGAAATGCACGTGTACTGAAACAGATCTGTACGGAGGAAGTGAATACTTCATTAAAGTTGTGTAGGTGACCTCCTGCCAATGGAGGAGGTTCCACTGGTTATTTAGAAGGGTTCGCATACGTCTTCCATCACTGACCGAGACCATTTGAACCAATTGTTCAGTTAAAATACGGGGATGTAGAACATTGCCTGTTTATTGTCAAATAAACTGTCTCTATCATTCGGACTTGGATGAAGATCAGGTCACATTACAGGAGTCATTCGTGCAGAAATCTGGATGGTTCCTAGAGGTTCACAAACTTTTTCCTCACAGCAGTGCTATTTATAGAGGGAACTTTTGCCAAGCAGAGTAGTACCTGGACCAGCACTATAGACATGTTCTTGGGAAATGAAGATTAATAAAACAGCACTATGAATCATTAATACAACATATTGCATAAAAGGAGCTTTTTATACAAAACAAAAGAAAATTAGTCATCTTTAATAATAGCAAATAAATGCAAAAAATTGTGTATTTTTATGTAGAAGAAATTGCGAGGAAGTTACATTTTTAAAAATGTTAAATTAGTAAGAAAAACTATTTAAAGGGCTAAAATAAAAGCACTGTTGCAAAACAGCATTATAGAAGGTAGCTAAAGGAGGCATTTCTGTATTTACCAGTAATCGGCCCACGTTCCATGACTTCATCCCTGCAAAAAGAATGATTTTTTTTAATCTGGCAAATATGTTTATTCTGTTGTGAGTCTATTCCATCGACTGTCTGCTGTCATTGCTGTATCTTTGTATGCAGTTATCGATTGTACTAATCTCACATTGTAAACTACCTTGGACAAGGGCATCAACTAAATGATTAAAAAATAAATGACAGAAGAGTGTCTTTTCGAGAAAGAAAGCAGTCTTCCTCAGGCTGCTCACCTGCAGTAAAATGAAGGGAAAAGGCTTACAAAACAGCAGCCAGAAGAAACGACCCAATACCCAACTCCACTCCCCTTTAGGGATGAGGGGTTGGGACGTTCTTATCAGGACACTGAGCAGAATCTTTACCACCATTAAAATCCACAATCACAGTGACCCATTAAGTCATCTCCACGAAGTTAGGATCTTTGAGAAAATACAATCCAGCAGCGGCAGAAGGGACTGTGGGGTCGTAACGGGCAGAGAATCCATTTGAGTACTGACCTGTCATGAGATGTGGCCTGAATCAGGCCTCAGCAACAACTAAAAAACCCAATAGCTGAACCAGGAGGGGATTTGGGGTGTCACTATGTGTACATGGAGAAGCCAGTAAAGTTCAGCGTTTTCCTTGGTTTCACTTTGCTTTGTCATTTTTGATGTCACTCCCCGCTTTTCAGGCTTGCGGTGGTACGGAACCTGTCCTGGAAGTGCACTGCCAGGGGTAAGCACAGTACACCCTGGACGAGACTCCAGTCCATTACAGCTTGTGATGCTTTTTTTTTTTTTTTACAGAATGTGAATCAGCAACTCAGCGCTGTGGACACCCCTCATTTCACAGCAATATATACACATATATTTAGATGGGTCGGTGGGTAGATAGATGTTCTGGCCTCCACTTGTGAGCTAGAACCAAAGGACATAAAGATCAGATTGCTAAGGACTTTTTCCTCATGTCCAGATCAGTGTTGAGTGCTTAAACACATCCTACTGAGGCCTCCACGTGGACTCAAGGGCATCACTCAGTGTGTGTGAATTGTAGAGGGTGCCTTCCCTTAACCATCCCCCACACACACACAGCCTGAAGAACAAACCTCCATCACAGAACCTCAGTGTAAACCAGCAGATAAATATTGAGCCAGACGTGGAGCAGAAAAAAATGACAGGAAGTTGCAACAAACAGGAGATACATTCATGTTTGCGACTTTTAAGTCACTGCTGATCAGGCAGCGCTGGGGTGTAGGGGGGTATCGTGGTCTCCAGAGGTGCTGATAAAGCTTTGCTAATACTGCCCAAATACACATCCAACCAGAACGCTGTAGATGGAGATTCCAGGACAACAACCACCCCCCAAGGTTTCTCAGAAATACACAGGACGTAGAAATAAATGGACAGATAATTGTATTTTATGACCATGACCCCAGTCAAAGATGTCTATCACTTTGGTAGAAGGAGCCATCTGTGAGAAACATACAAAGAGCGACATGCACTTTTCTCCCGGTGTGAGAAAGGAGAGAGACTGACACGTCGCTCCATATTCAGCATTAGTTTTATTAAAACCGAAGTGTACAATGCTACATCGTCACCAAAGGCCCACAAAGATGATTCCCCGCCATTTACATTTGGCACTCAGGGTTCATGGCATTTACAGTGTGTGTGAGAAAGCGGAGGCGTAAACAATGCGTAATCCGAGGTGCTTGCAGCTCATGTGGTCAGATGGTCACACGGGGCGTGGCAGGGGAGTGGGGGGGCAGGGGGCAGATTCACGTTCATCATCACGTCACAAAAGCATAAAAACACCCAGACTCTGCAGTCACCACCCAGCTGGAGAAGTCCGTGAAGAGTGTGTGTGCAGTGTTTGTTTCACAAGTAAGCACTCTTGTTTCCACTCTTCGCCAAACATGTTTAGAAGGCAGATATGCTGAGCTATGGAAATATGAAACCATGAAATACGGCATCAAAGTTGCTTATGGTTATTATGGCACAGGTGTGGTGTGGCCGTGTGCTCCCTCTAGATGTGAACAAGCGGAGTAGCATGACTTTTACACCCAGAATCCCCAACTCTCACTCAGTGCTACAAGTTGTATAGATCCAGGTTCCACCTCAGAGAGGGTGGGGATGGACCTTGCTGTGATGATCTAAAAAGCTGTAAACCACCACCAACTTTGGTGATGAGCCGAAAGGCACTTTCCATTTTGTCCAATGGGTGGTGTGGCAGCCATGGGTGTGGGGGGTGTAATAGGAGTTGGTTGTGAGTTGTATGGGGGCACAAGGAGATACTTTCATACGAAGTTCATCATCTTCAAGCATATTTTGTATTTCCGCACACCTGTGTGTGTGTATGTGTGTGTGTGTGTGTGAAAGAAAGCAGCTTTACCTTCTCTGCATCTTGCCTGTAGTCATCAGATCTCGAGCCAAATGTGATCCAGGTCTCACCCAAACAGTGGGTGCACACCATATACTGTGCCAACCTAGTGTGCTGAGTTCCCACAGGAGAAGTCAGAGGTCAGGGAAGATGCTGATGGGGGGGGTCCAGCTGCACAAGCAGGTCATTGGAAAAAGGCCGTCCGTGTGCCTTGAGGATGTGCGGCGAGACCTTCAGCGTGCAGCAGATGAGGCGGGGTGGGGGCTGAAGGAGAGGGGAGGGAGGAACTGCAGTGTTTATAGTGTCGACTGGCCAATCACTTTGGGCCCTGCAGGCTGGGGCTCCGCTTCCGAGTTACAGCAAGGCTCCAGTTGGATGCTCTGCAAAGACAATGTCATGTTTGCTGGGTATATACAGGAAATATATTGGTTACACATCTACCCCAGTTAAACCAGTAGAACACAGGAGAAGCTCCACTGGTTGCTGTGGTCAGTGGACATCTGGAATAATGACCCAACAACCGCATGTACCGGATCCTTATGTTTCTAACAGTCTAGTTACAAACTTTCAGATACACAAACATTCTCAGTTTACATTGCATTACATTTCTTATCCACTTTCCCATTTTATTAATCCATTTGATAAAATATTTGGAGCAAATGTAACCTGCATTTATCCTTCAGGGCAATAAACGTCAACTTAATTCAACTCCCTTCCACTTTTTCACAGCTCCTTTCTGTTAAACCTCAGTGTTGTGGGTCATTTAAAAGAGGAACATTTCCCACATTTATGGAATGAACTGGTCAACAATTAGCACTTGAAGAGTTTGTGGTGACAACATAACTTTTCTTTCATTCATTCAAAATTAATTTTTATTGTGCTGTTCTGTTAATAAAATATGAGAGTAAAAATCTTGCAGAGACTTTTTTATGTATTAAAGCCAAGCCATATCTGTTATGGAACCTAACTTGCGAATAAAAGAAGGGATTCACTATTAATCTTTTCATCGACTGCGAATTTCATTAAAAGTGACGTTTGAGTTTCATACAAAACAAATTATTAATTAGATTTCCAGTTCCAATTGTGTTTGTAAGATGAGGAGCCACTTTATCTATAAAAGTTTTGCAATCATTTCCAGGTGTTCTCATAAAACTGCTAAGTCAGCATGTTCTGTGATGCCAGGGTCAGTGGATGGAATACAGGGTCCTGGCAAACAAAGTCATAAATCAGTGCATGACATAAGCCTGCAGATATGAACTCAGGATCCCATTTGCACCCAAGAACCAAGCAACCAGAAAATTATTTTCATTGGCTTTGTAAATCAGTGTGTACCTGACTTTATGTACAAGAGATAACCAACATATCCATTACAAAGGTGTGATACGTGTAAGTATTTGTGTCTGTGTTCACGCCCGTGTGAATGTGCAGTGAATTTTCATGTTCACACATCGCAATATTTGTGCGTGTCTGTCCATGCACATCCTCTGTTTTTAAAATTAAAAATTGGCACAGACACTAAACCAAGCAGGACGCAATAGAACACTGTGTGACGACGGCCCGCCTTCCAGGACAGAATGTGTTACCTCATGAGGCTTTTCACTGTTCAGGATGTGCAAGAGGTCACAAAAAAAAAATTCAAAATACACAATCATTTCCTGCTACCTTCACGATAAGCTGTGCTCAGCTCCCTTTTCTGCCAGTTCAGTTCAAACAAAGAATTCATTTCCGCTCCTGTCAATTAATTAAAAACAATTGTAACCTGTCATTTTAGTTTTCCATGGACATTTTCTGCTGCTGTTAAACATCCTATTAAAATATTTACAGTGAAGCGAATGCCACACACATCTCCAGTGTGATGAGCATTCTGAGCCCGAAGGGCAGTTGTTGTGTTCAAAGCCCTGTTGCCCAGCAGTTACCATGTTGCCTAAAATACTTCTATAAAAGGCATAAAAGAAGCCTCTCAAGAATCTGTACAATTGTCTAGTAGAATTATGCAGCATGTCGCTTATTTGTTATAATTTTTTGCCTGTGCTGAGGCTTGAGGGTAGAAGGGTGGCATGTTTCGAGGTAACAAAGGTTTTGGTCGTCCCTATCAGTTTAGTGTTGTCCCCTAAGGGTTTCCCACTGCACCATCGATCTAATTCCTTCCAGGGGGGCTGTCCAAACACATACCTTCTTGTCCCCAACAGCTCATTAGACATGACTGCAAGAGACCTTTCTGACCTATGTGAGACTAAGCTCTCAATCCTTCAGCCAAGCTCTTGGGGAAAAAAAAATTCTTCAGTTCTCCCAGACACACATTGCACCAGGCTTACAAATTTGGTTGACCTCTCAGTTTTGTCTTTGCAAATTTCACAGTAAAATGCTTTGTCCCTCCCTGTATATCTCTTTTTGACTCCTCCTGTTCCTTTCCTTCTCTCTACTATCAGAAGGAGGCCACAAACAAAGAGAATCCCAGAAGGGCAGCGAATGCGTACAGCCTGAATTTGTGAGCAGCTGGTATCAACAGAATTCATTCACAGACTCATAGCCTCTGATATGCGAATGTGGTCACTGTGGGTTATCAGTACCAAAATCCCCTCTATCCTAGATTGCTCTCCTCAGCCACAGACAGCTCAAATTAATGAGATTGTTTTGCACCCAACAAGCATGTGACAAATGGCAAATGACAAACTGTGGTTCATGGTGATTGAAAAGCTTCAGCTATAGATAAACACAAATGTTTTACCCTCACCTGTGTGACACCCATTTTAAATTTTAAAAAATGGCGGACCCTTCATCTAAAGGTGTTTGCATCTGCTAAAACAAAGTCTGGGTCTCAGCCACTGATTTTCAATCTAGTCTGGCACTGGACCCGACCCATTTGCTGTAAAAACACATACCTGGCCACTCTGCACATGCCCGTTGAAGTCGTGGTTTCTTGGAGAGAGGAAGGAGTCATTCACAGTGGTCTTCTCCGTACGCGGAAAGCTGGGGTCACCATCCTCCACCCCGTTGGCCTTGTGGATGCAGAGCACCTTACGGAAGCTCTGCTTGAAGTTGTCAGACAAGAAGCCATAGAGCAGTGGGTTGGCACAGCTGTTGACGTAGGTCAAGATGACGGTGAAGAAGTAGATGCCGGCCATGACGTTGTTTTCAGGCAAGATGACAACTAGGTTCACTATGTTGGTAAGGTAGAAGGGCAGCCAGCAGAACATAAACACAACCACGATGATCACCACCATGCGCGTCACTTTGCGCTCCGATTTGCGTCGCTTGGTGAAGCCTGCGCGTGCCCCAGAGGATTTCACTTTGATGACAATGAGCAGATAGCATAGGCAAATGACCAGGAGTGGGCCAAAGAAACCCAGGATTGCTGTGTACAAGATGAAAGCCGTGGACCAGGTGGCCTTAGGTTCCGGCCAATTCATGTTGCAGGTGTTGAACAAATCCTGCACGTCAGAGAAGATGACAACAGGTAGCACCACCACAAAGGACAATGCCCAGACTGCGGCATTAATGACCTTTGCAACCCTTGGCCGGCGCCACTTGGTGCTCTTGATGGGATGCACTACAGCCAGGTAGCGGTCAATGCTCATTGCCGTCAGGCAAAAGATGCTAGTGAACTGGTTGATGGAATCCGCCATCATCACCACTCGGCACAGGAAGGAGCCAAAGGGCCAGTAAGACAGTACATTCTGGGTGGTGAGAAAGGGCATGCCCATGATGTAGAGCTCATCAGCCAGGGCCAGATTGAGGATATAGATGTTAGTGACAGTCTTCATCTTGGCATATCGCAGGACTACATATATGGCCAATGTGTTGCCAGTCAAGCCAATGACAAACACTGTAAGCGAAACCACTGCTGTCACCATGGTACTCTCACCCTGGAAGGGCATGCTCTGGCCAGAGATGTTCACAGAGACATTGCCTATCCCATGGCTGGCCATGGTGGCCACAGAATGGTTGGAATGACCAGAAAGGAGGTCCCAGTCTGTGTGGTCCAGGGGCTGCATCTCCTCAAGGGGAGTAGGTGGCAGGACAAACAAGTCTACTTGCAGCAACTGCTGAGCGGCCTTCAACTGAATGAAACACCTAGAAACAGAGCAACAAGATAAAACAGATTACTTTTGCAAAATGAGAGCATCTCTATTTTGACACCACAACCTTTAGTCCAAACATCATCTGAGAACGGCAACCCTGACAAGCTAATTTGCATAAAATATTTAGCTGTGCTGCAACGCTGACATTTTTAGGCTCGTGTCCTTGGGCTTTTCTCTGAATATCAATAGATGGGTAAGCAACTTAGGTTTCAGGAAAGCAAACGACCCCCTGGAAACAAAAAAAATAAGCAAAAGTGTGAGTCAAACACATAGGGTGCCCATGTTCTGTTTTAGGTTGAACCACCTCTTGTCTGAAGTTTTACAAGTCTGGGGGCTTTGGCATTTTGCTGTAAGTTTAGGGTAACAGCAGCTTCTGTTCCTCCCAAATGCCAGTTAATCTTGTAGGAGGATTCAGTCCTGCCTTGTCCTCCACACCCAGAGAACGGAGAAATATATTTAACCAAAGAGTAAATCAAAAATAAGATGTTATAAAGGAAGACCAGTTGTGAGGAGTGTTGACTTTGAAAATGTTCTCATGCACACACACAAAGCTTCATAATGTCCACATTTCCCTGCTCCAAATCAATCAGATTCACACCCTCTGTAACTAAACTACTGAAATAATACACACCCATCCTAACAGCATTATTCTACTGAAATTAGTATCGCAGATTTATCAACTAGTTGTGCTAATTGTTTTTACACAAGGACTAGACTCAAGAGTAGAACTGACGTTTAACAACGGATGATGAACAAGGGTTCCAGCAGCTCAGACCACCATTCAAGATTGAGCTCTCACCAACTACCACTGACCCTGATGCACAACATCTGCATGTCTGTCCACAAAGATATTTAAAAAGATTATTAGGTCTGGACCAAAGCATTTCGTACTAAACTGCTAGGGTCTAGATGGTTGCCTGCACTGCAGCACTGCTCCTCAGACCAGTTCTAACACTCCTCTACCAAATGCGATTTGTTGCCTATGCTTCAGCTTCAGGAGATCCAGGTGTATATTATTACTGCACATTGCAGAGGCACAACTGGAAATGATGGGAAACCTTCTAATTATGCAAATATATCAAGCAGTATCCATATATCCATCCATCCATCCATGATCAATAATCCTGGTCAGGGTCAGAGTGGTCTGGAACCCTGAAGCAATAATAGAATATTTCATTTGTTAATTGAACAGAGATCATCATTCTTCCCACAGAGAGCCTTAAATTAGAAAACAGCAAATAAAGTGGAACAAGAAAAACTGATTTTTGTCCAGAAACCTGCAAAGTACTTTACCGCCACTTCTCATGCACATCCAAAACAAATCCTAATGGCTCCACAGTGCTAATTCATCGTGCAGAAAACAGCCTGTTTTCCTGCATCATCTGTGTTGCGTGTCTTAGTGACAAAGCGAAGAAGCGGGTGGAAATACATGGAAAATGTGATGTGCAGAATGAATTAGAGCCCAGATATGTCATTTCGACTTCATGGTGTACAAAGATGTACAAGGACTTAGTGATGCAGCATGTGTCCGGAACTCTTCTAATGCGTCAGGTAATCAAATGGCCAAACAAAATGACTCGTGAATCAAACAAACATTAAACAAACAAACATTCAGCAACACTAAGGGTTCCCGACCGACCTGAGGTGTCATAAATGCTCCATCAGAGTGCATGGACTGAAAATTCATTGAATACCATGGTACAGAGGTTGTATTTTTGACAAGGTGAGTCATTCACAGGTTTATAGCCAAAAGGGGGTGAATTAAACCACAAGGAAAGAACTTCAGCAAGTTACTTCATTTCAGCAATGTCATTGTCTGCTTAATGAATAATAATAATGTTATTAAAGGTAAAATTGCTGTGTTAGTAAATGTCAAATGTGCAAAGAACATATAAGCCCCAGGATAAAATCTTACAGTCTTCGTTTGAAAAGTGAATGTCGTCCCACTTTCTTAGGTCTATTGTTTAGACTCTTATATCTAAAGAATAACTAAGGGTACAAAGGAATTCATGGATGTCTGGAGAAAACGTGAGGTACTGTCTACTAAATGCTGAAAAATTAGAAAATAAAAAAGAAATAACTGAAAAGGCTATTTAAAAAAAGGTTGCAAGGTATCCATTGTGGATAAGCAAGCCAAATGGTTGGAATGACACCCCCTGTTCATTTTGTTGTTTTTTTTTTTTTTTTGTTTTTTTTTTTTAATATTCCACATAAATTTGACAAGATGTGGCAGTTTATGCCTGAACTGGATAAAAGTGCTTCTTAGCAATTAAAATGAATGAGCCATAAGCCTTTACTGCTTAAAAATTATGAAGGTTATCAAGCTGTATCTATATTTCTCAAGTGCCAGCACTGCGGAAGGTGTGTTTCTGTGTAATGATCCAACAAATGGTGCCGCATAGATCAGATCTCTCACTGACCCCCGTGGAGACCTGAAGGACCCAAGGCTGAGATGCCAAATGTCATATTAACTTTGTGCTGAACAGCTCTGTGGCTTCAATACTTCAAAACATGGGATTTAATATAATTATATTATATAACTGATGTTAGTTTCATCCTATTGTTCCTTGTATGAAAATATTGCTATGAAATCCACAGAAAATGCATTTTTAGGAATTTTATAGTTTGCTGCATTTCAGCTTGTTTTTATTGTTTCGCCTCTAAATGACTATGATCCTACTTGCAGTGGGGCAAAACGGAGCCCCCTGTGAGGTCAGAGTCCACTTGGTAAGGATTGGGTTCATACTACAGTTTGTGATGTGGAGTTTTACCTGGAATATACAGGAATACCTGTGTCAGCTGAGTATGGACCCTCTTTGCCCCACTGGTGTCCTCAAGTGGAGGTGTCACTGGCAGGGTTGGTGTCCACAAGTGGAAGTGTGAGCACTTACAGGTGGAGTCTTACTGGAGGTGTCAGTGGAGGTGTGAAAGTCCTCAGGAGGAGGTGTTAGTGGAGGTGTGACAGTCCACAGATGGAGCGTTGGTGGAGGTGTCAGTGAAGGAGTGAGAGTCCTCAGGTGAAGGTGTCAGTGTACTCAATTGGGAGTGTTGGGGAGAGGTCAGTAAAGGTGTCCGAGTCCTTATGTGGAGGTGTGTACACAAACGGGAGCATCTGTGGAGGTGTCAGTGTACACAGGTGGAGTGTTAGTGTCCACACTCAGCTACAGTCCAATCCATTCTCAGTGTTTGCTCCCCATCTCTGCTTTTTGGTGTGAATTTGTTCTCCCACTAACGACCTTTGATTATAATTTGATTATAAATTTTCCAGCGCACATCAAAAGGAGTAAAAATAGCCATAAAGATGAGGCTCAATTGTCTCTGTGCTCAAAAAGTGCACATTTCGGCACAGAAGCAAATCTCTACAGCCAGGTTGGGTGCTGGAGCCTTTATATCCACAGTTTAATTTCTTTTAACATTTCTTCTGCAATTTGTCAACTATACAAAACAATTATACAATTATACCGACTAATATGATGTATTTATTTCAGAAACGTGGGGGAAAAAATTAACGGTTTCCAGTTTGTGACTGAAATTTTAATAGAACCTATGTTATAGTTAGGATACGGGTGTGGATCGTTTGCAGTGCTCGTGCGCGTTGAAGATATCAGTTTTTCCCTTTTGACTTTGAATTTAACGCAATAAATGACAGAAAACTGCAGGTGAAACATTTATGAATTAGTCAATGCGCGTCATGCTGAGACTTCAAATGGCCCGTGGCACAATCGGTAAAAGCAATTTTAATGTCATATTTCGCACATAAATAAACTCACTTACTGAGAGTAAATTATAAACTGGCTTTGTCCACTCGGTTCTCTATAATAATGCGAATTTCCACCAGGTGAAGTGAGGAAAAACACGGTCAGGTGTGGGGAAGGGAAACGCGTTTCTCTGTGGTCAGGGAGACGTGACCACCCCTCCCAGGTCCTGGGACTCCTGAGTTCATCTTCAAACCAAAAGCTTCCAGCGCTCTTCCGCCGACAGCAATGCGTCCAAACATCCCGCTTGTGCAAATGCGCGCCTGTTTACCCGCGTCCGCACCGGGCGACACACCTGAAAGGCGACTGCTCTGTTTGTGTGCAGGTGAGGGAAAGGAGGTGCAAAGAGAAACTCCAACAATGGAACCCCGAAATCCCCCCGAACCAAGTGCGTAAAATGAGAAAAGTCTGGAATCCCCCAGATCCTCGCGCCCGGGTGTCCAGGTCAGACCCCCTTTCCCAGCGAGCAAAAAATCTGTGGTCCGTTTGAGCTCATTGTGTTTTCCACGATCCGCAGTTTCTGAATTAAATAAAACACTGAAGCGGAACCATTCTGCTGTAAAGATGAAAAAATCCCCATTAAACCTCTATTACAGCATTTACACTTTTGCGCGCGTCTCTAAAAAAATTAAACCGGCGCGATCGCTGTAAATTGTTTGGTTCTATTAAACAGAAACTTGTTTTGGGTCTGAATGTTGAGCAGAATGTAATAAAGAAAACACAGTCTCTCACACACACATACAGACCTGGTGCCGCTCCTCAGGCGCTGTCCACCGCGCTCCTCATCCCCTCCGCAGGTGCGCGCTTCTCCGCGCTCAACTTGGCGCTTGGATCCCGCGTCCCGAAGAGGTGGGCGGTTCGTAGGCGTCCAGCTCAGTCCAACCGCATCATTCCTCGGAACATCACCGCCGACTCTGAGTGTGTGTGTGTGTGTGTGTGTGTGTGTGTGTGCGCGCGCGCGCCACGCACCGTCACTCAGGAACTTGCCATCAGTGCGCCTT
The DNA here is from genome assembly GCA_900497675.1 of Arapaima gigas. NCBI lineage: Eukaryota > Metazoa > Chordata > Actinopteri > Osteoglossiformes > Osteoglossidae > Arapaima > Arapaima gigas. The sequence goes on from UFQX01000514.1 coordinate 25,075, forward strand.
GGAAACGCCCTGGAAACAGCACTTATTTAAATCACTGCTCTATAATTACACCGTATGTACTTTATTGTGCATATTCGGCTTTATCGAACAAAGGAAGGGTTATTTTGCTTAAAGAAAATGAGCAAAAGCCGAAGTGTAACCAAGTGATGGCACGCGCTTTGGACTGTGGGTTTGGAGAGGGTTGAGGAGCGGCTGCTGCGCCGCTATTTATCCGCGGCAGCACGATGTAGCACTGCACGTCCCACCTTCTGTCACCCCTTTCGCCCAGTGCCCTTTCTGCCTTCCTCTCACTCTCACCTGGTCTCTCAGCACCTCAGTTCAGTCCCGAAAGGTGTCTTTCTCATCACTGTGCCAGGAAAGAAAAGAAGGGAGAAAAACTGTTAATCTGTTCCTATTGTTTTGGCCAGTTTCTCTCGATTTCTTCCTTCAGACAGTACTATGACACGGACAGGTGTGATGTGACTGTGTGTGTGTGTGTGTGTGTGTGTGTGTGTGTGTATGTATGTGTCTGTTGGGAAGGTGTCTGGACATCTGAAACACGGTTACCATTAGAGGACCAGGAAGCAATAGAGGTCCCAGGTAGATTAAACTCAAAACACCAACCTTCTTTTTCACCCTGGATCAAGGTATTTACCTGAATTGATACAGTAAAAAATACTGGCTGTATAAATGGGTATAAATTGCCACAAGTAGCTTAGCTATGGGTGGATTTGGAGGAAAGCATCAGCTAAATGAAGGTAATTCTCAGGTGTGTCACTGGGTGGATACTTGCTGAATTACCCCTCAGGTTTAAAAACATTATTTAAGGTTAAATGGTGAGGATCTCCACTCCTAATTGGCAAAAATATGAAGGATGGAGCAGCAGATGGCAAAGGACCCAGTTTTGATCCCCAGCTCCTGCCGTAGTGCCCAGGTACTTAGTGTGAGTGGGTGCAATAAAAATGAGTAAATCACTAGAAGGTGCTTAACACTGTAAGTTGCTTTGGAGAAAAGCTTCAGCTTGGTGAATAAGTGTGCATTGTATGAAATGATCAAAGCACATGGGAAATATTTCATCCGTTCTCCCCTCATCACTACTCTTTTCCTCCTCCTGGTGGCCAAATTGAAGAATGTGATGGTTGTCTCTGCACTGAAGCTTCTCCAACTGAGCTCAAAACCGCCTCATATTACCTCCTTGTTGTTCATGGGTACAGTATATGAACTCAGAGTCACAGGTTTCATAGTTTATCTGGTTGTACAAATGACCATCAAATAAGGGATCAAAACAAGAAGATGGTGAACTTGTAGCAGTCTGGATGTATGTCCAACCAACATGGAAAAGGAGTGGTCCACAAGTGTGAAGGGAGCAGCATGGACTGTGTATTTCTGCAAAGCATAAATAGTATTTCATTACTTCTGATTTTCTGAAAGTGGAACCAGCACATAGTCATGTCAGAAAGCTGATAAGATCAATCTCAGACAAACTGGGTCAGATTGGACTGTGGTGGTAAGTCATGAAGACCTGTGGGTCCAAAAGAGAATAAATGGAAGGTCATGACCATGACAGCAAAAGGAGAAACTGCAAGCAGAGTTTGCAGAAGAACTTTCAAACTTCAAAACTGGATGGGGCCTTGAAGGGAGCCATGGGGGACCTCCAGTGAGTCGATACAGTGGTTGAGGGAGAAGCTTTCTTTGCGAGACCTGGTCAAACGGGTCAGGAAGACAAAAAACAAGGTAATCTAAAGTATAAGCAGAAATTCCTCCTGGAGCTGTAGAGGACAGTTTACTTTGCCAAATGCCGCAATGAGGTCAAGCCAGATTAGAGATGATGAGAGATGCTGTTCTGACTGGATGGAGAGCATTTGTGACTAAGTGGGATGATCCATTCCGAAAGCTAGACCAGTTAGGGTTCAGAAGATTGTTCAAAACAACAAAACCAGTCACAGTGAGGGAAGGACAGCGGGCTTTGAGAAGATGGGGAAAAGGGAAATATGGTGGAAAAGTAGTGTACGATGGGTTTTTAAAACAAGTGTCTTAAGCTAACCACCATCTGAAGTAGGAAAGAAGGGTAACCAGATGTGAAAGTGTGTGAAAAGATGAAGTCAATAATGGTGTGAGAACAACTCAGGTAGACAGGGGAAGGGACAGTACGGGGGCAGAAGGTGAAGAGGATTTTGGGGTCCATTAAAACTGCAGTGTTAATGGAGGGCTGAGGGATCATCAGGGCATTAAGATCAAGGCTGAGAGACTCTTAAGAGCTGGTGTCGATGACTCCTGGTCAAACAACACGTCAACGTCATCTGTGCTTTGAGAGGAAGGAGGGGGACCACAGCAGAAGTGGGATCTGCAGAGAAGGGGATCATGTGAGGATGATACCGATGAATGTTGAGGTGGTGGTTAGTGTTGGTCTAAAGGATTTTGCCACTCAGCCTCACAGTTTAACTATGCCTGCTTGTTACATCATGAGATGGCAGTGTGTGCATAGAGGAGAGAGGAAACCCAGAGTGGAAATGAAGGTTGATTTAAAGTGAAGAAAGGGATTGGAGATGAAGCTATGGGCAAAGCTGTGGAGGACTAGGCTGAGAGGGAAACACTTGGTGAAGGCCCAACTACAGTTTACAATTTCAAATGGATGTGACCACCTTCAGAAAAAAGCATCCATCTATCTATCCATCCATCCATCCATCCACCCTTTATCATCAAACACTGTTACCCTGGTCAGCAGCTGTGGTGAAAAGCATTAAAACAACCCATAACTGATCTTAGAAAGTGCATTTCTGTTCCCATTAACAATCGGTACCATCGGATGAAAAACACATTAAACCCATCATGTTATCTGCTTCCATAATGCATAAAAAAATTGATTTCACCACAATAGCTTCTATTAATAATTGGTTTTTTACCTGATGCTTTTCTCCAAAGCAGCTTCTGATGTTGGGTCTCTACACTAAGCTGCTTACAGTGAAGCCCTTTATACAGCTGGGTAATTTTTACCGCTTCTGGATGAAAAAAGAGGTGCGCAGACCCAGTGCTTCAGCAGCCTGGCTATTTCCAGCCAGACTCCATTTAAAGAAAGCCTGACCATCTTGATCTCTGCTTTTCTCTCTAATGGGATAATTTGGAGGGGAAAAGCTTGACTGAAAACATTTGAGAACTTGGATCATCGACATTTGACAGGGGTTACATCACCTGTTTCGTGTTATTATTAATCTTTAATTCATTTAGCTGATGTGCTTCTCCCAAGCGACTTCCAACATTTGACTTGTATATTAAGCTACTAATTGTTTTCCTGTTTATACCACTGGGTATTTTTTTTACCAATTTTGATACCTGGGGCAGAGTTTCACTCCCTGGTCCCAGGTTCTCTTTGGATTGTCTGCCGAAAAGCATCATGGGTATAAATCTGGCTGTTTGCCAATGGGTCTGCAATAAATGGATGGTATTAAATCTTGGTTTTCACCACACAGCTTAGTAAGGCTGTCCTGCTGCTTGCTGACCGTCTCAATCCGCTAGTCAATCATTTACGCTGTTTCTCACACCTGTTGCACCCCCCCCCCCCCCGGAAAACCCAGTGTTCGCTCATGACATCAGATGGGTTTTTATTTAAGTAACCAGAGTTGCAATGAAAAAACTGCCAATTCTGCGGCTTGCGTGTGAACGACACGTATCCAACCATGCCGATATTGCCAGAGCACTGAGTCAGACATCACGCGCAGCCCTCCTGTAACATATCAGACCGTCTCATTAAACACACCGGCGATGAGTGGATACATGGAGCACATCAGCCTGGCCAAACAGCGACCACGTTCACTGCGGTGAATTACAACATCACCGCAAGGCTCATCACTCAGTCATTCATACATTACACTGCTGCCAGGGCAGCTCCACAAAGTGTGGAGAAGCTCAGGTTACAGCCTGGAAAGAACTGTGGCCTCATAGCTTTGGAGGGGGGTAAGACCAGCTTAAGGACTTGTTGGATCCTGATCATGATACTGATTAAATGATGAAGGAAATTTATTGATCATCGTATCCTCTTGCCCAGAAAAAAATCTGCAGAGCTGAGTAACAGCAGGAGGTGAGGCCAGGCAGACTCTATATTATGGTAACTTAGGTAGCTTATGCAGCTTTCTTAGTGTTTTTTTTTCCTCACAGAGCAGTTCCAGCTTCCATCGCCAAGCAGTGGTCCTAATTATGGGATCTGACTCTACAACCACATGCTGTCCTGGATGAGCTTTGTGTAGATGAGGAGATGCTTTCTGTTTGCCGGTCACTGCTGACCAGAGATGTGCAGTTTAAGAGAGCAACAATTCTTAAGGCAGTGTGTGTGTGTGTGTTTGTGTGTGTGTTTGCACGCTTCAGAGATAAAGGTACTGGCCTCCTCTCACTCGCCCTGTGGAACTCATTTGCTCTTATCTGCCAAAACAACTGCGAAGGAAGGGGGTCACAGGAGTGTATCCATGGCAACTATCACGAAAATACGAGGGCTTTATGTTTCATATTCCCGTCCTCCGACCTTTGCATCCCTCACCGAATCTGATTACCATTCTTTACATCTACACTTCGGATGGGATGAAGGTATTTGCAAACTAACCATATGAGGAAAAGCGGCTCTAGATTCAATTACAGCAGCTCTGTGGTACAGATGAGAGCCCTTTCGTTTTTAAGTCAATGTATTATCGGGTTTGTGACTTACACCCTGGCAAGTTCCAGTAAAAACAATCGAAAGCAGCAGCGTAGTATAGTGTTGCACTCTTGAGAAATGTAAGAAAATGGAAGTTGTTTAAATAGGACTTTAACATGAATAAATCGATACGCTGTGGCCTTGTTTCACTGGATAATATAATCTGACAGCTAAATGTAGTTGCACAATAGTTCAGTATGATGGGGAAACTTTGTCTGACATAATGGCCGGTACGATTGACGTCAGTGATGGGTTCAGCGTGCTGGCGTCATTCCAACCGACCTTCTGCATGGCTCTTTTATGATCCTAACTGTTAGTCTTCTGCACTAATCTGAGCCTAATCTCATCACGTAGTTTGCTTTTCCAAAATGCCATTTTTCACTTATCCGGTCCATGATGGTTAATCTGCAGCATTTGCACCACTTGTTCTGCAGCGATAAACTGGGACCACATTAGAAAATATTACCAAGCAGCTGACTGAGACAGACTGTGAGATGTACTGCATTGTGGGAAATGTGTACCCACACTCTTGCCTGCAGTCTGCAATTCTCTGGTCTCATTTGCATTTGTTTCCTCAAGCCACTTCACACACACTTTTAAGGTGAAACCTCTGTTTTTCAGATTTATTTTACATATAATGTTATTAATTATTATTTATTGTATTCTAATGTGTCACAGAACCTTTTCTTCATAGTATTAGGTCTCATTTAGGGTTAATTTGGGGTTTGGTTGGAACTAATTGGAATTTTTCCTCATGACAAATAATGGAAGTCATTTAAGCAGTTAAGCAGTTTTTTGATATTTGCACCATTTTCAAGAACAAATTAGGACCAGATAAAGAGGATCAGTGGTTAAGCTGAACCAATATCTTTAAAACTGGGGGGAGATGTACTCCTTGGCTCACTTGAATCCAATGCTTCTCCATCTCATTTTTACACTGTTTGTTGAGCCACACGTTGATGCTATGGATGGATAAGTGAAAGCCAGCTGGAGTTCCCATTCAGAAGATGACACATCACTTCCCCTGCCTGGGCAGCTCTTCATACCCTCATTGGTTACCTGATACAGGACTGAACCTTACCCCTTGTCCTGTAGCTCAGATGGGATAACCAGTGGGAGGCCTTCTCTAGACTCCACTCCACTTGTCACACCACAAATAAAGAAGCTGCTGACCACAAGGTAGCCACTGGATAGACGGACTCTTCCTGTGTCCCAGCTTGGGTCCTGCCCCCATCTCCACTGCTGATTGACTTCTGAGGATCACATCATGCTTCCCATTTTCTTGTTGCCATGGAGCCTCCCAGCGGGAAGGTGGAAAACACACAGTGCGACATAAGAAACTCTGCATTTTTTCTGCATTTTTTTCCTCATTAAGCTCAGTCTCACCCAATTTTTGTCCAAAAGCGCTCAGAAGAGAGTTTGAACACACCTATCAATAATGTCTCTTAAACGTCGTACTCTGACAGCAGGATATTACACAGGGATGAGTCTCTGGCCACAGTGAAAGTGTCCCTCAGGTTTCAGAGTGAAGGGATTAAAGAAGAGTCCAAATGAACAAGAGAATATAACTGTCTGCCAGTCAAAAGATATTAAAGTAAATATTGCATCATATATTTCCTTCCTGAAGCTTTCATGCAGAGTGATTTGCATAGAGAAGCTATTTTACCCCTATTCCCATATACTAAAGCAATTCGAGATGAAGGATATATTCAACAGTATAAGAGCGGTTCCACTGCAGGTGAGGGGTTAAATGTCGAGTTCTATTTTTCATATTAAATTCTCAAATAAAAAGCAAATCAAAACATTATATGACCAACACAAATAAAACATAATAGGACAAAAGCCAGGGTACTGAGAACAAACTACACAGTGCATAAAAAATATTCACAGTTCAAAAGCCTTTAAAGCTGGAGGTCAGAGGAGAATTGATCATGACTTGACATCACCATGAAAACAACAGGGAGGGTTTTTACAGCTAAATTTTATTAACATGAAATTGTGAGTAGAAAAGAGATTAAACAAGATTAAAGAAGATTAAACAAGTAGTATTTTTTATTTCTCTTCCCAACAATATCATATTATGACAATATCATGATCCCCTTAAAATAATTTAAAAAAGTCATTACACAGATTGACATTAATGAACTTAGACATTCTTTCCAGAAGTGGGAATACTTCATTCCTAATCAAATGTAAACAAGCATCAGAACATGTATTGCAGTGTGTCTCATTGCTTTTTTAAATATTTTTTAACTGGATAGAAAATGCCAGATTCAGCCAAATTTAAAAGTGTTTGTTCAAGGAGGAGATGTTGAGGAAACTGAGCCATTAAAATTCAACAGTGTTTAATATCACACAATTTTTTCTTCCATGAGAATTTAAAAAGCATTTTATAAATTACTGTACCTGACATGCTAATTTATCATCGTGAAGTGAGAGAACTCCATAAGTGAGTTTGCAAGCAAAGTTCTGCCTTTCCAGGTTTCAACTTAAAAATAAACTGAATTTTTTCATAGAAGGAATAAAATTCAGGGGGCACCTCATAACCTGACCTTTAGTTACCACAGTGGCCTGGTAATAACCACAGTTTACTATAATATTACATATAGAGGGGCTCTCACTGTCTTTAAAAGCCATAAGTTCACATTTGCATCTGTTTAGACAGAGACCTGACACTTTAGACAAAAAGCACCTTCATACAAAACAGATTAAAGAATAATGTCTCGTCAGTTTGTTACAGACAAAACCTGCATATGTGTAGAAATAAGTAGGAAGAAACATTTGTCTAACCGCCTGGGTAAGTCTTTATGTGGGGGAGCTGTACTTCTATACTTTAACTGTAAGGAGCAGTTTCCATTGTTGTAGAGACTTCTGAAAGTTTCACAGAACAAAAAAACACCAAAGTCATATTTCTGAAGAGAATGTAAAATAAAACTATGTTCCAAAGAGTCAAATGCCTTATAAAAATCGACAAAAATGATATAGCTGTTGTCATTTGCTAGTTCAAGGGAATCTAATAAATCTGAAACTAAGCTAAATGTCTGGTTTTACAACCACCAGACCTCTGCCTTTCTTAAGCACCACCTAGATTTTCACCTAGCACAAGAGATTTCCCATTTTCTTTACAATGCATTTCACAGCCCTGGGCACATTTGCAAATGTCCTTCCAGAAGATTAGTAGAGGTGAAGGTGAGGTGTATAGATGCACGCACAAACATGCGCACACACACACACACACACACACACACACACACGCACACACATTCAGAAATGCACTTACATACTTACATACTTCACACACACCCCTGACCCCTACATATACACATGCACATGACATGCACAAACATACAGAAACACACACATGGACACATCCTCAGGCATACTGATCTAATCCTGCTTCAAGGTAGCATTTGTGCCCCCCAGCAGGGGTTACAGTAGCACATTCATAGTTGTGATCATTCATTCAACATGGCATTTTTAACCACCGTGACTCACAGCCTATGTGAGGCGGCTCCAGTCTCAGCCCTTCCAGCCGCATTGCCACTCTGAAGAGGTGGAGCCAAACCCCAACCAGGTCAGTGGTTCCTTCTCAAACCACTAAGTGCCATTAGAGTGGTGGTGATTCAGGCAGCAGTTAATGACAGAGCCACCATTTTAGTCATGTCGACCAAAATGTCAATTAGATAAGTGACATTTCAGTAGTGGATGTTCTATTTTACATTAATAGATGAGACAGGGGCTCAACCGACATCATACTCAGCTTTTCAGTGCGTTCATATCTACAAGGTGGCACAGCACTTCAGAGCTGTTGCCTTGCTACTGAAGGAGTTGGGTTCAAACCCATCCTCCTGCTGTTGTTCCTCTCATTAAGGTATTTATCCTGAATTGTTCAAGTAAATATTACCATATTAATGAGGGAATAACAGTACAGGGGCTCTGTGGATAGTGGCCCTGAAATGTGTTTGGTCTTCAGCCAGACGGCTAATCTTTGAGAGGGTCATCTATAGTTGCAGTTATAGTATCGGTCCATTGCACTGTAACTCTTCCTCATGATGTCATTCTCCGTTGAACTTTCTCTCCACATGATGTGTCTCAGGTATGAAAGATGTCCTTTGAGGTTCCAGGGAGAGATTACGTTTGATCGTTTCCGACATTAATGCATTTAGTTTTGCATGCCGTTCGTGATATATGCAGTATTCTTCACCAAGGCCACCATTTTTTCTTGTCCTGTTTCTTCCCTGTCCAGCTTTCACATCCAGACAGCATTATCATAAATATCATGGCTTGAACAAGTCGAATCTTTGTAGGCAAAGTTACATCTCTGCGCTTGAGAATGTTGTTGAGGTTCTTTATGGCCGCTCTACCAAAAGCAATCATCAGATTTCTTGGCTGCTTGTCATCTCATTACTGACCACTGATTCAAATCAGCTGAAGTTCCTGTACTTTAAGACAATCCTAATATTATAAGCTAATCTGGAGGAGCATCAGCTAAACGAACAATAAATAACAAAAATGTTAGCTCAGAAGTTGACACTGAGAATCGCAGAGCTCCTGAACAGTAAAAGAACATTCCGCTTTGTGAGTTATTTTGTGTACAAAACCTTACATAAATTCCCATGGGTAAAAGTCAGATTAATGGATGGTTAATAAATCTCTAATCATGTCTCAATTTTTTGTCAGGTTTGCACTGTGACAGGTAACAGATTCCTCGGGTACCAGTCAGATGTGTTGGATTTAGATTCAGTTCCAAAATGACTTAGACTCCTTCATGCAGTGGGATATTTTGTGACAGAAATTTAGGCAAAGTACAAAGGTACAACAACTGAGCCAACCTGGGACATTACCTTTCAGCCATCGCATTAGGAGCCCATGGTCTTTATTGCTTTCTGTTGCCTCTTAAATGGGGTTTGACAAAAAAGCATGAGACACCTTAATAGAAAACCTGATTAATTCTGAAATATAGAAAATTTTGGTCTGTCCTTCGGCTTGTTTTTAATTATCTCCCCTCGATTCCCACTGCGACATGTTGCTGAAACTCACCTCTTGAGTTTTTATGAGAATTCAGGGTGGCATCCGGATCCCCCCGTGAAGGACCGCTCACCAGAAACAAATCAAACTGCCTATGTCTGGAATTTCAGGGCAAAGATCATAGGGCAGAAGACTCAATGGAGGGAAGATATTTTTAAAAGACCCTGAAAGACAGAGACAAAAAATTACATTCTGAGTTTCATCTCCCCTTTCATCTTTGCTCCCCTCATAATGACATTTTCATAAAGGTATCACTGCTCTTTGTGTTCAGTTTTGTTTCAAGAAATTAATGTTGAAAATGTGATGATTACTTGTATGTGTAGGTTTAAATCTGAAATTGCCAGAGAATTGTTTCTCAAATAGACATTTCACACCTAGCGGTTATAGTCACTGTTTACATTGTTATGGCAATTAGCAACCTGCTAATAATATATGGCTCTTTTTTCTGTGTCTAAACATGCTTCCAAGTTAATTAAGTCCAATATCTCATATGTCTGAGGTCTGTACAACACATTGCTCATTTTGCAGGAGCCAAACCCCAACGCATTTAAATTTAACACCAGTTAGCTCATTGCTGCTTCTCACCACTACCATCAAAACATTGTCTTCAACTAAGGAAATACGTTTTCATGTTATTTTTTACAGAAGATGTTTTTTTCCTGCTACCAAAAATTAGCACACAGTTGGACTTTCGTGAAGTAATATTAATTATTTGAACAATATGAATAATTTCAAGGAACTTTGGTGGGACAACAGGTGCAGGTTCAAATCTGGCTCAGTCTGTGTGGAAATTGCATGTTTTCCCCTGTATTTGCATGGGTTTCTTCCCATAATCCAAAGACACGTTTCACTGGTCAAAAGTGAATTTGTGACTAAATTGCCTTTAGTGTGTGTGTTTATGTGTGTGTGAGAGACAATAAGCATGTTTACTTGCCCTCTGATGTACTGTGTTTGTGCAGTATAAGAGCCCCCACCCAAAATATTCTCGCATCATGCATTTTGACTGCAAGGCTGCAGGTTTATAAGTGAAGAAGGAAATCGCTGCTGAACCTGGGTGCTGAACCGGAACATTTCTGTACATGAGTCACTATAGATTAAAAGCACCTGCTAGGAGAATAAATTGTATAAAAATGATAATAAAATGACAAACGTGTGCTTTCCCCTGGACTTGAGAGGTTACGCGCCATTTAGCACAGTTTGTTAGGGGGAAAATAAATGCACTAATGAGGCCGAATAAGAGAAAATGTTGCTGGTTGTTACTGCAATTAACACACCGGCATGACTCACACACTCGTGCATGAACGCAGTGGCACAGGCCTGGTTTGATTCTGGCACCAGCTCCCTCAGTGTGGACCTTCTTCACGTTTATTCATTGCTGACAGACCAGGATCTATCTCCTGTGGTCTCCTTGCCCGTCCCCCTGTCCTGTGTTGCGGATTAACTTGCACTGTGGTGGGACACATTACCTGTTCTGGGCATGAGCAGAATGGTGCCGGTACCACTGGCAATGTCAGCACCTCCCTGGTAATGAGACAGGTTATCACCCCGGTAACCCACCATCCAGCCCAGAGGAATGAGAGGTCATTGCTCTGAGATGATGGAGCTGACAATAAATACAAATAGCAGCGGCAGGTGCAAGGGACACTGAGGCTAAGGGCACCATTAAGGGTTGCATAAATATAATATATAAAATACATCCCTACTACTGTAAATGATAGATAGATAGATAGATAGATAGATAGATAGATAGATAGATAGATAGATAGATAGATAGATAGATAGATGGTAACTGTGATGCTGCTCCAGCACAAAAATGCATACAAATAAATGTGCTTCCACAGGTCTTATTTGTCCTCCTCTGGCCATTCAACCACTTTTTTGCCAGCAATTGTGACACAAGTCCCAAAGAAAAAATAACTTCATCCTTACTGGGTTCAAAACTCAACTTTACTTTGAGAACTGTAATGCTCCCTACGCAGACATCTGGAAGTTTCTGGTTGAATTAAATCCATCATCGAATAAAACCTGTCAGTGGAGCAGTTTGGTTCAGTTCGGTTCAGTCTGGTATTCACTTGTAAAAAGATACCCAGAATCTCATAGTCCAAAAACTCCACTCCACAGGGGGGCCTGTCCTGCATGCTTGCCAAACATATATTTACATCACAGAATCCATATGAAAAAAATTTTAAATATGTACTTTGGATTCAACCATATTTGGAAAATGCCACCGTTAAAAGAAATATTTGTGTACCGCAAATTTGTTCTGTTTTGACACTCCTGCCAGAACTCATTTGGTATTTTTTAAAGGAATAGATTTATTTGTAAAGTAAAACAAAAGTTCCTTCTTGGCTTTAAATATACGTATTGGCAGCGGTTTCAAAATGTTCTAAAATATAGTCTGTTTTGGTCAAAAATAATTTAACAGCATCATTTTGTGGCATATTTGACAGTATTCATGATCTTTTCAGGAAACTAAATTGCTGCCCAATGTGACTGGTGTATTATACACTATATTCCACATTTATATCTAGACTGCTTCCCTAAAAGGACTTCCAATAAAATATGTAGACATGTCAGTTTGAAAATATATAATACTACAAGATATAATAATATAAGAATATACTCTCATAGATTATAATCTAATAGCTAAATACAATGGGAAATATATGTAAGTGAGATTCTTCTTCTGCTCTTACAATTTCACAATGAAAAATTTTACATGTTTCAGAACTATATTTAGAAAAAATGGCAAATAGATAAATATTCAGCCAATTTGTTGTAAGGATCTGAGAAGGGCCAAGTCTATTTTCTTGAGTCATCACAATAATATCTAATGAAGTCCATGCACATTTATCTGGAATCCAAGTTCAATTGCATGAGTGGAGAATAAATACTATTGACTTTGGGGCTTCACAACTGAAACAGCTGAGTAGATCAATTACTTTGCCATTAGGACTGAAGAACTGCTTATAAAATTTTGAAATGTAGCTATTAGGGGAAAAAAATTGAAAAGGATTAGAAATGATGGCAAAGCTCAGAACCAGCAGCCCTGAAGCACAGAGTACTGTAATTGTCATGGGTTGGACATATCCTGAGAACACTGGACTGTCTTGCAAATATAGTAACAGTTGTAAAAGTTGTAGGAAGAAGAAGAGAGCAAGACCATGAACTAGATGTTTGGACTCATTCGGAGCCATGATAGACACAGCCCTTTCAGCCCAAAAAACAAGAAATGGACAGAACTTTTGGAGGTGCTCTACGTTATCACCAACTGTTGACGTCAACTTACTGGCACTAAACAAAAAAACTTTAAAGATTTGCCATCTTAGGTGGACTCCACCATACATTTCATTACACTTAGAGTCTGCCATGTCACAGCCACTAACACCTTCTGAAGAAAGATTTAAGGAGTTTGATGAGGGTAAAGTTGAGCTCTTTGGCCTAAAAATGAAGCACCGGCTCAAAACACAAGCCAAAGACAGCCCATCACCTAAGTGATCTGGAGAGTCTGTTGCTATCAAAGGTGAGACAGGTGGTTCCAGAGATGTAAAGTTGCATGGATGACCTCACAATGATTTACCAGCTCACACTGCTGGTTATTTTTACTGGAGTAAATCAAGGGCTTTGCAGCGTGATTGTCATTTATGAACCAAGAACCTTGAAAGTAGAATGAAACAGCTGCCACCTTTTTTTAATAGTTACCCAAAACAGCAGATTTTGCATGAAACTATTTCAGGTGACAATTCATCTTCGTGCAGGCCAGTTGACAAAAACACTTAGAGCCAACTTCTAATGGATTTTCTAAAAATAAGAAGGATGGATTTCTACAACTGTCCAGTTGCTCACACCTCAGACTGGAATCCTACTGCAGACTTGTGGTATGGCATCAATGTTGTTCTCCATCTGACTTGGCACAGCTAGAGCAATTTTGCATGAAGACAGGGAAAAAAGTTTAAAAATTAATGTGCAAAGTTCATAACAGAGATCCTCACACAGTTGTAATTGCTGCCAAAATCATTACTTAGTGTTCCAGTGTTAAATTGTTTTGTGGTGAAGGGGGTTAACAGTTCCTGACGTTACTATGTACATGGTAGGAGCCCAAATGAGGCACCACTCACTCATCTGGTGCAGAGAAGTGGTTGGAGGACAGATCTCTCTTTGCTTCCACAACTGTTTTCTTCTTGACACTCAATAAGTGGGCAGGTCCAAAGGAGTCATGTCCTCAAAGGAGACATAATTGCATGCTGTCTTGGTGTTCGGCCTCCACATCTGAGGTCAAAATGGATGCTGTGATGGATACTGATGCCAACTTCAAGCTGGAATTTCAGGGGTGGAAGTCCGCTTGGTAGAAATCACATGTGACATCTGGTTTCTGGGGTATATTCTCTACATGAAGCACCACAGGATGCATTTCCAAGTGTGTAATTACTTTCCTTTTTTATTTCATCTTCAAGTTCTATTCACTTGGTAGATTGTGAGCAACAAACATGGCAAAAATCCATTACGTTCCACTGTTTTTTTAATCTGAAACACGGTCTGTAGATCATTTCCGTTTTCCAAAGTGACAGCCTTAAGCAAGTTAAATTATGTTCACCTGGTTATTAAACTTTCTCTGGAAAACAAGGCTGGTGAATGTGAGCAATGAGAGGTGCTCCGTGACACCTCTCGCTGAGACCAAAAACCATAGTGATATTTTTGGAGATATGGGCAAAAATATGACTTAAGGGGTCTTGAGGAATAATGACAACCATGACCAGGCACTTATTTCTTGCCTGCTCTCAGTTTAGCATGAAACACTGATGACATAACGTCCAAAAATATATTGCTATTGCCTGCATCCTGCATGACGGAAAACATAAAACACCACAATGGAGCTATGCTTTTCCATAGGGATCCCTGGCCCAAAACCTGCTGGTGTATTTCAACAGCAGTGGCCAAGTTGCGTCAAAGTTTCTGAATCACACAGTCGAGACCTCCTTATGACAGCACTTGTCTGTCTCATCAGGTCTGAAGACAGTATAATTAATTTCTAAGCAAAATGCCATTCTTGGAAAAAAGAGGGTATATGTGAGACAGTTATACTTTTCCATTTTTGCCAATGCATAGGCTCAGATATTGCCAGTGAAGCAAACAAACAGGTGCTAGTTGGGTCGATCGAGGTCAGGAACCCTCAGGAGTGGTACGTGCTGCCTGCCATGATTACCTGTGCTTCAGGCATTGTCTCCTTGGCAGTCGGCACCCCATAATGAGCCGGGCCTGCAGGAGTGTACAGATGCGAACTGCCGACAAATGGAAGCGTGTGCACAGAAGGCTCTGAGGTAATAACGGCAGTCAGAGTTTCGAATAATCCATTCTGGAGGACACCAGTGGCATCTTCACTAGTGCATGTGAGTCTTCTTTCTATAATGTGTATGATAATGTTTTTGCTCTGATGGGACAATTTCTCACAAAACATTCCCACAAGCATTGTAAATCTCATGGATACATTCCCATTAAAATACTCATTTTCCAAGCATTAATATGACATCTCTGGCCAACAGTAACATTGGGGGTATGATTGGACAGCACAACTCCATGTAAGAGCCATCCATGGTAATAATGCCCTAACACACTGCAGTACTTGAGATACAAATTATGAGAACAGGAAGGGATGCAGGAGAGAGAGGCAAAGTAAGAATGCATGAGAGAGAAAGAGAACACAAAGACAAGGTGGGATTATGCTCAGTCCTTCTAGAAATTCCCCCCTTCAACAAGTATTGTTACCTCCTGGTTGTTACATTGCTCATTACAGTTCATCAGATAAAGGCTTGTTTATACTGATCACCTTCAAATCCCACAGTCCCATTTCTATTAACAAGTTTTTCAGATTCTACCTGGGAGTCCCATTTTAAATTCAACTACTTCTGCTGCCCCGTCACCCAAACTAATTGCAAATAAATTAACATAATGTTTTTTGGTCTCTGCTCCCTCCTCCCTTACCCAGTATGGCCTCAACTTTTTTGTCCAGAAGTAGCATTATAGCACATGGAGAAGGCAGACATAGAGAAGGAGTCCAGATCCAGTCATAATAAAGGAATCCCTTGATATATCAAATTAATCTATTTCTGAAAATGACCCTGATACCAATATTTTGGATATTGAAAATCTATTGCGCTTAGTTTTAAATGGGAAAAATAATAATGTGTTCCCAGTGCATCCAAAAACCCCAAACCAATTTACCCAAATATCATGCTTTGGATAAATTTCATTATACAGTTTTTTTTTGTTCTGGAAATCGAAACTTAGGCCCAAGCCAAGAGCTGCTATACTGAAGTTTTGGACAAAGAAAGTTAGGAATCCGAGGGAGGCCTGTGTTTTCATCCAGTGTTCTGAGTAAAACCTGCGCATGAAACCTAAAGCACGACACACGACATTCCTCTAAACAGGCCAGTGACTGCACAAACCTGCACCCCAGCGTGATCAGATGTGATCAAAGCACTCTTGCTCAAACTGATATTCGACACACACTCGGAATACACAGTGCTTTTTCCTGAAGCTTACTCCATCACTCTTTTCAAAAGTCTTTGTGAATGTTTTTTCATTTTTCTCAGTGCTAGCACTTAAATGGCTTTTTGTTTCTTTTGAAACCCGCAGAAAAGCTGAAAAGAGGAACTTGCTCATAAAGCTTGTTGATTTGAATATTTAGCTTCCAGGTTTTCCTTCACATTCGCCAGCAACAGACCTATAATAGAAAGGAACCTGTGCTGGGTATGATCCTCTGCCCCATGGTTCCTCAATGAAGTCATGTCTTTAGATAAACATCTCTTTTAAGCAGTAGAAGAGGAAAAAATAAAACAAGAACAAGAAGCAGAAGAAGAAGGAAAAAGACAAAGAACAAGGCATTTAATTGTTCTGTTTAGCGTGATATAGCTTTTTGTAAATCAACATCATTCAGGACGTTGGCTGTGGCTATATCAGCACATTTAAGGACCTTTTCCAGATCTTTCACTGTAGCTTTACCAAGTGCTGCTCTTCAACTTATCTCTTCACTGCTAGTTCCCTTGCTGTTCACTAATCCCAAGAGGCAGAAGCTGACAGCATCTTATACATCTTCACCATCAACACTAAAGTTTGCTGCTGGTCCAGTAGTTCTGCTTTTCCATTTCTTCAGACTTGACCACAAGATCTTTTTTTTTGTTTTCCTTTGACTTTTCTCAGATCTTGATCATTTTCTGCCAGGATGAAGAAACTGCGATTCCAGGAAAATATCTTCATAATTATACCATGATGTTACTTGAATTGTTTGTTTTTCTTATTTCTGTTGCTGTAGTGTGAGAACATGAACTCAGGGAAAACTGCCAGATGTTTTTGAGCTGGAAGGGTGGCACCACCTGTTTCCAAAGGAACATGGTCGGGATTTTTGTCCTTTTCTTAATGTTACGAGTAAATAGGTATAGACTCAAAGGAAAGCAAATCAACTGAAGTCTAGTAATTCTAGTAATTCTGCTTTGTCACCTGCTACTGTGGCTTCTCCCTGTTCCATCTTGTGTTCTGCTTGCATCTGCATCCTGAATCTTTCACCCCCACAACTTGCCATTTTAGCATAGGGGAAAACGAAAATCAAAGTTAGCAAAAAATGATTAGAATTTGTAACATGGACAGAAGACTAAAGATGTCACAGAGGCAGGGAAAGATGACAATCCTTTTGGACCCTCGTAGAACACATCCCTTGGGTTGTTTCTCTTCTCTTTTTGTCCTGCCTAGTGTGGCACCTTGGGTGGGCCCTGTGCTTCTATTCAAAAGGCCAAGTGAAGGATTCAAATTGAATTGTGACCACATGGATGAAAAATAAATGAACCTCTGTAGGTGGGCGCTAACACCTCAATCCAGGATCCCTGCAGCACTTTCTCACACTTTGGACTACAGCAAGAGCGGGGATTTAAACCAGGGAGCTTTAACTGCAGGGCAATTATTGTAACCACTAGAGCAGCCGACCACCTCGAAACATGTGACACACACTTGATAAAACTGCACTCCCAGATTTTTTCCACTAACACCTCAAGTACACTAAGGTTACACACTCAGCTACTAAGGACCAAGACAAGTTGAAGTGTATTGATCAAAATCCCTGAAAAAGAAAGAAAGAATGAGTCAATGGTCTCCTTTTTATAATATGAAAATGAGTGACTCACACTTAGAGAACTGTTGTATGCAGCACAAACATGTTTTATGGTAAAAATATATTGCTTTCTGTATCATTATTATTGCAGGGAGAGAATTGTTCGAGCCACTTTCATTGATCTACCTCGTCCCTCTTGGACTCTACTGGTGCAGCAAGAGGCTAATTTGCAGGTATCTAAAAAAACACATCTGTGACTGTCAAAGATAATGTCTATGCTGCCCTCAGATTTCATGAGCCATTTGTGTTGTGATGAAGTGCACTTTAAAGCATTTAAGCTGTTATTACTGTCTTACTGTACTCATTCATTAACCAGAGTAGTTTTCTTCCCCCAAAATGGGTCCAGACACACTCGCCCACTAAAATGTCAATGGATTCCATTCTGAAAGACTATAAAAATTTCTAAAAACAGAGAGTGAGGCTTCCAACATCTTTCTTGACCAAAAAAGATATACATTTTATAGTCAGCCAAAAAACATTGCATTCAAAAAATAACCCAATTACATAGAATAGAATAAGGGGCAGCAATGATGCAATTGTCAGAGGTTGTGCTTTGCACTTGAAGGACCCAAGTCTGAATCCCATCTCCTGCTGCAGGACCCTTCTTATCCTGAATTGATACAGTAAAACTTACCCAGCTGTTTAAATGAGTAAAATTAGTGAACATAGCTTAGACACTCAACATTGTAAGTCTCCTTAGAAAAAGGTGACTGGGAAATAAAATAAAATAATAATAACTGAAGGACCAGGGTTCAAATCCCACCTCCTGCTGTAATCTCCCCTGGGACATAATTACCCAGCAGAATAAATGGGTTAATAACATTGTGTAGCTTAATTATAACGCCAGCAACAGGAAGCAGACAAGTGCAGGTACAAGTTGTCGAATCGCTGTTTATTGTCAAGGGAAGTTCCAAAGTCGTGGTCACAGAACAGGCAAGGGCCAAAACTGGTAATCAGTGTAACACAGGCAGGGTAACAAACAGGGATGAGACGTAAATGGTGGTCAGATGAAGGCAGGGGGCAAACACAAGAAAGACTAGCAACAGACCTGCTTGGTACACTCAGACAAATCATAGGCAACACTTCACACCAGCTTGTTGGGAAACACAGGTTTATATACTCCTAAGGGAAACAAGGAGCAGGTGCCGGCGATCATGGAGCCGGGCGGAGTAGCAGGCAGAGCAGGGGGCGTGACATTAATATAAACTTAACACTGTCAAATAATTTGGCAAAAAGCATCAGCAAGTGAATAATAAATAATAACAATATTAATGTGAGGTCAGAAAGGGACAGGTTTGACACCCACCATGGTCTTCCAAAGAATTTCAGCACATTTACACAAAAATTAAAAACAGTCATAGATCTTAGATACAGCCAGTGGATCCTACATCCAGCAAAGGTCATGTTAGCAGAGCAAAGCATTTAAGGAGTGACCACCCCTTCCCCCCATCAGGCTCATTCATCAGCCACCCTCACCGGTGACCTAAAGCTTAGAATCCTCTTCATTGATGCTTGACTCAGCATCTTTCCCAGGATTAGTCCCATGCTCCCTGACCCCTGTACCACAGCGATCCACTCATAACATGACAACACCTGTCCAGGTCATGGACCCACCTGACAACATCTGTCTGGTTCAGTTACTCAAACAAAAGTGCTGAAGGGCTGGAGGAGGGAGAGAAGAAAAGGATAAAGTATTCTAGGAAAAAAAGACTTTCTGGAATTTAACTCCTGTTACCATGCAGACTCCCATTCAACATTGTTACTTAAATGGGAGCAAACAAACACACAAATAAAAACATGAGGACCACCCTCATCCAGGGACCACCCTCATCTACTCCCCTGCCCCCAGAGCAGGAGAGATAGTGTCTGAGCTCCAGAAGCTGCAGAAGCTGGACAAGCAAGTGGGCAGCCTATGGCTCTGTAGAGTGGACCATCGCCAATGCAAGCAGAACAGGAGTGGCTCTCTCGCACAGCCCAGCTGGTGTACGGGAAATAGAAACAGAAAAGAAGTTGGCCGCACCGCTCAGGCTTGAAGGGGGGGGTGCAAGGATCTGCCGTGGCAAGAACCCTCAAAACATAGACAAGCCAGAAGATGGGGGGGGGGGGGTTCTGGCAGACCAGGTGTTGCGAAACTTGACAGTCCAAACTGTGTGCAAGCTTGGGACGTTGAGTTCTAATCCAGACAGTTTACAACAGATGAGTGCGCCCCCTCGTGTTGGGAACGATGTTGTGCGCTTATGACGTAACGCCCAGGGCACTGAGCTCATTATTTATTGCGATGTTTCATTTAAAGTTTTCTTATCTGTTGCGAGTGGAATCTGTGTAAGAGCAATAAGACATGATTATCACTAACATTAAATGTTTCTATACTGAGGTTCTCAGGAAACCTTAGGGTAGAGATTAATTTACAAATTAATACTTTATGAATATATAAAATATATAAAATAAGTCATTGAGTAGCATACTGAGAATCTTATTATGGGCAAATTCTTTATGCTGTTTTCGTTTAGCTTTTTAGCCAGCATTTTAATACATTGTTAACAATAAAAGACGTCGAGGTCACAGACTTAATAAATAGAGCTGTTACGTAAACTCTGAAACAGTACCTGATATTTAACTTGTACATTTTCCAGTCCGACTAATACGGTATATCGTTGTTATAAATGTATTTTCAGATAATTTACAGTAAATGAACATTATGTGCAAACTTTATTAAATTATGAATGCTTTTTACTGTTCACATTTAACTTATAACGTCATTTTACAGGCAAAAGAAATTGTTGAGCAGCATAAATCCGTAAAAAGGTCATCTATAGTAGATGGGGACAAAAAATGAAAATCTGCATAGTTGTAAATGTCAATTATACTGCGAATTGATTTACTAACGAAAAAAACAGATTCGTTTTATCAAGATTTTTTACATGTATTAAAACCGTGGCAGGACTGACACGCTGCATGCTGCATGGGTGATGTTCCCCGTTGCGCCCATCTCTGGAATTGGGGGCCCTAGCGGCCATGCGGGGTACTACACCGCAGACAGGAGGGGTGGGGGGGCGAGGAAGGGAAGTTATTCGGTAAGTTTGAGCCGAGCGGTCGGCAAGTTTTTCACCCCAACAAGTTCACCGAGTCGCAGCAGAGACACGGCGACGCGCAGGGGGGGCTCGGCACTCGGGAAAGCGCGCTGTTCGGCGACGTTTATGCGCCCGGCGCGGGACACTTTGGGAGCGCGCGGGCGATGCGGTGCGACTGAGCTATGCCGTGTGGAAATGGACACACAGCGTCCAGGCGAGAACATGGCGTCCGCTTCTCCGGGCTCGGGCTCCTGTGCGCGCTGCTGCTCGCGCTCCGCGTCCTCGGGGGCTCAGTGGGCTCCTCCGTGGGGTGCAGCCCGTGTCCAGGAAACTGCTCGTGTGCCGCACTTGGGGGCCAGGGCTCGTGCGTGGTCAACTGCTCCGGTGCGGGACTGGAACGCGGACCCGAAGCCACGGAGCTCCCGACCGACACCGACACTCTGTGAGTAAACCCCCCCCCCCCCAATCCAGAAACACACACAGACAGACATACACACACACCGACCCCCTGTCCCGGCTACCGTGACCCTGTGCACGAGCCTGGGGAGAGGGCAGCTCGCGAACCCCAGTTGTCCCACTACCGGTGCCACAGTACTGTCCCTCCAGAGTGGCGCGCGCGGCCCGGGTGGTCCCGAAGATGGAGGCGCGTGCCCGTTACTTTATAACGGTCCGATTTCGCCTAGAAGTGTCGTAGTAGTGATACAGAATAATAGTGATGCAAGTGGTACAGAAACAATGACATAAAGTAATCATAGTTACTCAATAGTTAATCAATCATAGTTATTAAAGTAAAATGTTGGTGATAAAAGTATGTTTAGACTATATAAATATTATGTAGTGGAAAAAAGTACTTCAATAATAGCGATACAAAATAAAGCAATAATACGCATAGAAGTTACGCTGTAAGAGTGATGCATGAAATACAGTACTAGTGATGCAAGTAATATAATGTTGACGAAAATATTACAGTAATAGAAATACAAACTACTACAGTAAAGGTGATAAGAATTATACTGTAAAGTGATTTAAGTTACGTTGTAACTGATATAAATACTGATGCAACTGATGCAAGGAATGCAGTAAATGTGATGCAAGCAGTACAAGAGTAGAGATACAGTTCTTGTAATGCAAAGAAAACAGTAATATGTGAGGGTGATGTGTGTATCACTAATACAATAATAGTGATGCAGTAACTGATAAAATTACTGCAGTAATAATGATTAGATTATTAGACGTTACATAACAGTAAAGTAGTGAAATCAACAATTTTTCATTCACAGTTAATAGAATATGAACTGTTATTTTTTGAACTTAAAGGAAAAGTCCATATAAAGCAGTAATACACTATTAAAACAATTAGTGATTTTTTTTTTTTTTGCCTGACAGTATATTTTGTTGCATAAAGATTTCATGGTTGGTTTCAAGCCAGTATAATGTCTGAACTGTTTTAGGGTGAAGGTGTCTGTGCCAATGCTGAGTGTACGTACAGTGTATGTGGTATTTGGTGCGTTTAACATGGCTTGTGTGTGGGAGCCACGTGCTCAGCGTGCACAGCAGGAGTGTGACATGCGTGGGAATGGACAGTGGGGACACACTGACTCAGTGGGGACACACTTAGTGAGACGGTGTGAGAAAGTGTAATGAAAGGGACCACGTGCTAATTACGTATTAATTACTTCAATTATACTGTCGTATCAGTGGGCATCTCTTCCAGGTAAACCAAAGGCATCCTTAATAATAAAATAATAAAAAATGGCTTTAAAATAGAAATTTTTCATTTTACACGAAACATGCAATTAAAAAGCTTCCAAAATTTATTTTAGAGAAGTTTCTTCGTGCTGTCCATCACTGACATAAATTTATGGT
The DNA here is from genome assembly GCA_900497675.1 of Arapaima gigas. Classification (NCBI taxonomy): domain Eukaryota; kingdom Metazoa; phylum Chordata; class Actinopteri; order Osteoglossiformes; family Osteoglossidae; genus Arapaima; species Arapaima gigas. The sequence goes on from UFQX01000514.1 coordinate 47,858, forward strand.
CATATCAAATTTATGGTGATATTATTATTATTATTATTATTATTATTAGCTTCTGTTATTATTTCTATTCTATGTGACATTTGAATGTGAATATTAAAACATCTTTAAACACATAATGGCTGAAATTTGAAAAACAACTCCCAGTAAAAAAGTTTATAATCGGATCATTTTTAAAACACAAAATTATTATTCTTACCTGAACAATGAGTAAAAACAATAAACCTGAATTGACCCTCCACAGAAATCTGGCATTGAACAATTGACTTATTTGCAAAGAAATTTCCACTCGACACATCTGGGTGCACGTGTGGAAATGCGTTTGTCAGACGTCACATGTCTGTAGATACATTTGAGATATGTAATTGCTCAGTAGAAAAGTTCACATTTAATATAAAGCTGCGTGTCAGATGAAATAACTGAAACATGACATTTTTAATTTAATGTGCGATAAACAGTATTTTTCTACATGCCCTTCCTGACCAGCCTTGTGGGCGTTTGCTTCATTTCCAAGCGACAGGCCGACAGGCGTTATGGCCGCTGCCCTTTTTGTTGGCTGACATGGACTGCTCCACTGGCTGAAGGCCACCGTCTGTGTTAAAGAGCAAATTGTGGATTAATTTTCACCAAAGTGAAACTTTAGCAGGGGAGATAAATGATTAATTGAACTTCTGGTGCCTTTTACCTTTAGAAACAGGGTGTAAACTGGTGGCAGAATATGATGTGGGAACTGAGCCCCGAGGACGACGATTCCTTTTCACTTCAGCAAGATAATTCTTTGAAAACAACTGAAATATGGTTTATGACAATATATAAGTTTCAATTTTATTTTAATTTTGGAAATGTGTAATCATTTGGCTACATATTTAATTGCAGTTTGCCCTGTTTCTCTTGGAAGCTTCAACTGTAAGAAGGAAGGTTTAAATTAGTTTTTGATTTAGAATCAGTGATTATTTCTGAAGGTTTAGAAGGTTTTTGGGTGGATGGGATGTGGTGATGACTCTCCCTGTTGCCATGAATGTTGTAGAGTACTACTCAGGTTGTCAACTCCAATTGAGTTTGTGTTGTGTTTTTTTTGTTGTTTTTTTTTTAAAGACAGGCTTAAGGTGATATAGGGTGACCCAACTGAGGGTACCACAGCAGTGGACATCCAGGAATTTGCACCCATTGGTGGGCATTGTGCTGCTCTGATTCTTTAAAATGGTGTTTTGGTAAATTCCTGGCTCTGCAACACTAACCAGATGTGAGTTGGAGGGCTCAGGAACATCACATTTCCCCATCTTCCCCTGAGTGGGTGAGAGGATTGGGGTTCTTCCAGTCCTCAGATGGAACTGGTCAAACAAAGCTGTCTTCCAACTGTGTTGCATTTTAGTTCTAATTTATTTTTGCACAACACCCCTTCCAACATGTTGCCTTAGGGAATGTAAGAAAGACAAATAGCGCTGAGACGTAAATCAGTTAACATTAGCAATAACAATCAAGTCCAACACTTAAAAAACTAAAAAAAATGAAGACACAAAGGAAACAAAACTTCTGAGGCAATTACAGGAGTTAAAAACCTGTTGGGATGCAAGTCCAGTTAGCTGGATATTTTAATATTATACAGCTAAGAAAATGGTGGTGTTAAGGAATTATTTGAGGAATGGTCAGTTGATCATCTAGCTGCTCCCTGTTAGGACATCGGGTGATATTCAGTACATCGGGGTAACGCAGCATGAACTGTGAGAATTTGTAGTTAAGGGAGTCACCAAGGGGACTCAGGAGAAAGAAAAACGGATAACTATGGTTGTATCACCTCATGAAGCCTTGACTGACCTGGGTGTTTTGCATAGATAGGAACTCAGGAACTGACTGTGGTTTGACTGTGAGAAAAGGGGTAAAAAGGGAAAAAAACAATATCTAGTGTCCCTTAACCTACCTTATCCCCTTTGATGTTTTTTAATACCAATAATAGGAATCATTTCTTGAGAGGCTATTGTTTTTCCTAGGTCAAGTACAGCTGTATAAATGGGTTAATAAACTTGCTTAACATTGTAAGTTGCTTTGAGGAATCATCGGATGAATATATGTAATAGGATGAAGAACCTCACCAAAAGTTGTTGGCCATGACAGGTGTTACCATTGAGTTGGACAGTGTTAAGTCCTTTAGGCAAATCTGCATAGGTCCATTTCCTCAGTGGTCGTTCAGATTTAGGCTCGGTCTGGCGAAGGATCAGTCTTTTGAGTTTGCTTCAAAGCATGGAAATATCATGTGTCCCCTCCCCCACCTAAAAAAAGCTTGTCTTTGGCGGTAGAAGATCGTGGAACTGGGCAAGCTCCTTTGGCTGCATTTCGATTCATTACCATGTGGAGCTGTAAAAGTCTGGAACACCAGCGTATGGCTGACATAGACCGCTATACGTTACAGCTTGTCAACTGGTAGAATTATATGCCATTAACCATAGCAATTTTCCACAACTTTACTCTTTTTTTCTATTTATAATACTGGATATTTACAGAAAGTAATTTGGGGTAAGTACCACTGAAGGGTATAACAGCCGTGGCCACGTGTCCCGTCTCTCGTTGGCTGCATGGGCCCGGAGTGCATTTGCTGAGCTGCTGAAGTGATTTTTGTCAGCATTTGTTTTGTATACAGTTTGAATCTCAGGGCAGAAGGGTCACTTCCTATTGAGACGTTGGCTCATGTATCCACACTAATTGTCCATGGTTTGACATTGATCGATGGCCTCCATAGCTCATGCAACCACACCAAAAGCTTCTGGTTTTCAGCTCTCTTGTAAATCAGTGATTTGCTCTGAAAAGGTTTAGCCTTTCAGGTTCAACATTCCCCCGCATACTGACTAAACTTAAAAAATTGGACAAGTTCAGAAACTGTGCAGTGTTTGGCTGGAGTGGGACGTGTGCATCAAGAGGAACTGTACTACACACAAACACAACGACAGGGATGGAAGCCTGTCTGGCCCAGCAGCTGGTGATAAGCCCAGCAATGTAAACACAAAGCAGCGCGTCCCATTAATGCAGTTGCCGCGGCACAGATTTGCTTTGCCCCATCGCCACGGTAACCCATCCTCAACAGTCGGCCCAAAGCAGGAGCCAGGGCCCGGAGATGTGTTCCTTAAAAATAGCATATTTATAGAGACCACTTCTTGGCAGTACACTCAGTCTCTTTGAAAGCCGACAGCTGTCACAGAGAGACACTTTTCTTTTCTTCTTCCTAACGTATTTCTTTCTGCCTTCCATATTTTTCTGAGTCTCTCCACAGCTGTACCCCCCCCCCCCCCCCCCCCCCCCCCCCCCCCCTATATTTTTTT
>UFQX01000514.1:51190-345500 GCA_900497675.1 Arapaima gigas
CCCCCCCCCCCCCCCGTCTTCCCCACCCTCCTATCGGAAATGAGCAGCCACAACCGCAGAAAGGAGGGCTGGGAGGGTGGAAGGAGCCGATACTGTTTCCTGCAGGAACCTTAAGCTTTAAGTGTTAGATGTTCGAATGAGTGCCGTCTGAGATCACAGGCCTCAGCGAACAAACCACGGCGCTTCATCACACTCCCACAAATCGGGGCTGCTTTATTACAGCTGTGTTTGCTGCACACAGTCATTGAACTCCATTTTGCATACATGAGACCATGCCACTTGAACGAGTGTGGCTCATGCAGTGGACAAAGTCAAAATGGTGGTGGAAGATTCAAATAATTGTTTTGGATCCTCAGGTATATTGGACCATCTTGGGGCAGCGAAGTCCACAACTGTTGCAACCACAATTTTGGTTCCCCATCACCTCACACACCCTAAAAGGAGATTCATGAAGAAAGAGCTGTAGGGTGCTGCCTTTCATTGCCAAAGGGTGCCAGTGCAGACCAGTGAACCAGTATCCCAAGGTCCTCCATTTTGGACACAAAAACACAGTCAGAGCTCTTGTGGCAGTGGTACAGGCCAATGAGCGGCATTCCACCATCAAGTCATCACCACAGAGGTAAATCTGTCGCAAGGGAATGTGGATCCCAAGGCATGAATCCATGTTGTCTGAGCTCGCTGATCAGAAATGGGGACAAAGGCAGGAAAGGATATCTTCAACTTTAAGAAAAAAAAATCGATTCACTGGATAAGCAGAGGTTTACAAGCTGGAAGGCAGATCTCTCTGGCTGTGTGTGGAGCGCCGTTTGTTTTGTTGCCTTGGCGACTTTGAATGACGACATCATTCCTCCACAGAAGCGCAGACGGTTCACAAGGCAGTGAATGAGGTGCAGGTGAGGTGAGCCAGATGGAGTGCTTGACCAGACTCACCACTCTAGTAGCTTTTTGTTTGAAGACTTCAACTCAAATTGAGTTTATGGCACTTTTAACTGAATTTAGCTTCAGAACATAATGGGCCTCTTCACACATCCCTACTCCCCTCCTCTCCTCTCCTTGCTGCTCATCATCTTCCTCTGTCCATCCTTCTCGCCACCCTCATCACCCCAATACTGTCATCTCACTGCTTTTCACCGGTGTCTTGAAAATTCAAGATGTCTTGGTCTTTACTTTTTACCACCACCTACTCCATACAAACCTGTTTCTTTCCTTCTATTTCCTTTCCCCTTTACCTCCATCTCCTCCACTCTTTTCTTCAGGCTCCTGTTTACCTTCCATTTTTCTTTTGCCCTCTCTCACTCACTCTTTTGTGACTTCCTTCACTTTTCTCTCCCATTTAGTTTGATACCCTCTGTTTTGATACCCTCTGTTCTCTCTTCTCGTTTCTTCCTCTCTGGGGTCTGTTGATACCTCCCTCTATCTGCTTTTTTCCTTCACTTATCTTCTTTGTGGGGTTCTTTCACCGCCCTCCTCCTTTTTATCCACATTCCCTCTTTCCCCTCCCTCTTTCATGATTTGCTTCCACCTGTCTCCCTCCCTCATCCACACTTCTTTTCTATGTCTTTATTCTTGATTCCTTTCTTCTCCAAAATGAAAAAGCTCCCAGAGAGAGGATGGAATGAAGAAGCCTGCCAGGGGCATATGCAGGGGTCAGCATATTAATGCACCATGGACCCACCAAGCATCTCAGCCAACAGCTCACCACACCATCATCATTGCAGCAGTAGACACTGCTTGGGCAGCTTGTCTGTTGCTGCTCCTCGTGCTTTTGTTTTCGAGGATGGTGATGTAACAACCGGTCGAGGACGATTTCTCTGAGCAATATTTAACTGGTGGAGTTTTGGGCAAACGGGAGAAGTGAACATCTGGCAAATTATTAACTTTTCTTTGTAAAAAAGGGAGTGGCACTCCTCCTCCTTTTCACTTTAAAAATGTGGCCTGTGAACATTAAGTATTTTCTGGGAATATTTTGAAATGTGCAGAAAGCCAAAGCAGACACCCACCCACAGAAGTGCGAAACTTTTCAGCTCTTCAGACACTGGAAAAAGACACCGCTGGAAAGATGTTTGGCTTTTTTTAACGTATAAAGACACTTAACATTTTGCTTCTGGAGTAATTTTTTATGCATATTAAAAAAGTGATTTCAATACCAACGGTGTGCCTTTTTCAATGGCCTCTTATTTACCAAGTTTTACTTCAGTTTTACTCCGATGCGCCCATCTGTTTTCCCACTTGTGGTAATGTTCTGTCATTGCTATGGTGCTGGACTCCAGGGTTCAGGGATAAAAAACTGACAACAATGTGCTGCTCTGTGTATTGGTTTGCTGCACTGCCTTACGGCTGCTAACTAGCAGGAAGACCACAGCCATATCGACATATCTTTGTGACTCATTTGGGACCACAGACTTCTATGTAAAAGTATGGTGACGTCCCCCCCTACCGTGCCTCTTGTGTCTCCAACCGAAGAAGGTGGTGCTGTTAATGAGTTCTACCCTCTACGAAACATGGTCCACCCTCCAGAGGACAAAAGCACTTTTGTGCTCACATTGGCGGCAGAGAATTGCATGCCTTCCAATTATGATGTTTTTTTCTTTCATTTTCACAATGAATTCATATTATTTTTTCTCTTGTCCCTGGGACTCATAACACTTCGTGTGTATTGTAGACCAATCGTTATTCTCTTGGGGCTTTAGCAATGGTAGTCATTAATTTGTCCTCACGGCTCCAAGTTAGCCTGGTGGGGCACCATGCAGTCGCTGCTTCCTGAGCTCATGGGCTTCTGCTGCTGCAGAGGCAGGCAGGAGATGGAAGAGGAGGGTGAGCCAGCACATTAGAGGTGGAAAGGAGAACAAACCAAAGGCCGAGAAGGCAGCAAGCCCTGGTTAAGCATTTTTGAGTGGCTGCTAGGGCAGTCCAGTGATCAGGAGCACTCTGCACCACAACAGTGAGCTGGCCCCCCGTCTCTCCACTCGAGCAGCTCGACCCTTTGATTCGAACAGCAGCTGCTGGGAAGGCAATGGGAAAGTTTAGAGGTTGGGGTTTCAAGGAAGTCCCAGATTCTTTTCCAATTGGATCATAATATTGAAACTTCTCCACTGCTTGCCTGTGTGATGTCTGTCACCTGCGGTTTGGGAGACTTACTTTCTTTCCCTCCTTTTTTCACTACTGTTTAGTTCACTTCTGTCCACTCAGCTAAGTGCCCAGATCCCAAAAAGGTGGTGCTTGAGCTCCTACAGGTCAATTGCCTGGTTTACTTGCACCCAGCAGGATGTTTGGTATTTGATGAGTTAGTGCCAAGTGTTGGAACACTGCAACACACCTAAATGGCTACCAGTAGCCTACAGGTTTTCAGCAAGTTTTATAAGTGGCCCTAGGCATGAGATGTCCAAAACTGAACATTTGTAGGTTCACAGTTTTGGCTCCAGTGTGGTGGAATGACCTCTGTTTTTCAGAGGTGTTGAATCCCATTTAACATTCAGACAGGGTCTCAAAACACAACTCTTTCAGACCCATTTCTCTCTTGATTTCCTGGCATCTCCATAAACTTGGCATTACTTCATTTTTCAGAATAATGTTGGTGTTTTCTATTATTGTTTCTATAGGTGGATACTTGTGTGATACAAAAACACTATTTGACAGTTGTGAGTCTGACCTCTAAAACTCTTTTTTGTTGGTGCACTTTTTTGAATTTCACAAAGAAAAGTGTCTGATAATGAAAAATGTAAATGTAATATGACCCTCATCTCGAAGCCTTGCCCCCATGGTGGAGTAATGATGTTGTGATTTCCTTATGAACATCAACACTCATAGAAAAGTCATGAACCAAGACATAAACTATGAAAGCTGTCCAAGAGAGGCTTTTTTTTCTTGGCCGAAACAGGCTAACTCCGGTAAATTGTCTGTGTGTGTGTGTGTGTGTGTGTGTGTGTGTGTGTGTGTGTCTGGGATCTCTGCCCTCCTCTTCTTCCTCATGAACAGCTCATCTTCTTGCAGCCTCCTGCAATGGCTTTGTCCAAGGCTTGAGAGAGAATTTCTACCAAATGTAGCTAGGCCAGCAGCCTGCACCTCACCCACTGCCACCTGGGCAACCTTTGCGGTCACCTTTATTGTCCAGCATTAGTGTTTCTTTTGGTTACATTACTGCAGAAACTGGCAGTGTGCATCACTGACAATCACCCCTTCTTGGGTTGAGTCCACATGACACCCAAACTGTGGGGTGAACACAGAAGCTGCACTTGGTTGACACTGAAAAACACAGACCTGTCTCCTGTTTCCCTCCCCTTTTTTCACTGGTTTCCACACAAAGACAAAGCAATTGGAAAGTGATAATTTAATTCCTTGCTCTGTAATTATATGAGAACACGCAGCAGCAGCCAAGAGAAACAGTGTGGAGTGGGGAGCTGGGAGGTAATGAAAAATAGGGGGAAGAAGCCTGCTCCTGCCGAAACTTTTTGTTACTTCCTCTAGATGTAAACATGGCAGTTTGCATTATTCCATCACTGTTGGTTTTTCTATAAAAACTAAAGTGAATGAAGATGTATTGTCTCATATTTTTGTTCTTTAGGGTTTTATGCTTCATGGCAGAACTCCTGTCTCCTGGGATTTGAACCAGCAACATTTTGGACACTGAGTCAGGTCTCTCAACCCCAACCCACTGCAGCTACAATAACAGGAGTGTGAAAGCGTTTTGTTTTGACAGGGATAACCTTATGTTGTCTTGGATGCTCGTGTGCTTTGGCCCATAATTGATCCCTTTTAAAATGCTCATTCTCTGTTACTATGGCTTCCTATGGCAATGATTTTTCATTTTGATAGGCCTGGAAAAAACATGGAGCGTATATACACAGCAGTAGTACAGACAGTAGTGTTAACAGCCCTGATGGTGGATGACTGTAGTGTTTTGGTGCTCTGCTTTAACACATTATTCATAGGTGTGTGGTTTGCAGCACAGTGGTCAACTAAGCTGGGAAAGTAAGGCTCTCAGTGGTGGCTCTCAAACACTCACACATATTTCCTTGCATCATTTCACAGTGGAGAGCTGTCCGTGACTCACATACACCCCCACGTATCTGTTTACCTCTGTGTGGGGACTTCATACTGATTTTCACATAAATGAATTAGCCTCAGTGCAAATGAGTTGAAAAATTTGCTGATAACAATGAAGTTAGTTTATAACAAAACAAAATTTTCAATATTTAAAAAAAAAAGCTTTAGAACTTTGGGGAGCATGTCTCCAAAAGCTCAGTTTAGGGAACAATACACATACCCTACTGTAGGTGTGTCCAAAATATCTAAGACCAAGAGATGGGACATGTCATAGCCCTGTCAGCTTCAGTACCCCTATTTACTCCTCAGCTTTGAGCAAAAACAGTCTCTGGCCGTTTCCTGTGTCTCGGCTCACTGCTGCTTCTTGCAGCTGCAAATTTTGCCAACTCGCCTCTCAGCAGCAGTTTAACGACACAAACAGCAGAAAACAAAAATCCTACATCAGTACTAAATGTGGTCATATTTGGCAGAAATACATAAAAAAACTAAATATAAATGCCGTATGAAACAAGGTACTTATATAATGTGCAAAACAAAATGTAGTTCACTGTTCTACAGAGATCATTGTGGCTTTTTTACACAACCAGTTAGATACTCAATGTTATGGCAATGTTTGAAGCTGAATTGATTCTGTATATTCCTTTATAGTACTTTACCATTTTTATCACAGTATTGGATGCGATGTTCAGAGCCTGAGTATTCTCCTTGTATTTTGACCGCTTCTGTTTTTGAAGGTAATATTTCAGTTTTTCGTAATTGCATTTTCATTTTATTTTCAAAAAATTGAGCTTGTTGCAGAGAAAACAGGGTCTTTGTTTAAGCTCTAGGCTGATAGATAGTAGTAAAGTGCACACAAACAGTACAGGAGTGTGCAGCCACTTTAATTCAACTCACTTTCACCATTTTAACAGCAAGAGTGTAGTGTTTCTGAGTGTCTGTGGTTAGGTGAGGAATGTTGTGTGTGACAACCAGTACTGAATGCAAGTTTGTAGAGAAAACGTGGTTTCATTTTTGGCTATTTTAAAAAAGTTTTCATTTTAATGTAACTTGAAGTTAATAAAATTCCTCAAATAAAGTGTCAAACGGTACAGGCATCCCTCTTCTTACGAGCATAAAGTGTTCCTGGAAATCGACACGTAAGCTGTAATCTCATAAGTTAGAGATGTAATTACAGTTACGGTGTGAACGGCTCGTCTTACTCGTAAATACAAACAATCAGCCTCATTTGTGGCTGTAACTCCGCAAAGAGTTTTAACTAATTTCACTTGTATGTGCAAAAACTCGTAAGTCAGACTTGTATTTTCAGAGATACCTTTTTATATATCTTGCAATACTTGCATCTATTTATTTAGCTAACATCTTCCCTAAAGCAAATTTTCCAATGTTAAGCATCATAGAATAACGTGCTAATTTCTCCGGCAAGGTAGTTTTAATCTAATATTTCTTCACTGCCAACCCAGGGGATTGGATCAGGGCTTTCACTGATTTGACGATGCTCAAAGTGACCAAACTTACAAAAAATCAAGTTACAAACATACCTTTGGTCCCAGTTTTGCTCATAAGCTGAGCAGCCGGTGTGATTCCTATCAACAGATGTGAAAGGGAGAGAGGGGTCAAAAGCTGTGACGGTTTGACAGCGATGAAAGGCATGTTGAGATGCAGATGTGTGTGGGTGTGTATGTGTATCCCGAGCAGCTTGTAATCTTGTACATCCTTGTGTCCCTCTCCACAGATTATAGGCCTCAGGTATCCTTAGGTAGGCACAGCCATGTAGATCAGAAATAACAAGCCTGATGGTAACAGATGGAAACGCACATGGTGCAGCCTGCAAATATTGTTGAACGCCTTGTGTTTTGGCTGCAGCAGAGAGAGTCTGTCACAGTAACAAATAAGTGGAGATTGAACTTGAAGGAGAAGAAGGTAGTGAGTGCATTTGGAGCCTCTGATGGAAAGGGGAGCAGGGTCCATGGAAGCTGGTGCGAGAGTAGCATGCCAGGCAGCCTGCGTGGAGAACGGGAGCTCAGAGCCTGTGTAAACACTCGGTTTCCTGGTGAGTTAGTGTGGGCGCTCAGTCCTCCGAGCTCCTGGTTACCAAACAAGAACCGGCCTGGACCTGTCTGATGGAATGACCTGGAAAGAACAAGCTCCATAGTAACTGAGAACAAGGCTAAGGTATCCAGAGAAGAGCTGCCACCCATTAACCTTAAATAAGCCACCAGGCAGTGACCATCTTGCTTTGGACAACCCCCCTGTAACCATGTAGGACCTTATTCACAATTGCCAGGACCTTGCCAAACCTGTCTGACCGAGGAGAATGGAAAGAATTGGCATCAGCTTGTGCATCCCAATAACCAGAATTGCCCACTTTCACTGCCTATATAAACATTTTTTTTCTTTTTGTTAAAACACACAAAGAGTTTAATGATTTGTTGTTGAAGTGCTGTGGAAATGCAGAAGCTCGTGCACAAGGCAGGCTTCAGCGAGCAAAGCTGAGTGCAGGAAAGGCTGCGTAAGGCAGCATGTAGTGTGAGGGCAGAACTGCATACGATTTTATTTACCAGCACACAAGAGAGGAGATCAGAGCTCCGCCCACCAGCTGGACTCCAGACTGTGGTGGCTGCAGCAGCAAAATGGACAGAATGTCCTAGACCCACCCTGGGATTGGAGCGGGACGCTAGGAGGAGGAGGAGGAGAAGGAGGCGGAGGCTCCCTTCAGGGCTGTGCACCCCTCCTCCTCAAATCTTCAGTCCTCCTCCCCAACTTCGTCCACCCTCCTTGACCTCCCCTGTTTCCTCACACTGCCAGAAATGTACCTTGTCAGTTTCACTCCTGGGATTTGACCACAGGAAGATGGCACAGTGCTCTCCCTTGTTGGACCAGGAGCAGCACAGAAAGGTCACATCAGCGCCAGTAGCCATGCTTCCCTGGGTCTGACTTTTCTACTTTTCTAGTTCACTCTCGCCCAAGGCAAGACAACACTGTGTTGTTTGTTCTCCTGCTGGAGATCCCTGAGGCTCTCCGGCAAGGTCTGCTGGATGGCGTCATTTCCTTCTGAAGTGAAGGCATTAAAATGTAAACAAAGGGCACACTGAAAAAAGACTTATTTTCAAAAGTTCAGTTTCTTCTGAAAACCTGACCACACCACAGAGGCCAGTGGTTAGTCGGTCAGTAGAACAGCGGGAAAAGACCAGCACTCCCTGCAGCATTGGATTAGGCCTCACTGGACCACTCTGCAGTGTTTCAGTGGTTTCCGCTCAGCGCCTTCATGTTATCACGGTCGTCATTACTGAGCCAATTGTCATCATTGTTTCTACTGGCTTCCCAGTTACCCCAAACTTTGTTGTGGTTGTAAAACCCAAGATGCAAACCAGTATTGGTGGGATTGTAAGAGCTTCCATGTGGCAGCGCAGTTGCTTGTGATATAGAAGAAATCGTAGTGGGTGGTGGATGTGCTATTGTCTATATTATTGTCTAAGCTTATATATTATAATGTGCAGTGGTGCAGCATGTGGCTGAAACCAGGAGAATGCAAGTGTCTGGAACAGACAAAACAGAAGCCATGAGAATTGAATGAATAACCCACTGACAAGATGGAGCAACAGGGAAAGATGATATAAGAAGAATCAATTTTAAAAAAGGAGAGGTGTGTGCAGAACAGAGCAAGATCTTAGCTTTTGAACCAAAGAGGACCATGATGTGGCAGGGAAAGCCTTCATTTTCACGGTTGTGCCAGAGCTATAGTGGCAGAGGAGCACGAAGAGATGAAGGAGATTTTCCCTTTGCAGAATAAGTGGCACCAGACAAGCCATATATGGAGCTCGCAAATCACACGCTTGGAGCTCTAAAACAGAACCATATGTTGCTCAAGATTCCCAACGTGGAGCTGGGAGAAACAGGAGCAGCCTCTCTTTAATAAAAATTGAAGAGGTCAGGCTTTTCGGTCATGTTTAAATGGTGAGCACTAACTTCTGTTCACGGCAATGGAGTGAGAAGAATGGGGAAAGGCAGGCAGAGGTTACAGGAGTAAGGAGAGCTCTTTGTATGAAGAAGGATCGATGAATACCTGCCAGTACAGACAGCTGGGAGTCAGACTTCACACTACATCTCCTTTGTGAAAGAATTAAACCATTGAAGATCATAGTGAATTGTCACAGTGTCCCTCACTCAGTTTTCAAAGATTGCTTTCCTCCATCTTATTTCCCAGCTACATTTCTCTAGTCCTCAGCAAACAAGACTGTGCTGTGTGACAGGACCATGTACCAATGATTTTGTGAAAGATCCCACGTTTGGCTTAACCATTCCAGCACTTAGAAATAGGTTCAGTAAAGCACTGAAAAACAAAGAGGCACATTGGCACATGATATGCCACCTCTGGCAGGAGCCATCCACAGATTATGAAGAATTTTGGTGAGAAATGCTCTAGTGTCACATTCCATGAAGCTCTTAGTACCCATGATTCACAGAAGGCAGGACCTGGTGTCAAGCCTGAGAAAGCTGCGCTCATTTAGCACCTGTTTTTGTTGGGCTGGATTCTCAGCAGAACGGCAAGCAGTGGTTTCTGCTTCACTTGGACAGCTCACTTTCCCTCCCCGCTTTCTGCACCTCACTCCCTCTTTTTGAATTTTGTGACAAAGAGGTGTATTCTGTAGCAGCATGCTAAGAGGGTTAGCAAAGAGAGCATCACTTGGAGGAGACATGGGCCTCTTTCCTGCCCTGCCAAGCCAGCAAGCTAAGAGCAGCCTTTTGGAGCTGGAACGGTAATTACAACCCTAATGCTGGCAGATCTCTAGGCGATGCTGCCAGGCACTATGGAGCAGGAGGTGGGGTTTTCTTCCCCCATCACCCACCAATTCAACTTGCCATATGGATGCTCTGCTCTGAAAACTGCTTATTCTGTGCCAGCCTCTAGCAAACGTTGTAGACCAAGAACTGCTGCTTAAAAACAAAACAATTTAATTACAGCCAGTTACATTTTTTGTTCCTTCTGGGGTCTATTGTAATATGTGAAAGACATCAACTGAAATATTAGCTGCTGCAACCATGATTTGTTTTCCTTCTGTGACAGTGGGGTGAATTTCTGAGACAGGGCAATGTCGTATCTTGACAGTTGCTCAAATAACGTGGCAAAGGATCGACCGGGTTGCTGATACTCAACATATCTCCCTGCCCAACTAAAATCAGCCGGCTTGAACCTGGGCCTCTCACCCCAACCCTTGGAGTTGCTGGGCTCAGGCAGCAAGAAGCCTGCAAAGGAGGGAGGAGGAAGAAAAGGAGGAGTGGCAAAAGGAAATGCAGAAGTATTACATAAAAGGGTGATCTGTCGCTGGGATGCTTTTAATGATTAATCAGGGGGCCCAAGGCTGCCAAATTGTGGCGTAACGAGTTTAGCATGAGTTTTCCAGCTCCAGCCCCTGCGAGAGAGGAGAGGAGAAGAGCACAGCAGAGCCACAGCCCAGCAATGGGGGCTGCGATGCCGAGCTTTTAAGATGAGCCTCGATCCTCTTACACAGCCCGTCTGGAATGTACAGATGTTTCCTTTGGGGAATCACAAGCCTGGGCTATTTGCGTGCATGCGCGCACACACACTTGCTTCCTAATACACACATATATGTTTGTTCATGCATGGATACATATACAGGCTAACACTACCATGCACTATGCCAAAAGTGGATAAGGTGGGAAACAATGATAAGAAAGAAGGAACAGAGGTGGAGAGCAGAGGACAGATGAGACAAGAGTCAAGGAATAAAGAATAGGGGGTGAAAAGGCTCCGAGGATCATGCCATTTATTGTCTGGAAACAGTTTTTGAATGTTGTAAATCTGGATACTGGGGTGGGGATGACGTGACAGGCGTGAGACCTTGCGCTTAGTGCACAACACAGGCACAGCTTGAAAATTTCACGCCACATTAGCGCGAGTCTTTACTATGCAGATCACCAGTCCGAGTTCTAGAGAGCCCCAACCAAGCCGGTTTTACTTGTCATTCTAAATTATGTGTCTCCGTAATACCTTAAAACAAGAGTCTGTTTAATTTCTAGTGGTGTTGATGTAGATTTGTTTACATTTTTAGTTCAGCTCCCAGTACCCCTTCAAAAAAGAGTAGTTAAAGGTGTCAAGCACACCCTTGTGACTCACTGGCTCTTTTGTTTCCATGGGGCCAGAGGTAAAAATGAATTGGTCATTTGATTTGGAAGTTGGATCATTAACAGGTGAGCATAAAGGATATGATTTTAAGTGTAGCTTTCATTGTTCACTTGGGGACCTCTCTTAGCCCAAAGGGCTTTATCTTTAATTGAAAGATTACGTCCCTTTAGAAGACAGCACAGAGGCTCAGCGAGTAGTTCTGCCGTCACGCAGCACTTGGCACTTGGGTTGTTCGATCGTGGGTTCTGTGTGGAGTTTGCATCTACTCCCTGTATCTATGTCCATTTCTTCTGGGTTTTCTGCTTTCCTCCCACAGTCCAAAGACATGCATTTCAGATTAATTGCTAACTGTAAATTATCCATATTAAGTGCGTATGTGGCCACCCTGTGGTGGACTGATGTCCCATCCAGGCTGTAGTGTCTTAGTCTAAGTCTAAATGATTCCGCAACCTGGAGCAGGATAAAGTGTTTAATGATGATAGATAGATGGGCATTCCTTTGTAAGGAACTAGAGTGACAAATTTCAATGTAAACTGTCCAGAAAGCTATATGTATGTGAAGACAGGGCACTGCAGACTGGGGGCGATGGCAAGCCAGGACCTTTTTTGGCTGTATTGTTTTGCTCTGTTTATAGCTGCAACCTTATGGAAACTTGCATCAGCTCCATTTTATATGTAGCTCTTCTCTGGCTAATACAGCTGAGGTTTTGTCTCTGGAGAAATTCAGCTTGCAGTGAGTACCTCACAGTGTTCAAACCCACCAGCAACTGGGTAGTGCCCAAAACCACTAAGCCACCACCCAGACTACTCTTTTCTTGCTGCTTAGGAGTCTACCAGGAGTCTAATTGCTCCCTTTCCATTTCACCCAGTTTCTGGAAGGCAGAATATAGAACACGGGAGAGTGAGAGTGGTTTTAGTGAACGTCTGACGGCATCAGAGGAGGCTAGCTCTGAGTCTGTGTCTAAACCACTAAATCAGGGGAGGATAGTGTTACACCTTCCTCCCTCTGAGCGCCTGGACTTCCTCTTTCTCGAGAGTGGCAGAGCCACCCAGTTGCTTCTTGCCCACGCAGTTCTCGCTGTACACAGACACGTCTCTCATTTGGTTGCTGGGCAGAGTCACACCAAGACAGCAGAAGCCACCTCTTTCCCCTGTTCTGTCATTTCTTTCTCTTGCCCCCTACAGTTTTTGTTCCAGTTTCTCACATTCACCGGTCCCCAGTTTCTTCTTCTATCATCCGGTTGCTTCATCCCTCTTTCTCTTTCTCTCTCTGGCTACTCTCTGGCTCCCTTGTTCCACCCTCTTTCCCTTTCCCAATCACACATTCTCTCCGGTGAAGCCCCCAGTCACCGTACAGGCCTCCAAGTTACTGGCCGACCTCCAGGTATACACAGTTCTCAGATGTTCATAAAATTAAAGGCAGTTTCGGTAGTAATGAGAAACTAGTTGGCAAGGAAGTGTGTGACATTTGCGTGGGTTGGATGCAGATTGGAGAGTTTGTTGGTAAGAGGTGAGCAGTGTTTCAAGGGAATGTCCATCCATATCTTTGCCCTGACTTGTCAGATCAGGAGTTCTGCTGGAACATGAACATTTCATACACTGTACATTTCCTCCAATATGTTAGATGGCAAAATTTAATGCTATTGCCCATTTCCTTTGGCAGATGGTTCTCAGCAAGTGCCATGTGCTTAGTCAGAGATGTTATTCCAGCAAAGTGCTGTTTGGAAAAACATTAATTGCTGACAAATCTTTGGCCACATTTCCAAAGAGATGTCCCCCCCCCCCCCCCCCCCCCCCCCCCCCCCCCCCCCCCCCCCCCCCCCCCCCCCCCCCCCCCCCCCCCCCCCCCCCCCCCCCCCCCCCCCCCCCCCCCACCCCCCCCCCCCNCCCCCCCCCCCCCTCCAAAGTTGCCTGGAACCACAAATACAGTAGAGAACATGTTGCTCATCAAATTTCGTGGGGCCTGAGAAGCTGGTGATTTCTGAAATTTCTTAATCAGTGAATCCTTACTGACAGAACTGTCCTCCCTTCATCCGCCCCCACTTCCCAAAGCCCACAATCGGGGCCAAAAACAAGTAGCTTGCTGCAGGCCCTCTCTCACTAATGAGATCTAATGGAAGACAAATGCATACCACTCTTCTTGTATTAAATTGCTGTATTTGTTGTGCTGCTGGAGATTCCTTTGGAGCACCCACCTCTGTGTCACCATTTTGCCTTCTTTCTCCATTAGTGGAAAAAAGGGACAGAGTTGGGAAGGCCAGGCAACTGTGAAACAATAATTTACTTAATGGAGCTAATTGAGTGGGCTTGAAACAGAAGTGCAGAGTGGTCATGGAAACCATTAAACCTCTTTCACCCATGTTTACGTTCATACAATCTGGGATAAACGTCAGTTTTCGAAGCCAAAAATTAAACGAAGACGGAGGTGGATCCGAATCCATGCACAGCAAGTTTGTGTGTTTATCTATTTGTATATAGGTGCTCAGATGTTTCTGAGCCTGAACTGGGGGTACAGCACTTATGCAGCAGCAACAGTCTTGCCTGCCAACAGTTCAATTAAACTAGTTCAACACCCACGCCAGCCAGCACCCCCTCTCCACCACCCACCCATCCACAATGGACAGTTTAACCATCTGGTTCCCACATGTAACTCAGTCTTTTCATTTCCTCCTTTTTCAACAGAGATCTGTCCAGGAACCGCATTTCCTCAGTAGATGCCAATCTCTTTGATCGTCTGACTTCCTTGAAGGAATTGTGAGTATGAAGTGCCCCCTCCTTCTCTGAACCCTCCCTTTTCTCTCCCAGACAAGCTCCCTCCTGTCCTTCTCTCTGTCCCATGCAAGCCTGCAAAGGAGTGCTAACAAAATGTTCATCTGTGTGGCTTCGTGGTCCAGCCACAGAAAAAAACAAAAGCAAAGACTCTGCTGTGAACAACAGTCTACTCGATCCACCTTATTTCTCTTAAGCAAGCCCTCAGAGAATTTGCCCATCTGTTGTTATTTATTTCTGTATTTTAAGAGCAAATGCTCTGACCCAGGGTGGCTCACATGCGTACAGTACATTCAATCACCAAGAGTGAGCACAAGGCGCTGAGAAAGAAGCATCCAGTTGCATTAAGCATTCACAGATATAAAGGTTTCTACACAGTTTTCTTAACACTATGATTTTTTTAAAAATTTTCTGTAGCTGTGAAATACAAGTTGTATTCAGCCCATTCTACTCCTTCCCTCCCTCCCTCACTCTAGGTATCTTCAAGGTAACCGTATTACTATTCTTCCTCGAGGGATCTTCGGATGTGGGATGTTATCCGTGCTGTAAGTGCCTCGAGGATGTGTTGTGTTCCTGCTTGTTTTTAGTAATTTAACCTTGTGGTTTGGAGCTGGGAGGGTTAGGTTTAGGTAGAGCCTGACCAGTCAGCATGGAGCTGATGTTAACATCTGTTGGCCCTGTTCTTATTCTCACGAGCATCCAAATGGTTCAGCACCACATGAAAGTTTGTAGGAAGGGGCTTTGGAGAACATGGCCAGCCCTGGAGACACACCCTTTTCGGGGATGGTGGTGCACCACTAAAGCAATACAAAGAGGTGAGAGGGGTGTGATTCAAGGCAGGGGAGGAGCAAGTGGGGCAGATGTGGCCCCTTTGGGCCCAGTTCCCAGACTGAGGCCCCAGCACGTCTACGAAGTGTGCAAACCCAGAGGACTGAAACTGTAACAGACCCAAACTCATTTAGTCTGGAGCAGCAGGGCAGAAATCCCCAAGAGATTTATCCAAATACGGAAAGGTGGGGGTTTATAGACGTCAGTTGTGAGGTTATTAAGGCAAATTAACCCTCTTTGCTCCAGGCTTCCAATGCTCTACTCCCAGCCTTCCCATTACCCTCCTCGCAACCCCTTAGTCTGGCATCTCCTCCCTTACCTCCAGACCGTCCCTTTCTAGCCAACCTAGGGGCCAGTTATTCTGTTGGACCCTGTCAAGTGTTAAAACGGTCACAGCTAGGGCACACCAGGGATAAGCTAACTCATCAGCTCTCGAGGTGTATCGACATGTTTTCATTTCTTTCTGTTTTTTTTCCTGCAGAGATCTAAGCTACAACCAGATTTCTACATTAGAAGAAAGAATATGTGATAATTTATTTAATTTAACTGAAATGTGAGTATACAGCTTTTGCCATTTGTTGTAGTTGTGTCCAAGGGAGTCGTGAGAGAGAGCTGAAATAAAGTACCCTTAAACCTTGCCTTATAGATATAGATATTTCTTGTAAATGGATAGATAGATGGATAGGTGAAAGAGCTATCAGTCTTGAAGGAAATTGCATAGGCAAATTTTATAGCCAAATTGTCAACAGTGCCCACAGAGTACTTTTTTTCAAAGATGTGAACAATTTCAAAGCAAATGGCAGATTTTTGAACCCTCTTTTCATACTAGAGGATATATACAGTCATGCAGGATCACTGTGTTCTGGAAGATGTACCTATGGAAGTGACACGTCCCCACCTCAGTTGCAGCAGCTTGGGCAGAGTACTCTGTATATTCACTCCTGCTCATCTGAAAATTATGCCATTTTGTTTTTTAAATTGGAGCCATTGAACCTTATTTACAGGGCTTCAGGCAGCAAATGCATCCTATTTAAAATATTTTCTTTGTTGAACACATTTAGCTCCCTATCTGAGCTCTGTGCTGAAACCTTTCTGGACTCTTCCTTCAAGGACATGCTTGCTTTAGCAACTCACTCTGTCACACATTGGTCCACTCGGTGCCTAATCCTCATACAGTGAAGACAAGTCCCAGTGAGGCCCATTAACAAATCCCTACATATGAGCTCTTCCCACCTGACACTTTGCCTCTCAAATGTCACAAGCCACGTTTGGGAAAGGGAACAGGCAAGAGGGTGTGTGGCAGAGATAGAGAGTGAGTAATGCGGATGTGAGCTCATTGTTGCATTACAGCTGTTTGAACTTTCATTCTCAATGTTCTTCCTCCCACGCCCACATTGGTGTCCATCAGCAGGACATCACAGCACCCTCTTCAGTCTTACTCATCCATATTTATTTCCTTCCACCTGCTGCCTCCTTGCTCATTCTCTCCTCCTTGCTACATAATTTCCTCTCTTGTTATGTGGCACTTGAATACTATGAATGTCTGGGGAACTGAAGCTAAGGAGATGCACAGTGCTGTACACTTCGGTATGACCAAGCAAAAATATGTTGAATTTAAATGATATTCACTTAAATAATATGTTGACCTTTATGATATTAGGCCTCTCACATTATGAACAATTGAGTTGTGGATTTTTTGAAAGTGCAAGCATTTTACTATTCCCTAAAATTTGTTGGTTGCAAGCCAACCTGTCTTTTTGCATCCAGCCAATAGATGACAGTAAAGGGGGCCCAAACAGAACCAGAGTGTGGGACCACAGACATTCAACTTGTTTTTTACAGTGTTTGCAGCTCTTTCCTTGTCTGGCTTAGCGTTGGTGATCAACAGCAAGTAAAGTTCTGTTTTACATTTTTATAGGATGAATAGGTAGTTTGATTTTTTTCCTCCATTGTAAAATTTTTACTTTTGAAATTAGTCTGATCCCCACTCAAGTCTGTGTGAAGTTTCAAGGGTTTCCACCTGTTCACCTCCAGCTGCTATTTTTTCCTCTCCTGCAAAGACATGCATTTCAGTTGCACTGTACTGTAAATTGCCAGTAATATGTGTGATGAACTGGGGGGGCTTGCGACAGACTGGTGTAACATCTGAGGTGTGTCCTTTACCAGCATCATGTGTTTCCAAGGCTTCAGACCTCCAGGCCCCCTCAGGATAAACAGTTATTGATAGTGAGTAGTTTTAATGTAGCTTGAACTTAATAAAAATGTTAAAATAAAATATTAAGCATTTTTTATTTATTGTAGCTTTAGCCCAGCTTTCACTCGGTCGAATGTGTTGTATCTTTGTGGTAAAATTGACTTTGGATTTCCAAACAAATTGAGTCACCATTAAAGTTTGGGCCCAATTGGGGTTTGCAAATTGAGGAGCCAGTGCACAACATTGCAGGATTAAAGAGTTGTGTAGTAGCAGAATCAGCAGTAAAAATGGTCAACATTTAGTTTCACATTCTCTTTCTCTGTTTTTGTCGCTTTTCCCTTCTACACTCACTCCCTCAAAATCTGGCTTCATCATTCCTTCCCTTCTGTTCACTTTCTACTGTGTAGTAACCTGAGCTTCAACCCACTCGAGTGTAACTGCAAGTTGTTCCGGCTGGTGAGCTGGCTCCTCGAGCGGGGTGTACGCCTGCAGCGGGCAGATGCCACACGGTGCGACCGACCTTTAGAGGTGCAGAACCAGCCGCTACTCAATGTCAGCCTCCACACTTGTGGTGAGTTTGAAGCACCTGGACCAGAAGAACAATGTTCATCACATTCAACCACTCAGTCACACTCACTTCCAAATCCGAAGTCTACTCATTTTGAGATCCACTGCCAAACTAAACATACACCCTTTCTGAGACCTATTCCCAAACCCAAAGTACAACCATTCTGAAACCCATTCCCAAATCCCCAGTCTGCACACCTTTTCTGAGACTAATTTCCAAAACCAATATTGGCTCATTCTGACTCTCACTCCTAAACCCCAATTCTGGGACACATTCCCAAAGCCACAGTACACCATAACACCAATTCTCAAACGTACTCCCAAGCCAAAATGTCAACCATGGTCACACTTGTTCAGAACCATTAAAATTGTGGCCTCTGTCACCTTTGGTCTCAACAGGCCTGAACTACGCTGCCTGCCTACAGGATGGCCACACAGGGTTGAAGGAACTGGTGATCTTCACCAAGTCAACACCAGGGAACTTCACACGTGAGAGCTGCAATGCGCTATGCTTTTCTTTCGGCCAGCGCTACGGTGGCTTGGGGGCGCATCAGGAGTGCCTTTGCAGCACTAACTCAGAGCCCAACTACATCAGCGAGTCCCAGTGCTCAGCAGCCTGTGCTGACCCGCTGGTGATGAAGCGGTGCGGCTGGACCGTGGCGCTTGATGTTTTTCCCATTGACTTCTCCGCCTCCTTCCGGGAGGTACACCATGTCTCTGTCCACTCTGAGGCCACCCTGGCTGTCAGCTCCTCTGTGCAGCCTAATGCCCTTTCCTGGAACTTTGGCGACTCCACACCTCTTGTCAACAACACGGAGCTCTTCTGCAAACATAAGTATGCTCTACCAGGAAAATATGAGGCCCATGTGTTGCTCTGGTCTAACAACAAGCAGCTGGCTGTCAAAGGCGAGGTGCAAGTGACTCTACCCCCCATCCTGGAGTTATCGTGCCCAAATTATGTGGTGGTGAATCACAGCCTTGATATCCAGCTGACCAACTGGGGTGGAGTGGGTGTGTTGGTGGACTGGAACATCATGATGGATGGAAATGAAGTTCTTAAAGGTAAGCCCTAAGCAGTCCTCGACCCATTTAAACAAGACATTTACGCTGGGTCCCTTCCAAGATGAGTCAGTAAAATGAATTCTTAACAAATATTAGGTCCTATAGCCTGGACCTCAGGTTAAACTGGGTTTTTGTTAGCAGCCAAATTGCTTGCTCATAGCGAAAAGGCTTAGATGAATGACATAAAGGTTTGATGGGGTCTGATTTACAGACTCACGGGGTAGCTAGCATAGCATTATATCTTTAGTCCATGTACATGTAGGGCTTTACTTTCAGGCACACAAATTACTGGCTGAAGCCTTTAGCATATGATGGATAAATAGAACCCTGGCCCTATTACAGCATGCGCTTGTGTGTGTCTGTGTGTGAGAAAGGTTTAGGCTTTGCCTGCCTGACAGCAGATTTTGACAACAAAGCTCTAATGTGTGTTTATCCCCATAAAGTCCTCACTCCAGCGCAGTCCTCTGAGGACTTACTACAGCGGCCTTGTGAGTGAGTTATGGCCGTCTGTGTTCTGGGACGTTCAGAAAGCAAGGGGGAGATTTAGTGCAAAACTAAAAATAAAATAGAAA
The DNA here is from genome assembly GCA_900497675.1 of Arapaima gigas. NCBI lineage: Eukaryota > Metazoa > Chordata > Actinopteri > Osteoglossiformes > Osteoglossidae > Arapaima > Arapaima gigas. The sequence goes on from UFQX01000514.1 coordinate 70,370, forward strand.
CCAAGTTTGGAAATACAAGGTGAAAATTTTGTTCAGAAAAAAAAACTTAGCTCTTGTGGAGTAAGGAGGGTTTATTCACTAGCAGCATTCAGATGGCAAGGTTCTGTGCCCAGTGTGTTGTATGTATGCAGGTTTTAGCTCTGCCTCTATGAAAACAGGGAGTGAATTAACTCGTTTTTCATAAATTAATCTTTTATTTTAAAAAACTGAAAAAAGTTTCATTTAAAAAATTGTAGCTATTCTTACAAAAACCTTTTTCAGCCTTTTATTCTGAGGGAGATGAGTTGGTGTAAACAGTACAGATCATTAAATACTAATTGGAGCAATTAAGCAGTGGAAATGAGCTGGAATGAAAAGCCATCAGACCCACAGCCTACCGGGAATCAAGTCTAAGTCTTTGGTAATAGATGATGGAGGAGCACTACAGTTATTCCTTACCCACCCTGTGTGTCTCAACCCTCCCAGCCACACCCTATTGCCCAGAAGATGGTGTGCAACACGGTGACCCACCCCACTGCTACCAGCTCGTGCCTGAGGAGCGCAGTTGGATGGATGCCCGACGCCATTGTACCACCTATGGTGGAGACCTAGCAGTGGTCCAGGCCGAGACTCTTCGGAACCTCCTCGCACGTCGAGTCACACAGTAAGTTGGCCTTGTGGAACCAGTACCCACGTGGGTTGCCTGTTGGATCAGTTGTAATGTCAGGTGTTTGCTGGGCCTCATTGTACTGGTGTCAGTCAGCTGTGGGCCTGCTATTGATGTAAGATGCCTGCTGGATTTCTGATTTCAGATGTCTGACACACAAACACACACACATACATACACACATACACACGCCAGGCTTTTTCTGTCTTGCTCAGCAGTACAATTTTCTTATTACAGCAGGGTCTTGGAATTTGTGAGGGTTCAGCACACAGCTCTTGTTACTGCGCATTTGTGTGTGTGTGTGTGTGTGTGTGCATGCGTGCGCGTGTGTGTGCGCATCTATGGGAGCATCTGTCTCACACCCTGGCCCTTGCGTGCGTCTGCGTGTAGGTGTGTGTGTGAGGGTGAGAGAGTGTGTATCTCCTTGACCACTGGAACCAACCCAGGCTCAGTGGGGCTCTGCCACGCGGTTCACCAGCAGCTCCTGTTCTCGTGCCCATTGCCCCTCCCGCTGGCCTGCACACCACATTCAGGAGAGAAAACAAACACAGCAAACAAAGCTACCCTGTGTTATTTACACAAGTCCACGTGCCCAACATCGATCCCTCATTGGCACAGGCAGTTCCTGCAGGAGTTTCCCTGCCATTTCGGCAAGGGATACGGGGAAGTCACTGCCCAGTGTGGAAATGTATTTATTCTCATTTTTCCTCCTCCACTTTAACTTTTTTCTTTCCAAATGTTTTTCTAGCTGATTATGTTTGTTGGTTGTTTGTTTTCCCAGAGATTCTTATTTTGGCATTCTTATATGTCTTCACACAAGTAAAAAAATTGAACAAAGAAAAACTAGTTTAGAACTAATGGAAAGGCATGGATTGAGGGGAAAAAAACAGCAAACATAGCAAAAAGGCTAGGGCTGTAATTGTAGGTGCTGGGAGTAGTTAACCACCTTTTTCTCTTAAGGGGCTGTTAGCAGGGTGGAGGGAGAGGCCACTTGGAGGAGCCAGGAGATTTCCCATGTTGCTTGGAGTCCCGGTGGGAGTGACAATGAGAGCGTGGGTTCTGAATGTGCCAGGGCAATGTTAGACCAGTAGCAGGTTTCTTCCTGGGTGAAACAGTTCAGTGTTAAAGGAGATGACTAAAGGGCCACACACATGACCCTATGGTGTGTGTACGTGTGTTTTTGTTGGGTCCTGACCTCTGGGTGTGATGAGTTTATCTTGGGACTGGTGTTTGACTCTATGCCCCCCTTTTGACATTGGCACTTCCTTCTTTATGGTGCTGGCCTTAAATTTCTTGGTCAAGTTCAGTTTCACATACAAGGAATCTAACAATTGATGCTCCTCCACACACACCCACAGCACAACGTGAAAAGTGGTCTCAAATTCTTCAATAAGTCACCAAGAATAAATAATATATACAATCCCCAGAAACAGTACAGTTTACACCGATTATATATTATATTTACACAGGGTTTCATTTATTATAATTCCTGTTAGCAGAGTGAGTGCCATAACAACATCACATCAGCTTCTCCTGTGTCTCAAAGGTAACGTGCATTAACCATTATAATTTTTTCCAAAAGCACCCAACAGTCTTGTTCTTGTATTATTAACAGAGCAGTAAAAGTTAGTACATTTTTTAAACATAGCTGTGTAACAACTGTTAATGTAGATGGCATCATGCTATTTTCTGTGCCCTGAAAACTAATCAAAGGATGTGTTATGTGTTCTGAAAACTCTTATAAAACCAGTATTTAGCACTTTGTTTATATGCATCTAATTGTGTGCTTTTCCTTGGGGTCAGGCAACAACAAAAAGGACTACAGACGGAGAGAAAAATCACACCTTATGGAAGAAACATGAGTGAAAATGTAGTGTTATGGCTTGAAAAGAAATTAAAATTGCATGCTAAATTCAATTGAACAGTTAAAGCAGGAAAAACAATAACCGCTCCATTATAGCATAAAATGATAACCTACATTATCACAATAAAGGAAAATGAGTGTCATTAAAGATGTTATGACTCCCAATTTCCCCTTAAATAAGTCAGACCTAGGTTAATATGTCTAAAACTTTGGCTTCCAGGGAAATTTACTGAAAACAAAACCAGGAGTATTAAGCAACATTAGACTTAAATAAGTGTAGTTGTATTAAATTAGTTTGTGGCTGGATGCAGACTGTGGTATCCTTATGTCCTTTCCAGTTTAGTTATGGATTGTTGTGTGGTATTATGTAGATAAATGGTTGTGCGCTGTTATGCTGTTATTTAGGTGGACAAATCTGGTAATAACTGCATACACTTAATTTAATGTGGTGGTTAGTCATCTACTTTAAACCAATGGACCTGGGTTTGAATCCCCCCTCTTGTCATGGTACCATTGATCCTTTAAATAAACATACTTACTGATACAGTAAAAATTACCCAGCTGTATAAATTAATAAATCTTTGTTAGAAACCTAATACACAAACCTAATATTTTAAGCTGCTTTGAAGAAAACTTTCATATAATGATACATTTATATATTGGAACCAACATTTAAAAAAGCATTTTTAAAAAAGCTGCAAGTTTTGCTGGTTCTTTGTGTACAGAAGGGTTCTTTCAAAGCCCAGGATGTGGATTTTCTGTGCCTGGTTCTCGAACCCACCCCATACTATAGCCCCGCCTCCTCTCACCTCAGTCTTATATAAGATCTTTTAAAAATCCCAAACTTTTTTATTGTTTTTTTTTGGCACAAAGAGCTCTTTTTTCTCTCTCTGCTTGCCACATTTTTTTTTACCTTTTTTCGCAGTTTTTGCAGATGTGGGAGTTTGGCTCAGACCCACCAGAAACCGCTGTAAAAACGCTAGGAACTGGAGGGGCATGTTGTGTTTGCATGTGCACGTGCACGTGAATGGGACAGTTAAAGTTATGTGTGTGTGAGAAGGCAAAACAGCATGTGAGCGTTGAGCACAAATGTGTGTGTGTGTGTGTGTGTGTGTGTGTGTGTGTGTGTGTGTGTGCGCGTTTCCAACAGCATGTGTATGCTGTATGTGCATCTGTACAACACTATTTCTCTTTTTTTAATTGACTCCTCTGTTCAAAGTGACTTATGCTGGTAGATAATCAATTTTACACTGATTTACCACGGTCTGCACCCACATGTGGCTAGAACATGGCTCCTAAGCTGAAAAGAGACTTGGTGGTCTATACCAGAGTCCACTCCCCACCTGCTAGCCACCTCTGAGTAGAGCACAACTTACCCCAGTCACACATAAAATTTAGCAAGTGCCATCCCCAGCCATCACGTCAGAGCAGAGCTCTCAAGGACTGCTGGAAGCTGTTGGTTTCGTAGCCCAATGCCTTCACCTGCTTACACCTGAAAGTGGATGTATAAGGAATCTTATCAAAAGTGGCTACTGGACAATCAGAGCAGCCACAGTGCCTCCATTGTGCAGTAGGGACTGGGTTCACTGCAGCAGGTGCCAAGTTCATGCTACAAAGTGACACTGAGCTTCAAGACAATAGGTGGTTGTTGAAGTTGTCATATTGCAAGCTAATATTAATTAACTAATGATAAGGAAGTACAGTGGGATTGAAACCTGGAAACTCAGAGTCCAAGGTTGGAACTCAACCATTATGTTACTTCTTGCCTCAAAGTATAAGTGTAGGACCCAGAATTAATTAACTAATATTTATATGCTAAATATATATTTTTTTCTCTTTGTGTTATTTATGCTGCAGTGCTTTGTTATTACCTTTGATTTTTTCATTTGTTATTTTTCATAGCTTTTCTTTTCTTCCCCTCAATTCATTATATTTTCACAGAGGGCTCTTTTCACCAGTGTGACACGTGTCACAAGGAAAGTTGTTAGAGTTGGACATATTTAGTTACCATTAGAGTTACAGTTTAGTATACAGTAAACCTGCTGAAAACAAAAAACTGTCACTTACAAAGAAAGGGAGAAAATAAACTTGTTGGGGTTCAAGTACCAAGGGCTTCCCTCCTTTTTGCACATTCTAATGTGGTTTCAGAGCACCTGTACATTTTCTGCAGATTCTACCACCAGTTTACTGTGTCTCTAATGTCCATTTTTAGTCCGTGTCTGTGATATGAGTTCTTCTTCTGCATCTCACAGGGAGCGTGGAGTATGGGTGGGCCTCAGTGATACGGCCTCTGGCTCTCAGCGGTGGGTCGATGGCTCAGATGCCCTCCCGGGTGAAGGTGGGGCACGTGACAAGGCCACCCTGATGCCCAGAAACATCTGCGTGTCTCTGGACTCTGCAGGCCATCTCAGCTCACACTGGTGCAGCGCGATGAGGATGTTTGTTTGCGAGTACAAGCCAGAAGGTAGGGTTCACTCATTCTCAAAGTACAGATCGTCCATGGTCGGTAACAAGTTCAGATATTGTGGATAATTTGCAGTCAGTTATGGGTTCAAATTTGAAACTGTTTTTTGTTTGGGGTCAAATAGGAGTTCAAAAGACCAGCTGTGGTTCATATGTGGCCTAGAGAGGAAGACCGATCACCTGGGGTGAGCTGCTGATTCTAGCCATAACCATGGTTATTGTCGATGATGCCATTACCCACTACAATATACACTCTTTCCATAGAGGTGCGTATCTGTAGTGGGAAGGGCAGCAGATACACATCAAATTACTTATGCTGAAGCCATACAGTAAAAATTACCCTGCAGTATAACTGGGTAAATCAATGAATCAGTGGACAAGGGCATCAGATAACTGGATAAATAATTACAGTTATGCCAGGATTCGCGTTGAGTTCTTTTAGGGTACCTGATAGTTGACCTTCCAATCTTGAGGTTTCTATTCCTTAACTCTTACAAAAATTCTTCTAAGAAGTCGGAAGAAAAATCCTTCTAAGATTCAGCAATAAAAGGAAAAAATGTAGCAATGTTTTCTGCTTTTAGTTCATGTTAACGTTGAGATCTATTTTTTTTATTTGTGGTACAAAAATTACAAAATGAAGTCATAGCGAACCCGGCTGGGTGGGCAACGGAAAAATCATGTTAGAAGTATTAAAGACCAGTTTGCTTTTTAAACAATGTGTACTTGTTTAGAAATATTATAGTAGAAGGTCACTTTTTGTTTCCATCATTTTGATGCCAAATGAAGTGAGAAATGAGAAAATTTCTGTAATGTTCCAAAAAGTTCCAGGAAGTTATTTCTCCCTTTAACTTCATCCTGTACATCATCACTATTGTTGTTCCCTGTAATACAGCCTAGTACAGCTCCACTGATGATGATAAGCAGTTTGTTCAAGGATCGCTCATTGTCCAAATCTAATTCATTCCTGAAAACATGCCTGATAGTGAATTTTTGGGTAGCTGGAGCTTTTAGCCTGAATAATAATGTGTTCCCAACCCATTCCAAAACCCCCAACCAATTTTTCCAGTTATTACTAAAATAGTCTTGAACACTTACATAACAGTCCACCAAAGATTTCTGTATATTATTAAGCAAAAACCAATTACATAATTTTTCTTCTACTTAAAAAAGTCCTAATACCAGTTATGCTTTCCGTTTACACTGCAGCCAACATGTCCTGTAATCTGTTTAAGCTACATTATGAATCTACTATACTTTTCACTTATTGTGGAGAACAACATAGCAATAATGCACGACACTTTAAACGACATGAGCACAATATGTGATCCTACAGAAAATAGCTGAGATATGACTGCAGCACGCCCTTGTTACCTTTCCTGGCTACTCCTGACCACAGTCAGAAATCCTAGGGGAGTTGTATGCTAAAACCTCCATAGCTGGAGTTACTGCTCTGGGTTAATACCTACTTTTAACTTCATCAGTTCTCCCATGGGTGAGTAATGAACAAAAGCAGGGATCCAATGAACATGCTTAACTCTTTGTGAACATCTTTATAACCATGCATTTTGTCTCGAATGGACATATAAAATATATCTGTGTTACTTTTACCACTAATTGTTCCGCTGCCTTTCAGTTAGTCACGCACCCAAAACGGCCAATAGACATATCTTTGCATTTACATTCACTCCCCATAATGCCCCACTTTCATAAAGCAATGGTTTCAAATTCTTAACACTACATCCCCTCGTTTTGGCTAGTACGTAACTTAAATGTTTTTATTGACTTGCTTTTCAGATGTGGATTTGTTTAAGGAGGTTTTTTTATTTGGATAGTGAATTTTGGGTACAAATTTTTGCAATTCTGTATAGCAAATACTCAGATAGGGAGAGTTCAAATAGTGAGGGAATCAAAGTCTTTCAAAGAAATTGTCATTACTAATTGGTTACTTCAATGATGCTTTTATCCAAAGCAGCGTACAGTATTTGACCTAACGGTACTTCAGGAGGAGAGAATACAAACCAACAGCTCTCAAATTTGAAGGCCACAGCCCTAACCACAACTCTACTGACTACTTATGAGTTAATGTTAGCTAACAGAATCAGTGGAAAGAGGTAGCTTAATGGTCAAAACCATCACCTTACAGTCGAAGGCCCTGGTTTGAAATTCACCTCCTGCTGCAGACCCCTTGATCCAAGTGTTTACCACGAATAAAAACAGTAAAACTAATCCAGCTGTATAAATGGGTAAATCAGTGTAAGTAGTTTAGCATCCAAACCTAGTTCTGTAAGTCATGTTGGAGAAAAAAGTGCCACATAAATGTAAAAAGAGGAAAAAACGGGAACAAGCTAAATTTTCCCCTTGCTAATAGCACAAAAGCTTGATGTCATTTTCAGCCTGTGCTTTTGTTCAGGACTATATGACCTCTGTGACTGTGTTATAATAACATAGCACCACAGTAACACACACTATACATACTGTAGGCCCTTGGCAAGCAGTTCAGGGCAGTGCACCATGTCTAGGTCTTGCCTGTAACCAGAAAAAGGCTGACTGGCTCGCTGCCATGGCTTCCTCTGCTATTTATGTTCTCTGTGGGCCATTTTTTCCCCATTCTGAGCATTTAAAGAGCATTCAGGGAAAGTGCTTTATTTTTGATTGTTTTGAACCAATCCATTTGTTTAAAAGACAGTCGGGAAGTCCTCATTGCCCAGGGAGGAATATGCGTGAACAGTAGCTGTCTAACCACGTCCACAGCTGTTTTCCCAAAAACCATAATGTGGCTGTGAGTGAAGTGATGTCAGCCCCACCGAGGGGCCTTGACAAGGGCCCAGGTCACCTCAGGGCCATGTCACATACAAAAAACCCTCTCAATCATTGGACCAATGCAACTGTTTCTGGATCTTGGAGACACCTAGAAGGGGGATCGGGATGTGTGCATGTTCCATGTGGGTTTTTGTTTGTGTGCACGTGTGTTTACACATGCCATCATGTGCATGCGTATAAAAAGATCAAACCATGCAGGTGACCACAAGGTGAGGCTCTCCCTGTCCTCCCTGTCTCCGCTGATTTATCTCTGGTGTAATTCCAAACAGTCGCTGGGGGAAAAGGTAGCAATCTATGGTGGAGCAGGGCCCATATTGTGAAGCAGGAGCATGGATAACCACCAGCCATCCACAGAAGCAGAGATTTGCAGGGAGCGGTTTTCCCCTTTCCCTCAACCCCAAACTAAATGTGCGTCGGCTGTGTGTAAAACCAGGCACACAGATGCTCACATTCATCTGCAGTGGTGGATTTTAAATGCACCCACCACAAACTGAAAGTTTGGATACCTAGGCTCCTCTTGAACAACTGGACAGCAGAGTGAACATCTCAGTCTTCTGTTCTCCACCAAAAATTCAATTGATCATGTGTCTCTCTCTTTCTCTCTCTCTCTCTCTCTCTCTCTCTCTCTCTCTCTCTCTCTCTCTCTCTCTCACTGTGCCAAACAGTGCCCCTACCAGATGCTGAGGTCTTCATGGTGGGCACAGTGGTCTTCCAATCTCAAAGGCCCCTCTCCACCAAGGCTGACACGCTAAATAATTTACATGCCCCCATCAGGGACGTGGAGGTGAGCAGGATGTCACCTGGCTCTGAATTGACCAATCAAACACAAGAACCACTTCCCATAAAGAAGGGACTGACTCAAACCCATACAGTGACATCACATTGACCAAAGGACACTCACCCATTGTGACGTACACACGTAACTTATAATTTACAATGTTGGCAACCCCCAGGGATGTGATTCTGCTACACACTGGTGTCAAGTCTAATGCGGTGAGAGCTTTTACAGGGTACATATCAACGCATCCCCTTCTAGAAGCGGGGGTCTGACTCCACTCTACACACAGCTCACAAAATTGGTCTTCATTGTACCAGAATTTAAATGCAAGTTAATGAAGTTGACTGTTGGTATGTCAGCTGCTGATGTTCCCGGCAATGGGCTTCTTGCATGAGGGCCGTCTGTCTGCGCTGGAGTTCATCACACAGGACTTGGCCGTGGATGTGCAGGTGCGCTTCCAGGTGTACAGGTCAGACTGCCAAGAACTTCACCTGCTGCTGCCAAGTGAGTCACACCGCCAGGGGTAGAGGGCTGACTGGACACTTTTACTGGTCTGTTGCAGGAAGGTTTCCTCTCGCTTTCTAACACTCTATTTTTTGTCATTGTTTTTCCTTCTTTTCTGAAGGAAAAGAGTAAAGATGTCACATGTGGCTGGAGACTCTTAAACTCGTGGTTACAGGATCCAATCTCCACTGTTGTTCTTTTGAGCAAAGCACCTCCTGTACATTTATCCATTGAAAAGTTCTCCACTTTGTAAATGGGTAAAAAATCCTAAGTAACTTAGTGCAGAAACATAACACTGTTTCTCCTTGGAGAAAAGTCTCAGCTAAATGAGTAAATGTAGTTTTTTTTATTATGAATTTATGTAGTCTGAAGAAGAAAAGAGGAGATTGTTTTTAGAACAGGTTCTTAGCCTGGAGGCTATGGATCTTTCTGGGGTCCATGGATGGGTTTCATAGTGTCCCTGCTTAGAAAATATCAATAGCTAAGTAAATAAGAGCAAAATATCAATGACATACTTTTGTTGGAATATTATCGACTTTCTGTGAATTTCTGTGCAGTTGTGTGCAATATTTTCTTTAAATTTATTTATGGAGTTTTTTCTGGGGTGAGGTTCAGCTTTCAACAAATTTTCACAGGGGGTCATGGCCAAGGAAAGTTTAAGAACCTCCAGTGTAGAGTTTGGAGGTTCCTCTAGAAGGAGACATTCTTGGGTGACATGTTTCATGGGGACCCCATCTTCCCAAAGGACAAAGGAAAATCTCTTCAGTGTCTTGTGTATTCAGTCCCTGTCCCTCTGAACACAGCTTTTATCCAGCACAGAACTAACAGCGGGGTGGAGAAAAAGAACATTTGTAATCATATTAAACTGGATGTGCAGTGATTAGGAGAGGGAGCGCCACTGAGGCACTGGCTGCCTGCTGGGAGGAGTGGAGGGGGTGGGAGGGTACCCACCAAGTCAGAAGAGACCGGGAGTCTGTGAAGCGAGAATATGAATATGTAAATTATTAATTATAGAGGCTTCGTAACACGACGCGCAGCCCCCTGACAGCGCTTAATTCCTAGTCTGTCACCACATAGAGCTCCTTTTTTGTGTCAGCGTCTGCTTATTCCAGAGGAACGATTGTGGTCTGGTTACGACGTGCCTATTAATTCAACAAATTAATTTGCTTTCCTTGCACATTTTGAAGCATGTCTGTTTTTGTTTTTGGTCAGTAAATTAGGATGTATGAATTATCTGGAATATATTTCAGTTTTGTTTTTTTGCCAGTTGGCTCTGTTTTGGTAACAAGCACTGACATGTACATCTCAGTTAATCATGGAAGAAAAAAAAAAAAAATTTATAAATGCATATTGTATTCAGACTGACAATAGTTTTAGGCTTGCTTGCAATGTAGTACATTAAATGATTTCGGGTTTTCTTTTTTTTTTTTTTTCCAGAAAACTGATTTTTGGGTGAGGTCATCTGATTGGGTCATAGCTTGTGGCTAAAGACACAGACAGGATTAACATGCAATGAGTTTCTCACACTGGCTATCAAAATGTTTTGAAATTATAGAAATATGGTTTCCCTCAGTGTGACTGATGAGTTATCTCTGTGTCTTGGGTGTTGCTGCTTTCCATCTCCTTTAACCAAGTCTCCTCGCCTGTTCGCAGATTGTGAGGAGTTTTGCTCACCCATTGCAATGTGCCAAGCCCAGGAGGTGAATACCAGTTTGGTAAAGACCTGCCCATCTTGGCAGCAGTGGTGCAGCTTCAGGAGCCAGTGTTTGCCCATCAGCAGCCCCTGCCCACCCAGCTCCTGCCCCAACTATTCCAGTGTAGACATCCTTCCACCTGAAGTCAGCTTTCCTACATTGATCCTGGTCCACGATGTTCCCTTTGTGCTCCCGTTAGGGAAAAGCAAACACCAGATGGTAAGGTCGCAAGTGGCAAGAAGTTTTTGCATAAATTTACAGCTGTGTGTAAACTGAAGTCCTAGTGTTGGTCATCGACACATGAAACAAATATGTGCTTGAGATACTCTAGGTCCTTAGTCTTGTCTCCCTGATTCCCTTCAGGTGAAAGAGTTAGTTAAGGACTTCCAAGTCATCCCAGGTGACTTCATTGCCCTGCAGCACGATGCCGGCCCTGGGGGACTACTCCAGTGTAGCACAGATCCACTGTCCCCATGGAGGCAGAGCTTCTTCTCACTCAACCACACCGAGTGGCTCAATGACACCATTGAAAACGTGGATGGGGCCAACTGGACAGATAACGCTGTCTGCCAGCTACGAGTATTGTACACAGGGAAAGTGGAGTTTCCCATATCAGGGCAGCTTCTTCAGAAGGGGTTGCCGAACACTGGTGTGCACAGCTTCGAGGTGACAACCCGTGACCCTGTCTTTCCCAGCAAGAAGTCTTGCACCATCCAAGTGTTACCTCCCATGGAGCTTGCTGTGATCTACCCACAAACCCAGAATGGCACTATATACTTGACCACAAACCAGACCTTCCTGCTGGCCAGGGTTCATTCTTGGCACAAGGCTTTGGTCAGCTGGGAGGGGGGAAATGAGACCATCCCTTTTGAACCTGTCTGTCCACCAACTTTGGCTTCTGTAGTGGAGGAATGCCAGTCAAACCGACAAAACCAGACACTCTTCGCCTACATAGACTTGCCCATGGGCAATTCTGCCCCTGCCGTACTTTTACTCACTGCACACAGTGAGGTGACCTCCTCCAACTTGACTGTTCGTATCAAGGTAGAAGAGCCACTGAGGGGTCTGAAGGTCTTGCCCCACCCTAACCACAGGGTGCTGATGGAGTCCTTGGTTGTAAGTCCCTCATTGATCTGTTTCCCTTAGTTTGTTTCTTCTCTGTCATTCTTCATCTAACTCTGTAACGTGTGTGTTTTGGTGTTCACAGAGTTATAGTGCCTCTGTGGAGAGGGGGTCCAACCCCAGCTTCAAGTGGACAGTTGATGACAAGCCATACTTCACCTACTACAACACGGTCCTCAATGTCATCTACCAGAATGCTGCTGTTTACAAGCTTACTGTAAGCATCAGTGTGTATAAGTGAGCATGTTATCTGACAGATACACATTTTTTTAATCTGTATACTCTTCTATTGTTAGTAGTGAAGATTAATATGTTAACATTGCTCTTCATTGGGGTTACGTGCACCTAATGTACTTGTCAGCTCTGCAGCCTTTATGGACCCCTAAATGTTAATTTTACATGGTTGCAGGTTTAAATATCACCTTCTAAAGCAGTTTGTAGATGAGTTTCATGCCACTTATTGCAGGATCTCACTGCAGCCTTTGCTTACTTTTTTCCTTAGGTGACAGCACAGAACCATGTGAGCAAACTGACAGAAAACTTCAATGTCACGGTGGACAGGATGAACCCTATGGGCAACTTGGTGGTTGAAGGTGTCCCACCCATCATCACGCAGGGCTCACCTGAGACTCTCTCAGTGTCTGTTGCCGTTGACATGTCTGTGGATGCCACAATGCGGTACTTAAAAATTTCCTTAATTCCTTTCTTTGACTGAATGCAGTATCGTGATTATAATGTTTTCAGTATGAATTAAAACAGAGAAGGTGTTAAATTGTGTCTCAGTTGTCACAGTTTAGTCACAGCATTTTCAGTCAATACCTCGTGGCTCAGAGTTGAAAAACAGCACTGATCTTCTGCGTGTGATGTGAGACAGTTTACATTTCTGTCATCACCAAAGACTGGAATTTTCCCTCCATCTCAGTGTGTGTGCCTCCTAAATTTCCAACTCTGCATCTCAAAACCTTTGTACAGCTACCCAACATTTTTTGTGCTTCCAGCCTCTGTCCCTTCTACCACTTACAGATTCCTCTCTGGCCTGACTTTCCTCCCTAAAATTTTAAAAGATAAACCCTCAACCTAGTGGAGCTGTTCTCAGGGTTATGTTAGGGTTAGGCAGTTAGGGTTAGTCTACCATCCAGGCTTCCTGCAAGGCTAAGACTTTGCAGGTATTGTTCACCAGAAGCATTTTCCTTTACAGCTAAGTCAGAGATTAAAGCCAAAAAAGACAGGAAGCATTGATAGCTATTTTGTTGCTGCCAAAAAATACCCAAGGCCAGGAGAGATGCTGTAAAGTCCTCTTCCTGCTTTGAATGATTTGTTTCATGACATGACATCCACTTTGAATTTGTAATGTAATCTTCTTGATTGCTGCTTGTGTTGCAGGTGGTCTTTTGGGGATGGAGGTTATCAAGTGTACCATTTCAAACCTCCTTATGACAGTTCTCTCTTACTTCCTGATCCATCTGTCAAAATGGTTACACTGCAGCGCAACATCACCTATACTTATTCACAGCCAGGTAAGATTTCTCTTTAGAGACATTGTTTAGTGTAATGGGGCCTGCTGAGTGAATGTAGTCTGAAGTGAAAAAGTTGCTTTCCCTGCAATTTCAATCGCTGCTTTTGCAACCATCTGTTTTACTTTAAATAAGGCATGGAAAATCAATTTGCCCATGAGCTGTTACCACGTTCCATTTCTTTCCATTTCTGTCATTGTAGGAGAATACACTCTCATTGTTTCAGTGTCTAACCGGTATGAGAACAAGAGCCAGAAGAAAGAGATGATCGTGTACAGTGTGTTGACAAATGTGGAGATTATGAGTGAGTCTGGCTTACTGATGACTGGAATCCCCCTCGTCTTTGAGGCTCATCCCCTGCCCTCAGCCTATGGCATTGTGTACACCTGGGACTTTGGGGATGGGTCTGCCCAGTTGCACGGGCGGGAGCGCCTTGTCCGGCATAACTTCTCCCACTGGGGCATCTACAACATCAGTGTGTTCATTAATAACACAATCAGCCACCTAGCAAATCACACAGAGCTTTTGGTGTCAGAGGACATCCAGGGCCTGGAAGCCTTCTCCACAGCTCCCACAGAGCTTAACACTCCTACCGTGGTGAGTGCCCAAGTGGAGGCTGGTAACAACATCACCTGGACCTTTGACATGGGGGACAACCAAGTGTTGACCAGTCTTGAGCCCCAGGTGGAGTATACCTACTTGAAGGATGGAAACTACACAGTCAACATTACAGCCACTAATGAGGTCAGCGCCATGTGGACTACTATCCAGGTGAAGGTGTTTGTGTTGCAAGTGCTTTTGCTGGAGCCCTCTGGCTGTATCCAGGAGCTCAGCAACATTACTTTCAATGCCTTTGTATCCGGAAATTCCTCTATATACATGTACGAATGGAGCTTTGGGGATGGCACACCCAATGAGACCCTCTATGGAAGCCCTCTTATCACCCACATTTTCTCCAAGAGTGGGGACTATCACCTCTCACTACATGTGTCCAGTAAGGTCAACAAGGCCCACTTCTTTGCATGGGTTTGCATCCAACCAGTGGTCACCAGTGTCTCACTTACTCCCCTAAGCAGCTACACCAAGCTAGGTGAGGAAAGCAGGTTTGTTGTCAGTGCTTTTCCAGAATTTGAATACATATACCTCTGGGACTTTGGCACTAATAAGTCTTCGATCCAGGGAGAAAATGAGATGGTCTTTACATACAAGAGCCCTGGTCAGTACCTAGTGATGGTTACTGTCCTCAACAACATCTCCTGCAGTAACAACACTGCCCTAGTCGAGGTGCAGGAGTCAGTTGGCCCTGTGGTGATCCAACACAACGGCACCAAGTCTAATAGTCTAACACTGCACCAACCGTACATGTTTACAACATCATCGGGGTCTTCAAATGTACACTACACCTGGGATTTTGGTGATGGCACTATCCTTTTGGGCCACACAGTCACTCACACTTACAACATCTCTGGCCATTTCAACATAAGGCTGACAGGGAGCAATGAGGTGGGCAGTAACAGTAGTAAAATAATGGTTGCAGTCATTACTCCCATTCAGGGCCTGACAATCAATGCCAGTCTGACCAACGTGCCACTCAACACATCTGTTCACTTTGAGGCAAACCTTGAACAGGGCGATGCTGTCAACTATTCATGGATCTTGTGTGATCGCTGCACGCCCATCCCTAGTTCCCGCTCCAACACCCATTTCTATACCTTCAAGTCTGTTGGGACATTCAATGTCATTGTGACAGCAGATAACGAAATAAGCTCCATGCAAGCCAGCATATTTATCTATGTACAGCGGGAACTGGAGGGGTTGCAAATTGTGTCTGACAACCTCAGTGATGGCTGTTGCTTTGCCACCAACAAGATCCTTCACCTGCAGGCTGTACTTCGGGAAGGAACTAACATGTCATTCAGCTGGACCCTCCTCAAAGACCAGGAGGCAGAGCAGAACCTCAGTGGGAGAACCATTGATGTGAGCTTCCCTACACCAGGTCCTTGTGTTATCTTACTGAAGGCGACCAATCGCCTTGGGCAGCTCAGCATCAACAGGACTGTTGAGTTCCTAGATCCCGTGGGCATCCTAAGCTTGACTGTCACACCCAACCCTGTAGCAGTAAACACTTCAGTAAACTTGACAGTGTTTGTGAGTGGGGGTTCTGACCTGGTGTATTTGTGGTTTGCTGATGGTTTCGCGCTGGAGAATGTTCCCTCGCTTCAGTACCAGTTTAATAGACCCGGCCTCAAACTGGTGACAGTTGAAGTTTATAATAACGTAAGCAGTCAAAGAATCTCAGAGTTGATTAGTGTGCAAGAACCTGTTTCGGGAGTCACATTTTCTGCCACCGATGTCACAGAACAGAACTTTGTTGCCTCAGGAACAACAGTTTCACTGCAAGGATATTGCCAAACAGGGTCAAATGTCACTTGGACTTGGTTGTTTTCTAACAGATCTGAAATGGGGCGGATCGCGACCTATTTTTTTAGCATGCCTGGAGTTTTTAGCATCACTTTGAATGCCACAAATGATGTGAGTGGGGAATCAGTCACCAGGCATTTCACTGTGCAGGATAAAATAACTGGATTGGAGCTGAAGGCCAACAAGAGTGT
This sequence comes from Arapaima gigas, assembly GCA_900497675.1. NCBI lineage: Eukaryota > Metazoa > Chordata > Actinopteri > Osteoglossiformes > Osteoglossidae > Arapaima > Arapaima gigas. The sequence continues at coordinate 86,387 of UFQX01000514.1, forward strand.
TGTTGCACCAAGAGAAGCAGTGGAGTTTAGTGTCGCAATATCATCAGGTACCTCAGTGACCTTTATTTTGAGTATCAGTGGCGACTCCACAGTGTTGCTCACAAACATGACCTATGTCCACCAGTTCACACGAGTAGACAACTACATGGTTAATCTGACTACACATAACCAAGTCAGCTCAGAAAGAGTTAGCATCATGATCACTGTCATGGAGCCTATTACCAGACTCACCATGGTCAACTGCTGTGAGGCAGCCATTCCAGTGGGAGTTACAAAACATTTCAGTGCAGAGATACAGACAGGAGACCATGTTACATTTTTGTGGACCTTTGACCTTCACCATGGAGCCAAGCAGTCATTCATTGCAAAACAGGTGAACTATACACCAGAGGAGCCTGGTCAGCTGATCATTTACTTGCGTGTAATCAACATCTTGGGGGGTCAGAATGTGACCAAAGTTATTCAAGTCCAGAACATCTTGACCTCGGTCACTCTTCATGCCCAGCCTCAGGATACTTTCATCAACAAGTTAGTGACCTTCCATGCACTGGTGGCTCCCCAGTCCACTCCAGCAACCTACCAATGGACTTTTGGCAATGACTCTATAAAGCAGACCACTTTGACACCCTTCATCAGCCGTGCTTTCCTTCAGCCTGGGACTTACCTGGTCCAGGTGAATGCCAGCAATCTGGTGAGCTGGACTTCAGCCCAGGTCAGTGTCCACATTGGGGTCTTGGACTGCAAGGAGCCAACCTTGCAGCTTGTTCACACCCACCGCCTGGTGATCCGTAGGTCACAGCCCAACTTGCTGGAGGCCAGTGTAGACCTGAAGGGCTGTGTACATTATGGTGTTGAGTACCTGTGGGAAATCTTTGACACCCCTACCTGCAGCAATGTCCAGAAGCACACCAAGGTCCCACTACCTGCCGAGGTGGATGTTAGAAAGCTCCAGCTCTCTATCCCCAAAATGGCGCTGAGACCAGGCAACTACAGCACAGTCTTCTCCTTGTCATACAGTGGTGTACCCCTCAGAAAGACTGCTTGTCTCCAGCTCATTGTTGTCGCTGGGAAGTTGGTCCCCATCATTGAGGGTGGTACCTACCGAGTTTGGTCCAAAACGCAAGACTTGCAGCTGAATGCAGAGCAGTCCTATGACCCGAACCTGGAGCCTGAGAATCAGTCACTCTTGACATACCTGTGGGAGTGTCTCGACACCTCCAAGGTAAGGAGACCTCTGAACCACCAGTGACAATGTTACTGAATTGTTTTATTAATCACATAGCACTCTTTCCACTACAAGGTGTTTGCTGAGATGTTTCCAAAAGTGAAAGAACAAGTTTGGGGAGCATTCCTTACATTAATGCAATAATAAACTCCAGGTCATTTAAGGCATAATTTCTGGGTTCCGTTTGTTTTCTAACTCTTTGTCAAACGAAAGAACTTTTGCTGCAGTTATGTTTTGTTGCTTTTATATCTTTTTGTCTAGTCAAATGCGAATAGATGTGTTGAGAATAGATGTGTTGTTATATGTTTCAAGGTTTATAATTTGGTGATGCAAAAACATAGTAATTGCTCCATTCTGCAAAAAATGTGTTGAAAAATTCAAAATGGCTGGAAAATATGGTTAGTTAAATAAGGCTGTTCATTTACCCCGGGCTTTACTTGGCCACATATGAGGGACTGGCCTGCAAGGATGGGTGTGTATGCAGTGCTCTCTGGATCATATTAAAGGGTGGGATGTGCTCCTGCATTATGTAACTAGTAGCTGGTTAACTCCCCCACCCATTCCAAGTCTCCATGACAACCACCTTCCTCAGTTCCAAAATGTTACAAACTCAGCTGTAGTGTGCAATTTGGAGTGTGTTGATCCCTCTCGTTTCTGGAAAAAGTTGTAAAAATTTTTTTTAAAAAAACAGGGCTGGAAAACAGCACAACCTGTTAGTGGAAACTAATGAAAAAATGCTTAGTAAAAGGCTGCAAATAAGAAGCACGGAACATATTTGAACTATGACAACAAATAAGTTTCCTATTTAAATTTTATTGAAAATTTGATGGAAAATACTGCATCTTCATGTAGGAAATTTATTTGTTAGTAGACAAGTTAAAGCCCGTGCAAACTGGGAAACCTATATTTATGAGCAGTTAAGTTTTGTGGGCTTCGCAAGTTGGTTTGCATGCGTTATAATGCTGGATTTCTGGTTTCTGTTTTGGTCACTGAATGTTATCTGACCCTTTCCAAACGTGTATAGGGAAAGGGTCATGTTCTCAGTAAGGTTTTGTTGTTTCCCAACATTCAGTTTACTAATTCAACTCACTGTTTAGTCAAAAAATAAAATCACTTGACTTTTGCAGTTGAGAATAATTTAATGTTTGGGTCGGTGCACAGTCAGAATCCAACGGCTGCCTGCCACTATATTCTTCCAAAGTGAGAGCTGTGTTAAATCACATTAGTGATAGAGAACAATAAATGACCCTGTGTCCTTCACGGAGCCCGATTTGACTATGCCGCTGTAAACTGTTTCATGTAATTGGTACATATCGGACTCAAGGGAAACGTCCGAAATTTTGTGCTGCCCTTTTGAAAATGTACTTGACACTTTTTAAGCATCTGTCTCAAAAGTTAAACTATCAGTAAGACTAGAGTTAAAACTTGGCTCCGTTTTTCTGTTTTTCTCCAGGGTCCTACCCACTGTAACACCCTCAACTTTGGACTAGGCTCCAACGATCCAGTGCTGGGCATCCCCGGGAATGAGCTGGAGGCCAACGTCACATACACCTTCCGCCTTACTATTGGCAAAGAGGGCATGAGCCCTGAGTCCACCAATCAGACGGTGAGTGTGAAAAAGAAGAGGAGTCAGAAGAAAAACAGAAATCAAACACTTGGCAAAATATTATCTAGTGTCAGAGTTATGTAGCAGCCAGTTTTTGAGCATTCTTCGGTTTTTTTCCATGTTGTAAATTACAGTCTTACAATCTTCTTTACAGCTGAGATCACCAGTTGGAGAATCTGTGGTTGTTTCCTTTACAGTAACTGGTCACTTCATTAGGTACACCTATTAAGAGTTTTTTTCTGCTTCCAGAATAGCATGTATTCAACAGAAAGATGCTATTCGCATCCCGCAGAGTTCTTGGACCATGTTGGCTCGATAACTTCTTATAGCATCTGTAGATTTTTTGTCTGGCACATTTATTCTGCGAACATTGCTCTGTTGGTTTGAGAGGTGAGGACTGAGGACTACCCAAAGTAATGAAAAGGTACTGACATGTTTATGGAACCATCCTGAAATGTGTGCTCTGTGACTTGGCCCATTGTCCTGCTGTAAGTATGAGTCTGAGAAAGGGTTGACTGACCATAAGGAGAGGATTCTAGTCAGCAGTGATGTTTTGCTACTTTTTGACTTACAAATGACTCTCATTTGGTAAAAACACCTAATATGTTGCAAAGAAAACATCCCCCACAACATTACACTACCACCACCAGTCTTTTCCAGTCAGGTATGCCTAATAAAATGCCTTGTGTGTGTATGGTTCCTGTATTCAGAAGCTTATAATTGTGTGTTGATCACTGCCAATTAATCCACTTGATAAAATGATCAGTGGCTTATTATCATTTGTAAAAATACTGGTTTAGTTGAATAATGTCCTGCTCTGAGCTATTTCTACATCACTGTTGCTCCCAGTGATAGATGGCTTAACTTTCAGCGAATTTTTAATCGCCACAGATTGCTGTGCAAAAGAATCTCTTGCAGCTGTTAATCGGCAGCCTGTTGGTCTCTCTCATGGGTCTCCCAGTAGTGCTCACTCAAAGGCGAGCCTAGCAGACATACATACAGCCAGTCTGCTTGCTTTATTTTTCCCTGTCGGGTAATTAAACATCTGATTATGCATTCATTACAAACACTTGTTAATTGCAGATAATGGTGAGGATGTGTATGTTCTGAGTCATTTATCAGAGTGGGGTTATGAAAAATATCCTGCAGTTCTGAAGTGCCCAAGATAAATAGGAATATAGAGAAGAGTTCTTCTTGCTCATGACTGTGCAAATCCATTCCAAGTATCTTGTCCTCAGCTAGATCTCACAAACTCATGTACTCTGCAATTTGCAGGGATAACCAAATTTAACTTGTGTAATTTTAATTCTACCAGTTCACAGTAAATACCTTAATCAAGGGTAGTACATCACCAGTGGGGATTCAAAACCTGATACTTTAGGTTTCAAGAGAAGGACTCAAACCACTACTCCCTGGGTCCTGAACTTCCCACTATCAGTGGTCCTGAGATCTTCCCAAAAATGTCTGTACTGCATGTGGCATGAAGATCTAGCCAAACAAGGAGGCTGATAGCAATCAGGTTGAAATGGAAGGCTCCATAAGTATGGGTTTGATGGGAGAGTATTTTTGGGGGGGGTAATGGGGTAGATTTAGTGGCAGACAGACCTTTTCATTGCATTGCTGAATCTTAAAGTTGACCTTGAGTCCCTCCTCAATCTACAATTCAACTGCTGTCTGCATCTTCCAGTTACTTTCACATTTTCCAGAGCTAAACTTGAACCAACACTCTAACTAACCTCCCATCTAAACATCTCAGTGCCTTGGCTCTCTGTCCAAACACACAGCAGTAGAATTCCTGCAACCAAGCTGCACAGGATAGATCTGCTGACCATCTCAGCACTCCAAGGGAACACCAGTGCTGGGACCCTAATCTTAACTCCTAACTTTATGGGGTATGTTGTTTGCCAATCTTCAAACCATCCCATCCTGCCTCTAATGTGTAGTTAGGCTGTTCCGGTATCTCCACTACCATGAGCTTACTGTAGAAAGACTCTCGTGCTGTGGAGTGCTAACAAGAGACAGAAACAGAGGGCCACAATTTCCATTTCAAAGTACTTATGTTAATATTCACGGCATGGAGGCCCAACGCAAGGCGCTACAGTGTCCCTTTGAAGAAAGAGGTGGCGCTCTCCACTATAATTAAATAGAAGCTCCCTCGGCCAGGAAAGTGCTGATAAATGTGTTTTTCTTCTGGACAACAGGAAAGCAAGCTGGGTCGGCAAGGCTGGTGATCATACACAACATCCACTACAGTTATGTATGTAACTACAGTTACAGTTAAACTACTGGTTACCATAGTTTGTCACTTGCGGGGAAGCGGAACTAGCATAGGGCTCGCATGATATTCCTCACACAAGGTTTTGGTTTCACTTGGGACCAAAACAAGGGGATGAAAAAACATTAGGAGCAATTATGAATGCAGTTTAACAGTCAAACTCTAATCTTAACCTTAACTACTATCCCAACTTAGAATAGCACAACTAGGACAAAACGTGTGGTATTTAGCAGATGTAGGGTGGGAGCAGAGACATTTCAAAAAGGTTGCCAAGTCGTCCAAAACTGGTTACAGTTGTGATGCTGGTCGAATGATAACTTCTCTAATATTGAAAATTAGATACGTGAACCAACCACATATTTGTGGGGGGAGCTTCTGGTGTGGTCCATTGCAAAAATAAAAAAAACACATTCTTGCAAGATATGCAAGAATAGTCAGCGGACATTCTGTATCTTTATCAAAACAGAACTCGGTTTATAGTTGTGGTTTAACAGGTATGTAGGAAAGAAATTTTTTTTAATAGATCTTTTGAACAGTTGAATGAAAAGTTTATGTTCTACCACATTGGCAGAATACATGTATTAAAGGGCCAGGGTTGACCTCAAGTTTAAAACACAACTGAAATGAACCAGCGAATATCTGGTTTAAAGCAGACCATAAAATTCTGTCTGAATCCTGAGACAAACTGAGTGACTTCAGTGAATTACCTGTTTAAAGGGCTCGTTTGACTTTAAAATTCAGACAACTGGAAATCACAGTTGCAGGATGTAAATTTCCGAATTGCTGCCAAATCTGGAGATTGCTGTCAGCATTCTTTCCTGTCTTTTCTTCTTGTTCCTGCTGTTTGTTTTGTTTACTGCGCCCATCGATCCTCTGTGACCCCAGCGGGCCTGTGTGCAGCCGGGCTCCAGATAGGAATTTGTTTTGTGGTTCATCCACATTTGATTTCTGCCCAAAGTTTTCTGCATCACCTGAAGAAAAAATGCTGTATTTGATTTTCCTTCACATCAGCTCATCTTCTTTTTTCTTCTCTTTCAATAACATTCAATCCCCCCCCCCCCCCCCCCCCCCCCCCCCCCCCCCCCCCCCCCCCCCCCCCCCCCCCCCCCCCCCCCCCCCCCCCCCCCCCCCCCCCCCCCCCCCNCCCCCCCCCCCCCCCCCCCCCAACTACACTTATATGCACACATACAACACTGGGCAACAGTATAAAACAGATTTATTTTCCCCTTCCATTTGCCACCAGGCCTTACAGAGTCAATGAACGTCATTATTTCCAGATAATAGGCTCTCGGCAGAAAGTGTTCTCTAAAGCGGCGGCGGCGGCAATGGATGTCTTGTGGCTGGAGCTGCTGTTTCTGGGCTCATAATCCTGGCTGGAATCCATCTGTGCCGGCCAGCGGACGGCAGGCAGTCTGGATGCTTATCGCCAGAAGGGTTGATGGACCAAATCCTGGCATTTCCTCCTCTGGAAATGTCCCGTTTCAGTTTAAGCAGTCATTCTGTCTAGAAAAAGACTGTCCTTCACAGGTGATGTGGTCATTTAGGAGCCGTTTTTTGTGTTGTGCAAAGTTTTGTTACTGAGCATATTTACTGTTACTGTAAAGGTACTGAGATGTCCTGCCAGTATAGAGGTGTGTGACTCGTCTGCACTGTTAGGTTAGAGGTGTTTGTGTATTCCTTGTAGTGCTGTATAAGTTTTTCTCTGTGTCCTCATAGTTAGTGTGCAGGTGTTATCCCAGGTGTCCTTATGCCCACTGTACAGGTTTTTCCCCAGGTATCCCAAAGTGCAGGTGTTTCCACAGGTGTCTTTATTCCTGTGTGCAGGTGTTTTCACAGTTTATTTCCTACTGTTACTGTGCTGGTCTTTACCCAGCTGCTCCCAGTGTGAGTGTGCAAATGTATTCCCAAGTGCCCCGTGTTAGCATGGAGGTGTTTCCCAAGGTGTCCTCAGTCCCAGTGTGCAGCACTCACATCTATTTGGTGTTCCTCCATTCAGGTGCTGGTACAAAGCGGCAGGATCCCTATGGTGTTGCTGGAGTGTGTATCTTGCAAGGCCCAGTCTGTGTACGAGGTCAGCCAGAATTCCTATGTCTACCTGGCTGGCTCCTGCAGCAACTGTCAGGCCTCACACCGCGGGGTAGGTACACACACCGCATCCCCGCTCCCTGCTATGACTCATCACAGGCCAGAGTCCCTGGAACATGACTCATGGAAGTTTAGACCCTGTGGTTGCCTTGGTCAGACTCCTTTAATCAACCCAGAGTGATGTCATCGGTGCAGAATGGTGCAGAGCTGTGATTTCTGTGCGTTTTTTAAATAATGATGTCATCAGAGTCAGACAACATAGAACAAATCTAGAGGGTGCTGGGTGATGTCACCTGTAATAAATTATGATATGGTCCATCTGTGTTTGAATGATGTCACTTCTGGTGAGCAGAGCTGTGGAATGGCAATCAGGGACAGAATGGATGGTTAGGGCTAAAGTTTAGTGGGTTGGGAAGTTGATGGATCAGTAACTGTGACCATGGAATTGGGGCTGCATCCCTCACCCTGCAACACCCTTGCCAGCACTGGACGGCAATGACCCTCACCAACGAGACCTTGGTCCTGGATGCGATGACCACCACCACTGGCAGCGATGGGATGAACCTGGTGCTGCGCCAGGGTGCCCTGCGTGATGGCAACTCCTACGTATTCAGCCTGCACGTTACCGACAAGCACATGGACCGTGAGGGTGTAGCCTCCATCGTGCTGCAGCCTAATCTGCCTCCTGCTGGTGGCTCCTGCTCACTGCAGCCTGATGTGGCCCAGCTCAGGACTCTCATTGACAAGGTGCACTTCACCTGTATAGGTAAGAAGTCAGATCTTTTTCCAATGGAATGCCCAGTAATTGCCCATTTTTAATATGTTTTTAGCTCACTTTTTTTTTAAAGAAATTTTAGGCATAATTAGTAGAATTTAAACAAAGAATCTCAAAACCAACAATTTTGAGATTGTATATTGTGTATGCAAAGTGGCAACAGGCCTCAATTGATGCCTGACATCAAATGGCTTGTGAGTCCATCAGACTCCCTTGTTTTGCACAGATATGTTATGGGAATTATATGTATAATACACACACACATATACATACATACATACATAGATACGTGTGTGTGTGTGTGTGTATATATATATATATATATATATATATATATATATATATATCTTCAGGTTGGATGTCACAGAGGAGATGAATAAAAATCTGGACCAATTAGCATTGGTGTTAGCAAGTGTTACTGAGACCATATAATGGGTATGGAAGTGTTTGCCAAGTGTCTCTACATTTTGTGTTTGTGCCCTCCACCCAGGCTACACAGACTCGGATGACAGCGAGACACCGCTGCTGTACAGCCTGCTGGTGACGCGCTGCTCAGAGACACAGTGTGAGGACTTCTGTGTGTACAAGGGCACGAGCCCCGAGCATGCTGCTTTCCTGCCCACCGGGCTGCAGCAGAGCAAGTACAGGGTGGCGGTTTCTGTGATCGTGGAGGACCACCAGGGAGCAGCGGTCACAGCTCTCAACAAGTGAGCACAGTATCCACTCCTGTGGTGATCGGCAGCGTGGAATCTTGCAAATCACCTGCATCACCCACACACAAGCACTTCCATATATTTGACTGAATGTTACCTCTAGGTCCATCGAGGTGATATTTCCAGAAACCCCTGCAGGCTACGTGAGCCTCGCACATTGGCTTTACGACCTGACCAACACCACTCTGAAGGACCTGTTGAAACAGGGTGACCCCCAGCGGGTCCGAGAGCTCTGCCTGGCTCTCATCACCGTGCTCAATGAGGTATACCTTGGTTGGATAGCACTGTAAGGAATCCCTGCCTACCTGCTTGTGTCACACCCCATAACTTTCATACCTGTCTGTACAGTACGAGACCAGGTCTGGCCCCAGTGTAACGGAGGTGGAGAGGCGGTACCGTGTCAATGCACGCAGCAACATCACCCGCGCCCTAACTTCCCTGGACCTCAACACTGTCAGTGACATCCAGCAAACCTCAGCTGCCCTGGCCCAGTGCACGGTGAGAGGGAGCACAAGGCATGGGGGGTAAACAAAGGGGACATGGCCTGGTTGGGATGAAACTCAGTCAATACTTAAGGTGTTGAAGACAAGAGGACCTTGGTTGCTAAGAAGCCAGCTGCAGAGGAGCTACTTATGCATTAGCCAGCAAAGCTGACAGCATCTGTTCCCCCTCATACCATATGAATCTGCTACAGTGAATGTGTGTCCAGATGTGCAGGGGCCACCATTATACATCTGTTACTGCAAGATAATAAGGTGGCCTTGAGTTTGTCTGTGGTGCAGCCTGGACACGCGTTCCACTGCAGAGCTCTGGCTAAGGAATATACAATATACAACCAGGGTCAGAAGGAGGACAGTCGCATAAACTTCAGAGCCATGTTTCATCCTGCAGTCTGTAGCATGAGTCAGGCGCACGCAGTGACCACACAAACCAAAAGAAAAATTACAGTGCAACAGATGTTTCTTAAGAAATTTGCGACTGGAAAATAAAGTATGCATCACTTATTTCTCCAAAAATTGAACAAATGGAAGGAAATGACACGCAACACACCAAAGCAATGTACTTGTTTGTTTTTAATTTGTGGGCATGTTATACTGAGAGACTCAGAATAAGGTAGGTCTTGGAGTCGGTCCCGGTGTAGGACCGGGAGTAGTTCTGTCTGACCTAGTGCTTTGTCAAACAAAATTTCAGGTGAAAATCCTGATTGTGTGTGTATTTTTGTACAAACAGGCAGTGAGCCAGGATTTCATCTGCGAGGAGTGCCAGAACAGCACACTCAACAAGCTGGAGTCCATGCTGGAGATCCTGCAGAGCGACACCAAGCAGGGCACGGTGACACCCACCGAGATCGCCGACAACATCCTCAACATCATGGGTGCGCAAACACACACATTGTGCAGAGACGCTCACGTGGGAGGCTAGCTCAGAAGGCTAACAGGAGGATAGGAAGGGCCAAGATGTTGCAGAGGGAGGCTGACTTTTCCACTTTTATTCCTGAACATTCTGGTTTGTTGTTTATTGATATTTCTCAAGTAGAGTCTCCTCAGGGATGCAGCTTTTCATAGCAGCATGAGAAGCCTCATCAGGGTGCTGAGGAGGAGGGGAATTTGTTAGAAAAATTTCTAGAGAATTTTGATTTTATTGTATTTTTCTTTGCATTTTAATGTCTCTGGTTTGTTTTGTATTCATTTTAACTGCCTTTGTGCCTTGAAAGATTTGATTTTTTTGGATGAAACCTTTGGTAGTTTTGAGAAATATTGCGAGACACAATTTTAGTTGCTGCTTTACACTTCCACTTAAAAGTGTTGTGGTTTTAAAATACCAAGGTTTTATCTTTGAAGAGAAATTGTAATGCAGGTGGTTTTTTACTTTTAATGGGATGATGTTTTGATGAAGGATTTTTTTTGTTGTTGAACTGTATTGATTTAGTGACAGAGAGGGGCCTTTTAACGTTGGCCCAGATGTGTGGTAGCACTGGTATGGAGGTCAGAACTTGAGTGTTATTCTTGAAACATCCCAGTGGGTGTGGGGGTCCTGTAGGTGACCACTGCATTCTTCCCCAACCACAGGCGGTCTGATCCACTTGGTGAGTCAGACACTACCACCAGAGCCTGAGGACAATTTGTGGACGCTGAACGAGCTCCACCCATTGCGTGTGGCTGAGCGCGCGTACGGCCTCTCCTCTGAGCTCATGCGCATCCTCATGCACTCTCGCGTGCTCAACGAGGAGGCACTGGTGCTGCGCAGCATGGAAATCATCACGGCCGGCAAGCGAGCTGACCCATTGAGCCTCCTGTGCTACCAAGACAGCCCTGAGTGCCACTTCTCCATCCCACACGCCTTCCGCAGCAGCCTGGGCAACCGTGCCCGTGTGGTACAGCTCCTTGTGCAAGTCGAGTCCAATCCATTCCCCTTCAACTTCATCAGCAACTACACTGTCTCCACCGAGGTGGCATCCATGGAGTTCCAGACGGAGAACGGCACCCGGATCCCAGTCACCAGCCTGAGCGACAGACAGGCCATCACAGTCGCTGTGGCCAACAGCAGCGGGGTCGCGGGACCCGAGCAGCTGCTGTCGGTGACAACTAACATCAGCTTCTGCAGTTCCATCATCGCCCAGATCACAACGGGCAACAGCAACCACCAGGCCAGCCTGCACATCCAGCTCTCCTTTAGCCCGCTGGACGGTAACACCACTTTCTTTAAGCAGGAGGTCAAAGGGGCTGTTTGGCCAGTGCTGGCCACCATAATGAGTTTAGCATAGTGCAGTTTACAAAAAAAATGTCTTTTGCAGTAATTATGAGGTCTCTGCTTTTTTGTGGACTGATTGCAGGTTTGGCTTCCAGCCTGTGTTGTTTTTATAACCTGATCAAAATAAATTGCTGCTGTTGCTATAATCCACTTACCAATTAATTTTTTGGCTACTTAGCCTTGGAGCCGATCCCATTTCCCACATTTCTTCATTAATCCGTTGATGCAATTTGGGAAATGTTTAGTAAGTGTGTCCGATGACGCAACGGCACTGCAAGTATCACCGGTGCCTCCCAGTACCTGGTCTGTAGGTTTATACGTGGTTTAAAATCCGACTCTGGCTTTGTGTTCTCATACTGAAGCTTTTTTCCTTTACATTCAGTTCACTGTGTTGGACCATTGTTGCAATAACAGTGTTTTTTTTTGCTTTTTTTTTCTGTACCACGTTTCGTGGCATTTCACTGTGTTCTACTGTACTGCAGATGGAGAGGAGGTCCCCGAACAGAACCCCACCATCGACGCCTACCTACACAACCACTCCTCGCCCAACGAATACAACTGCACCCAACATAAGAGAATCAGTCTTCACATGCTTAAGGGGCCCGACCACAAGCCCTACACCTTCTTCCTGTCTCCGCAGTAAGTCGCTCTCCACACAGCCGACTTGACAATACAGTACGCTGACCTTTAGTATGCAGACAGTACACTTCAGAGTTAAAAAAAAAAAGTGCATTTCGCAATAGACATAGACAGTTTGATGCCATCAGGTGTTTGTCAAGGCGCACCTGTTTTATCCAATGCCTGTTTTTCCTGGTACCTGTCTATAATGCTGAGTTTGATGAACAGTTCCCAGGAGATCAGGAGAGAAGTGGATCAAAAAAAGATGAGTTTTAAAACCCTTCTTTAATGTTCAAAGGAGGGGGGGGGCTCTTTCCACCACATCAGAGTCAAAACCAAGAACTTACCTGTACTTTTTGTAACAACATTTTACCATAATGACATCATATCAGGGCAGTTAAACTTAGATGACATCTGTATGCGCTAGACCAGGTCGCAGTTATTCTGCTACTGAAGTACTTCCTGCTGAGTGAGGCAACATTTCAATGTTGGATTTGCAAACCCAGTTCGACAACCACTTCAGCAGCATTTTCTTTATCTGCTGTCCCTCATGTGATAACAGAGTCAGTCAGTATCTCTCATTTCCACAAGGCTTCACAGTGGAGATCCTGAATGCTAAGACAGGTGATATCACGCGTATGTACATAAATTCATTTCACATTTTAGTTATGCTCGGTCATATTTAGTTTATTTCAGCTCAGTGAGGCACAGCTTTCCAGCACACTTCCCATGATTCTCATGACAGCTGCAAAAGAGGTCTTGCATGACTGACATCATCCTGAGCCATGCATGTCTCACCACCCCTTTTGCCAAGGTACTACGACACCACCCAGGACTACTACGTGAACGTGACAAAAGGGTGTGATGCAGGTGGTGGAGGGGTGCGCCTGGAGGTGTCTGTGTTCACGTCCCTCTGCCAGTACTTCAGCGAGAGGGACAGGCTGTGGCGCACGGACGGCATGCTGCCGCTGGCTGAGACCACAGCCAACCGCGCCGTCTGCAGCACCCGCCACCTAACTGCCTTCGCTGCCAGCCTCTTTGTCCCACCCAATGCCGTTCACTTCACAAAGCCTGTGAGTCGCACCTGTTGGTTATACCTGCAAAGCCCTTAACATCTAAAGTTTTGGTGCTGTAAAGATTTGATCGGTCAGTTGAGCTCTTATATTGGCATCGGTTGTGACCAGACTGTGTTACTGAAATGTGCTCACACTCACTTATATTCCTCACCTACCCCAGAAGCCCTCCGTAGTCCCCAACATTATGGTGTTGCTCACCTGCATCATGGGGCTCCTCTGCTACTCGGTGGCAGCTGCAGTCCTACACCGGCTAGACCAGATGGATCTGCGGCGGGCTGCTGTAGTGCCACTCTGCGGGAAGGATGGCCTCTTCAAGTATGAGGTGCAAGTGAAGACTGGCTGGGGCCGTGAAGCAGGTGGGTCCCAGTGGTGGGGATTAGTGCACGTGTGCACCAAACTGTATTGGTTTTCCATGTTTGTTTGAGCTGTGCAGAAGGGTGATGTTCAATATCAGGGTTTGACCCTGTTTCCACCATCAACCCTCCCCCAGGCACCACTGCCCACGTGGGTATCAGCTTGTACGGCCGGGAGGGCCGCAGTGGCCACCGTCACCTGGACTATAGCGGGGCCTTCACCCGAAACAGCCTGGACATCTTCCAGATTGCCACCGAGAGCAGTCTGGGCAGCTTGTGGAAGATCCGCGTGTGGCACGACAACAAGGGTAGGGGCACAAACACAGGGAGAAACATGGGTACAGCCGACCCCCGATGAGCTCTGTTTGTCCTTCCCCAACAGAGCTGGTACTGCTCTGAGGAAATGGTGCTCATCTTTAGCCATCTTTCCTGCAGTGTGAAGTTCTGTTTAACCTCCTTGTTGACAGGCTCACAGTGTGGGTTTCCATTTGGGAAGGATGTATAAGACAGCTGCTGAAACCCAGGAGAAAACTAGAAACTAATTTAAAACCTGCTTTTAAACATGCAGGAATTACATTCTCAAGGGGTAGAATCAGTTGCCCCTGGACAAAAGTTGAGTTTAAATTAATAAAAGATCCAGTCATGAAGCACCCGCAGTGAAGCCAGTGCTGAGTTTTTTCTGTAACTATTATATGATTTTTTTTTTTTAGTTTTAGTTTCAGTGTTAGACAAACTAAAGTGAGAAAATTTGCATTTACTGAAAGGAACAAGACTATAGTGCTACGCTGTATTGGGAGCAAAGCTCCAGTGTTGAGTTTAATTGGGACTGAGCATCCAGAGGATTTGGTTCCAGTATTATGAGTCCCCATGGGAGAGAACATTACCATATTTGCATTTTATAAGAACATGTTCACAGCACTGAGTTATATGTAGAGCAAAGCTAAATGATGGTGAGTTTTATTGGAGGCAACGATCTGTACTGTAGTGTAGTTTTGTGGGGAAGAAGAGGTCCGTCCATCAGGGAGAAACCATCTGTGGTGTTGAGCTCTATTAGAAGGTGACAGAGGAAAAGAGGAATTTTGGTCCTTGATGAAGTGAAGGATTGATGATCTAAGATGTGTGATGCAAACCAGTAACAGCAGCCCCTCTCTGGCCTCAGGTCTCAATCCTGCCTGGTACCTTCAGTACGTGCTGGTGAAGGACCTGCAGACGGGGAGCAGCTACTTCTTCCTTGTGGAGGAGTGGTTGTCTGTGGACAACGAGCGGACGGATGGCAGGGTGGAGATTGAGGTGGAGGCAACCGGTAAGAGCTGATGCTCCTCTTGACCCTCCATCCTGTATGGATTCTTCTCTTCATAGACCTCCAGTGCAGGGACTATCAGGGAAGGAAGAGGATTTATTCTTTTAAGCCACATTAAAAACAAATAAGAGGAAACAGATAAAAACATGGGATTTAACCTCTCAAGCTTTTACCCAGATGTCATCACCTGGATGCCTCACCAAAAACATCAGTACTAATCACATTAACTCACAATATAAAATTTTTGTCGAAGTACCGATATGTCAGAACTGAGTGCCAGGTGTGACCACCTATTGTGTACGTTCAGGCTTCAGCTTCTGTCTGTCACAGTCACCCTCCTTCACAAACGGTCCATCTCCCCGGCAGCTGATGCAGAGCTCCGCCAGCTCCCTTGCCTCCTCAGGTGGGAATTGCAGCGTGCCATTTCCGATGGACACATCTGGTTGTCGCTGTGGGACCGGCCAGCTCGCAGCCCCTTCACCCGCCTGCAGAGGGCAACGTGCTGCTCCCTGCTGCTGCATATCGTCCTGTTGGCCAACGCGGTGTGGTACAGCACCGTGGCTGACCGGAACCTGGATCGCTGGACTCACAGGTACAGCACGAGGAGTAAAGCATGATTGGAAAGACCAGGCAGATACAAAATGAGGACGTATTTTACAGGTGGAGGTTGTTTCTGATCCCAGTATGACAGTTGTACCATAGAAGCAAGAGTTACAGTGCATAAACCAGAAATGAGTGGCATGAGGAGGTGGCGAGTGAGACAGGTGGGGGAGGTGGGAATGAGAGGGAAGGGAGGCACTTTACCCTGTGTGCTGAGCACCCTGGCTGTGTGGTTGCAGTGCTGCCCCCGTGTCCCAGCACACTACAGCGAACAGGGAGACTCTGGCAGTGGGGATGGTGAGCTGCTTCGTCGTGTACCCGCTCTACCTGCTGGCACTCTGGGTCTTCAGGATGGCCCGCAGCAAGGTGAGACCACGTTAACAGTGCAGTCGTGCTGCTGTATTGCCCCAGTGCAAGATAAAAGGCATCTATTTTCTTACTGTGTTGTGTCCTGTCTGTGTGTGTGTGTGTGTGTGTGTGTGTGTGTGTGTGTGTCTGCATATCACAGGTGACAGTGGAACAGGTTCCTGCCCAGGTGGACCAGGAGTCCCTGGAGATCGATGACTTCTTGGACAACTCCATGGCTGGCAGCTCGTTCCTCATCTTGAACAGCCTCCCAGGAGAGGTGAGCAGGGCTCCAATATCCCATCTGCAGACACTGACTTGTTAAACTGACGTCTCACATGGTCTCATTTTCCCCCAGACTTATTCCGAGGAGACCAATGTGGACTTGCCCACACCTTCCAAGAGGTGAGCACACCCATGTTGGAAAGGCAGGATTATGGTAATTTTAGACAGAAGTAGGAATAGTCCTCACATGCTGAAACTGAGGTACTAATTACTTTGCTTTAATATTCACTAAGCAACGGCTTTATAGCTTAGTAGATGAATTTATTTTAATCAGGGGCTCTTAACATTTTTCAGCTGGAAACCCAGATGAGAATTTCTTTATCCTTGAGGTAACTGACGTAAATGAAATCCTGCAGCTGTCAGATTTGCATTGCACAAAACAAATAAATTAACGCTACAACTGATAATGCAGTAGGTAGATGCTGCAGAAATTATATTTATTTCTAAATAATTATAATTACACTCAGCATCTGCTTAATGGACCCAGATCGTTCCATACAAGTTGTGAGGCAAATCTCTATTAAGGGACCAGCTATGTACACTTATTTAAATGTGGAAAATTACTGTGCACTGGTGATTCTGTAATGCCAATCAACATAAAATAAATGTTTTTGCCTTTTAAACGTAAAAAAAGGGAGGGGGGGAAAGAGCCACTTACATGTGGAGTGTTGTAGAGAAGTGGTGGCGAAGACGACACGCTGAACACTGTTCCCTTGGGTTTGGGCCAACCTGAGGTTCCTTTTGGGAGGATGAAGCAACTGTGATGTATGTGGTACCATGTGTATTTTGCACGCTGGTTGCCACGTGCTTCCTGAGTCACTGAGCACTGTCATGTGGCATTTTCCCTCCTCAACTGCTGGGGCCATTAAACCAAAATTCTGTGAAGAAGATGGTGTCAAATGTGTTGTAAAATAAAAATAAAATTTTGCACACCATCACACTGCCACCACCAGCCTATGCTGTTGACACCCAACCAGGCAGCTCCATGGACTCATGTTGACTGCACTAGATCCTGATCCTTCCATTAGCATGATGCAAAAGGAACATGGTTTCATCTGACTAGGCAGCTTTTTTCCACTCTTCAACTTTGCAGTTTTGGTGTCTACTGGAGACTCGCTTTTTTTGTTCTTCACTGACAGCATCGGAAAGGAAAGGAAAACAAAAAACTCTCAGGCAAAGGGAAATGGGAGAAAAATATACATCAGTTTCCAGCTTGAGCTGATTTGATGGGATGGTGTTATCTGAGAACTTCAGAACCTGCAGACTGTTAAGGCTGATAGTGGCACAGTCAGATTCTGGTTCACACTGGTTGTGTGCAGTACCATGTCAAGGACTAAACACAAAAATAAAATGCCAGCAGAAACTGTGAGGTTACATGTTATAACAGACCTATGGTGAACTGATGACATATAAATGTTACTCTTCCAGTTTACAACCCAGAGTGAAGAACCATCTCCTGTACTTATACTTAAAGTGTTTATATGAGAAATATTTGGAAATGAACAAACATTCACATTTTAGAGGAGTCCCCAGAAGGTGTCTGCATCCTAACAGGTACAATGAGAGCCTCTGTCTCTTTGTCCAGCCCCCACAGGTGGAGCGTGCAGGATAGGGAGCGGACGGGCACGTGGCCGGACCTGCTGAGCAATCCCATCGCGGTCGGGGAGGCGCTGCCCAAGCTGAAGAGGGGACAGGGCAGTCGCCATCTTGGGGTGGACATGGCCCTGGTCCCTGAGGAGGACGAGTCAGGAGGCTATGGACACAGGAACAAGTACTTCACTTCCTCAGGTATGACACCGGGCTGCTAGCACCTGCTTCCAAAATTGTGGGCGGCCTGAAGTCTCCATCCCAGAACAGAGGCATCTGTTTGAAATGTTCTGATAGTGACGGGGCACCAAACTGAAATCAATGAGCAGCTCATGAACCAGCAAACACAACCGGGCCCAGACATCTTTTCATGATGTGTCTTCCTTCTGACTCCTGTGAAACTCGGTTTTTGCAAAAGTAAAGAACATGTCATCTCCACAACCTCCTACTCGGGCCTGATGGCAGACGCATTCATCACGTAAACATGCAAAGTTCTACAGCTTCCGCCCATTTTAAAGTTTGTTACCTACAGACAATAAAATGTTTATAATGTCTCTTGATTTATTTCCAGCTGTGATATGTCAAATTGTTGGATATACACATAACCAAAATACTTGCTGCAGTTTTAAAATTTATTTTATTATTCAATATTTAAAATGCAGTTATTATATTATTAATCTCTTATTATTAAATCCCAGCTCTTAGACATTCGCAGCACGAGGAGCCAGTTTCTTTAGCATCTACATGTGCAGAACTGAGTGCTGAGCCCTGTGATTGGTATCGTCATGATCTGTTTTTATCTCCTTACCCCACCAATTAATGACAGCTGTTTTTGTCATTACCTGGCATCTTCAGTCATGAATAATGCGCTGCTTGGTCGGGGTGTCACACACGCCGCCTCATCTGCACTGACAGCGAGGGCTTTTCACAGCCGTGCAGCGCATTCTCACGGGTGTTTGTACACCAGCAGAACAAAAAACCAGACAGTCCATTCTCGATATTCCAGAGTGTATGTGGGAAGGAGGCATCCAGATATGGTGGAACAGAAAATCAAAAGCTTAATGTTTTTTCTACAGTGATGTACAGTACTGCGCTGTGTACCATAGTAACACTTACAGCCTAATGTGATGAGCATGACTAATAAAATAAAATAAGTCAATCCTGTAACTTAAACATACAGATATACAATACAGGGAATTATATACAGAAAGCAGTGAATAAGACGCTGCCACGGGGGGACTAGGAGGTGCTTTCATGGCACTAATAATGGAGACGGTTGAATGGTTCTTATTTAATTATTTAATTAAGGTATTTTCTGTTGTTTTTTTTTTTTTGGAATATTTTTGCAATAGTCCAAAAAAATCCAAAATCTGTGGAGTGGGCTCTTTTTCACTTACTGCCCTTTTCCTGATCCCTTTATAGAAATTCTTGGAAAAAAACAGCATCTCGTACACTTTGACATTTCAATAATGACATAGGTGTCCTGTAATGAGGACCCACGACCCCCCGCACAGAGACTCACACCAGTTCCTGTGGGAAGCAGCTGTCGGCCAAGTCAGCCCTGCAGTAGGTGGTAGGATTAGTGGAAACAGTAGAAACTAATGATTTTTAATCCCATTAGCAGACAACTGCTACTGGGGCTCTAGAGGTTGTCAGTCGAACCTGTTTGCTGTGCTCATCCCCCTGCAGATGAGGACCTGATCAAACGCATCCTGGTGGACGGACAGCTCCAGGTGTCCCGGCTGTGCGATGCTCAGCAGTTCTTCACCCCAGCTGACAGCGAGATGGCCGACCTGTGAGTATAGCACCCCCCTTGGCCAAGCAGCCGAGACAACGACAGAAATCACAAGTGCTGTGTGTGCAGCGTTGTCATTTGTCACTAACGCAGGTCCAGCATTTTTGGGGACAAGACGGAAGTGATCCTCCTGCAGAAGCTGAACGAACCAGTACCTGCTGGAGCCATGAGGAGAGACCCCCCGAAGACTGCCTTCACCTCCCGCACAGGTGAGCAGCCCCACCCGAACATGGGCCAGAGGCATCACGAGACTGTCAATCTCGCGACCATATGTTTCCTACTTATTTATTCAGTAACGTCCGCACACACTGATGGCAGAATGCATTCAAGTTGAAATTTCAGATGTTTGAAGATTAGACAGTAATAAATATGGTTGCAAATGCGGGTCCTGTCCTAAGTGCATTTCATCCCCACTTCCTTTGTGTCTGGTAGTGTTGACTGACACGTGTCGGCGGCGGTTCCCTGCCTGGTGCGGTCGGGCCGCACTGGTGGTCAGTTGGGCGGCGCTGGCGCTGTCCAGTGGTGTGGCTTCGTGGTTGGGCATGGGGTTCAGCGAGGGCGTAGTCGTCATGTGGCTCATCTCCACCATTGGCAGCTTCTTGGCCTCCTGCTTTATCCTTGAGCCACTGAAGGTACGACCAGCAGAGTCCCGGGTGACTGCAACACAGCGCCTAGATAGAATCCACTGCACCGGAGTACAACACAGTATATTTTACTGCTCGTGTGAATTTGTACAGTAAAGTACAGCAAAGAGGAGCATTTTACACACCAGTGTCCTTTCATACAGCTGGACACTTTGTGCTGAAACACAGAAAAGGATTCCATATTAAATCCAAACTAAATCACGATTAGTAAAAGGTTAACAACGCAGACATCTGTTGATGAAACTATATGAAGTGGAAGTAAAATGAGCTAGAAGAACTGCAACCACCACATGTGAAATGTAGATGCAGCACTTTGGGGGAATTTGGCAGATGGGTAGTTCATGCTGAGTTTTCTATGGACAGGTGCTGGCAGAGGGTCTGTACTTCGCCCTGCTGGTGCGTCGGCTGCGTCCAGAGGAACGGGACGTGCTGGTGGAGACCCCCCGCGTGGAGCCCGTCAGCCAGAGGGTGCCTCGAGTACGTCCGCCACAGGGCTTTGCCTTGTTCCAGGCCCGCGAGGAGGCACGCAGGGTCCGTGTGCTGCACGGAATACTGAAGGTAGACCACGCCCAACGCCACGTCCACCGCGGCTCCCAGAGTTGTCGTGACCATGACAACTCTATAACTTGCACAGGAATAATGAATACAGACGTGCCCTCAGATACACCCTCACAAGAGTTTCTCTGAGAGAGCTTTTATTTAGTAACGTGAATTAATTTGCACTTCTGTCCCTCCTGTTCTGTTTTTTAAAGGTTAAACTGACGTAAATACTTTTATATGTTTTGTTAATGAGCGTTTAGGTGTGCAGAATATAACAGTCAAGGAGAAGCAGAATGAGCCCAGGTAGACAGACATACAGTATTATATAGTGGATAATGAGGGGAAACTGCACCGTTATCATAAACTATTGAAGTAATTGTATTAATTTTAATGATTTTTGCTTGTATTTTAGAAGAAGTGGATGTCGATTTTCAGGCTCAGGGAAGTGTACGACGAGATGTTTATCTCTGAAACTGATGGTGATGGCATGTTTGACCTGACCTGTGTTGCCTTTCACAGAACTTTGTACTGTACATGCTCTTCCTGCTGGTCGTGCTGCTCATGAACTACAGCGACGACACCAGAAGGACCCTGCAGCCTCACCTGCGCAGCCGGCTGGAGCAGCGCCTGCTTACCGCCGACTACGCCAACATCAGCCGGTAATGCACCGGCACCTCTTTTTCCGCGCTGTTGACTCACTAGGGCCACATTTGATCACCACTCTGCCTGATGCAGTCGGGGAGGATGTGCCCCTCACATAGCTGTTGTCCACACATTTGGTTTTAACTCTCAGTAATGTGTTCAACAGTCAGTGAGCATCATTCTTAACACGGGGAAAAAATCCCATAGATCTAGCTGTTTTGTATCTATTTCTGCCCTGTTTCATTACTTTTAATACTTCTTTCTGTGCTCCAAATTCATATTTTACAAAGCAGCGTCAGCATTCGTTTTTTTAGCCTTTCATACGTGGACTTAAGTGGATTACAGTGACCAGAACTTTAGCAAAAAATCATGAATGTTCCAGTGCAGCCCCATAATGCCAGTTAAATCCTCTTATCACTGTGTGTTTTTTTTGGCAGATACTACTTAAATCAAAAAGCATTTAATGTGATTGTTTTAGAGCCATTCAAGTGTTTGCTGTTTGAGCTCCTTGATTTTTCTGCTTGACCACATTCTCATGGGCCGTTGGCAGACGTGAGCAGCTGAGCACAGTGCCCTAACACCCCTCTATCTACATACAGGCAGGAGGACGCGTGGGCGTGGCTCTCCAACACCCTGCTGCCCTTCCTGCACGACAGCCACACCCTCATGCAGGACACCGGCAGCCTGCTGATGGGGGCCCCCCGGCTCCGACAGATCCGCACCTCACAAGGTAAAAATGCCGCCAAGTGGGCGTGTCTTCACACAGACAGCAAATTAATTAACGGCATTTTCATTGATTTGATTTTGCATCATGGAGGTGCAACAATGTTGCTCCACACGCTCCTCTTCTGAAATGCTAATAAACACTTTCCAAAGCAGGAAGATATGGCAGAACCAACACTCTGTGTGTGTGTGTGTGTGTGTGTGTGTGTGTGTGTGTGTGTGTGTGTGTGTGTGTGTGTGTGTGTGTGTGTGTGTGTGTGTGAGTGAGAGAGAGAGATGCGCAAATGACTCAGTTCGTTATCAGTGCACTTGATTGGTTGAGTCCGAGTGCCCTAAGCAAACATCTCGACACCTAGCAGAAGGAGAAATTCTGTTGCAAAGAAGGCAGGTGCCACTTTGCCATCTCTGCATTTCTGTTCTTCTAATAAGACGATAACCTTCGTATGTCGCACCTGCTTTGCCCCACAGACACACAAACATCAGGAGCTCATTTAGACATGCAGCCACACACACCTCATGTGGGGATCAGAGCTGCGCTGCAGCCACGTTGAAGCCACCTGAGCTGGGAATGTCGCGATGGTGCCGCAGCATCCAAGCGTGATGCTTGATTATCTCGCAGCTTGCAAATTTACCTTGCAGAATTTTACATTTTTAAAGACATTCAAACATTTGCCAGTTTATTTACTTATCAGTTACATTTCCAAATTTCAAATTGTATTGGAGCAGATGTGATCTGTTTTTATTCACCAGGCTGATAAAGTTAGCGATAAAGATGCAGTACAGCTATATTAGAAATTTGCTGTAGGAGTTTACCTGTAAAAAATTATTAGTACATTATTAGTGTATATTGGTGTATATTATTAGTATTTTAGGACATGTGACCCAGTAAAAATAACATTTTTACAGACCATCATACAATTTTTTCTTATATAGTGGTTCTGTTGTAAGAGCAACTTCACAGCTGTAAATGAGACCAAAAGTAAATAAGTGACCAACACAATTCTAAAATGTAGATAAAATAATACATGAATAAATTGTGGAGGGATGTATTAAATGTTTATTACGTGTGATATGTCCCAACATGTTCTCTCCCTGTCAGCTTGTCACACAGCAGCAAATTTGAAGTCGGGTTTCTCCGCAGTTGCGTGCGGTCAAGGAAACAGCACAGGCGGGATGGGGTGGGCGGAGCTAAAGCCCGCACTCGCCCACAACTGGAGCAGCAGCACCGCCAACACAACTGGGTAAGCAGAGCTTTGCAGGGTCCATAGAGTAGAGAGTGATAGAGCATTTTGATGTCCAAGAATATGAGTTATATAACTGTGTTATTATTTAAAATGAGGAGACAGGTACAGCAATCCGGAATGTTCTTCTGCCAACATAACATGAACAGCAGTGTTCTCAGACCTGCAAAGCAAAACTTGGTAGGTGGGGAGCAGGGCATCCTCACTCAGGTCCTCCCTCCTGCACCCAGGGCCTGGCATTGGGGAAGGGCCTCCACCTACGGCAGCGGGGGCTACGTCCAGGTCCTCCACACCACGTTGGAGGCGTCCAGGGCCGTGGTGTGGCACCTGCAGAACCACCACTGGCTGGACCCCTTGTAAGTATAGTGTCTATGGGGGGCATCAAACACAGTGTGACAGGAGAGTTACAGACGTCAGCAGGTCCCATTACTGTGCTCATAGGTAGTTACATTATTCATCCGTTTAGCTGATGTTTTTCTCTGCATCGACTTACAGCATGAACCTATTAACACCACGTTATCTCTTCATATATGGATTTACCCCATTGTCTCGACAGTCTCACATCTCACTACAGGCTCACTACTTCTCATCTTCATGACTCTGTCCCCGCCTGTGCAGCTGTACCTCTTTATGGCACCACACTAACCATCTGCTCACACACTGCTGCTCCAGTCTCGTTCTGTATGTTTTTCTGTCGCTGGTCCTACAGGAGGCACTAATGGGTTTAGATGAGTTCAAGATGAGATAGTTGTCTGGAGAGGATGGAGCATTTGAGGGTAAAGCACTACAGCAAGAGGTGGGATTTGAACCTGGGTCCTCTCTAAACAGTACAGCACCTGCGCCACTTCAGGTCAAACATCTGATGTCCTGATATGTGTGTGTGTGTGTGTGTGTGTGTTCAGGAGCCAGGCCCTGTTTGTGGAGCTGTCCCTTTACAACACCAACACAGACCTGCTGGCGGTGGTCACCTTCCTGCTGGAGTTCCCTGGGCCGCAGGGGGCTCTGAGCAGCCTGGACGTGAAGACATGCCGCCTGCAGGGGCTTAGCGCCGGCCTCTCCCTCCAGCTGCTGCTCACGGTACAGTCCTACGGCCCCCCAACTGCTAGCACTGCACTTCGGGAGACATTTGTAAACAAGCCATTACCAGACCAAGGAGTGTTGTGATGCGGATGTAGCTGCAGTCTTTCCTTGTGCTTCGTGTACAAAAGCACTTTGCTTAGAGAGCCAGTAGGCAACTGGAGTGTGGCAGAATCTGGAAGCTTTATGTTCTTGTGTGTTCCTGCACCCCTCATGGCCACTCTGCCCCGCAGATCTTCCTCCTGGTATTTGTGCTGTACTTCTGTGTCTGCGTGAGCACCAGCATATACCGTGAGGGCCGCAGATACTTCCTGCAGCCATGGAACGTAGCCGGTCTGTTCAGCCTGGCGCTGACCCTGTCCGCCGCCGCACTCCATCTGGCCCGCTCTGCACTCGCCGACCAGCAGTGGGCATCATTCCTGCGCCAGCGCCACACCTTCACAGACTTCTACCCAGTGGCCTTCCAGAGCCAGGTCTTCTCACAGCTCTGTGCTCTGCTGCTCTTCCTGCTGATGCTTAAGGTGAGACGACCTCTATATCCAGGAGCACTGAGCTCTGGGATCACATGTGGGTTAACCTTCTCACTGCCCCCCACAGGCGTCCCACCAACTGCGTTTCCTGAGAGAGTGGGCGGTCTTCGGGAGGACCCTGCAGCGCTCCGCCTGGGAGCTGCTGGCTGGCGCCATGGTGCTCCTGGTCCTACTGTTGGCATACTCACAGGCCGGATACCTGGTAGGCAACACACCTTGCAGGAACACAACCCCAGACAGATCCTACTTACTTGGTAAAGGACTAGTAGGTTAAGTACTTAAGGTGGAAGATAATGACATGTGTAGTAATAGGTGCTCCTTCACAGTAACTACAACTACATCCTTCCTGGATCCAGTAGTTGACCAAGGTGGCCACCTACCTCATCTCAATCCCATTCAGATTTTTAGAACTTTAATTGTTAATGAGTATGATCGTCTCTGTCTTCATTTTAGACAAGCATCACTACCTTTTTGAGAAACGTTAAGGATCAAGGCAGCTGTGTAACTTAACTGTCTTTTAATTGAAATAACATCTGTGGCCATTCCACTGTTGCAAGTGTTCCTTGAGGATTCAGTTGAAAATGGTTTAAAATGCCAAGTCTTGGGTAATGCTTTGGGAATAGTTTTCAATCATTCATTCATGCATCGACAAACTCAATTTAATAACTTGTGCATAATTATGTCGGCCTTTAGCTGCAACAACAGCAGACAAAAAACCCAGGTGCATCAGGACCACGACTGAATGCTGTGGGGGGACTTATTTGGCCACTCTCCTCAAGCAAAGACATTTATTCAACAAAGGAAACTTATAAAATTAAGGTACTTAGTAATTTGCTCATTTACGCAGCTGGCTAATTGTTATTGTATCGCTTGAAGGTAAATACCTCGATCCTGGGTTCCTTGAATGGAAGGCAGCAGCTCCAACCACACCACGACCTGCTGTCTTCTGTTAGTCCCCTTCTAAGTGCTGCTCTGTTCCTCTCTCGCTTCCTTCTCCAGATCTTCAGCTCAGTGCAGGACGGCCACAGCGGGATCCACTCAGCCTGCCTGTCCCTGCTGGGCCTGGGGCAGGGCCTGCTGACAGGCAGCAGACCTGGGGACTCTGCCGCTGGACTCATCTTCCACGGGAGCTTCGCCATGTTCTGCCTGCTCGTCCTGTGGCTGTTGATGGTGGCGCTTCTGCACAGCTACCGCCTGTCCCGTGCTGAGCTGTACCGGCCCGCCATCGAGCTGCAGGACTACGAGATGGTGGACCTGTTCCTGCGCCGCCTCAAGATGTGGATGGGCCTGAGCCGCACCAAGGAGGTCTGTACAGTATGTGTGTGGTAGACCAGATGACATATGATGGTAGTCTGGGGTCAACTTCACTGCTTGATGTGTTCTGCCCCCACCAGTTCCGGCACAAAGTGCGGTTCGAGGGTATGGAGCTGCCGCCATCCCGATCCTCCTCCACAAGTGACTGCAAGTCCCTGTGCCTGCCCCCGCTGGACCCCCCAGAGGCGCCACCCACCCCAGACAGTGTGGACGCGGGTTCCGAGGTGTCATGGCGGGCTACCTCATGCAGTCCCTGCAGCCTGGCAGAGGGTGGCATCAGTGGGACAGGTTCGACGGGAGGGGCGGCGTGGCGTGAAAGGGCCGAGGCGGAGGCCACGCTGAGGCGGCTCCTGCCTGCGTTCGACGCGTTGCTGCTGCAGCTGGACCAGGTCACGCGGGCCACCGAGGAGCTATACCGCACAGAGTGTCGACTGGAGCGACTCCAGCGCCGAGGCCGCACCCAAACCCGAGACCAAGAGCGAGGCCGGAGGCAGCAGGGCCGCAGAGACTCCGCTGGACGGAGGAGCCACGGCAAGGGGAGCCACAAGACCCGGCTGCCTGATACGAGTCCCCACAGCGACAAGCCTAACCTGGTCCTCCCTCCCGCCCGAGTCCCCACCCCGCCAGTGCAGCGCCGTGAGTGGGACCCCCAGGGAGACGGCGAGAGCATCCCGTCCAGCTTGTTTCGGCACCCGGCACACACCACCACCATCCCCACACGCAAGCGCAAGCCCACCCCCCTGAAGAACAAGGTGCACCCCAACACGGACGTGCACGTCTCGACACACCCAAGACCCTGAGATGCCCCCTGCAGACAGATGAGAGAATAAGGAGGCCCCATTCAAAGTGAGGCCACTGGGTGGCAGCAGGTTTGTCACCCATCACCCACTCGGCTCAAAAGCGAAGGACTTCTCGGGTTTCGCACGGATGGACAATCGAGCGCCACAAACAGGAAGCCTGCAGTTGGTCAAGTTCGGAAAGTTGGCATGGTAACAAGGTGCAGGTCACCAGTCTCCCTCGAGCCCGAATAAACCCCGTGGCCCGGCCCTGGAGGCCGAGCGAATAGTCGACAAGGCACAAGTCGTGCCACAAAAAGATCCAAATGATGGAGAGAAGATTAATAACTTGTTTCGTCCAGTGTAGAGTTATCAACATCGGTTTAAAAATGTTTGATTTGTTTTTTACTTTTTTAATCAGAAAGAAGGGAACTGCTGTCAGGTGGCAGTTAAGGACTGTAAATACGTCCACAAGGAGTCTGTAATGCGCACTATTTTGAAAATTAAGAATGATAAAACAGCAGGTAAGAGGTCAGGGGTGGCACTGTGCCGTGTAGCTGGCTCTCCCGCTGGCGTCTTGGAGGGACAGTATCGCACTGCCCCCGTCACCCCCTTCCTTCCCTCAGACCGGCACATCACAGCATGTCGTCCTCACTTCGAGCGCCATTCCAGCCGGCCCGCACAGCAAGGACCCCCCACCCACACCTGGTTTCAGCCCCCGCCATCACCCTTCTCACATGAGAAATGCAAGCTGTTCACACGGAAGGGGAGGCACATGGCCTTAAAAACATAGTTCTGAACACAACTGAAAAGCACTTTGTAGGAACATAATGAAATGATAAGCTTAGTACGGTTACAGTGGACAGTAGCTGCGCACACACACACGTCTGTATAATTTTTTAGCTGCCAAAGCTTGTACATCATTTAACAGCCAGAAGTCTTTAAGTTAAAAATTGTCTTTTGTACTTAGCACTTTATCTCTATGTGAAGCTGTTATATGATGCCATATGTATCTGTTTTTTTTTTTTTTTTTTTTAATCTATACAGAAGTATCTTATTCACAAAGCGCTTCAGGATATCAGTTTATTACTAGTTATGTTTTTCTTTTGTTTGTATAGGAATGCTAACCCCTCCCCCACAGGGATGTTTACTGTCACTTTCTCAGGGACCCCCCTACACTTCCTAAAGCGAGGATCAATCGTGTTTTTTGTTTTGCTTTGTAACCAATGAAGGACACGTGTTACGTGAAGAGCTCACAGTAGAGGCCCTGCCCCCAAACTGCAGAGATCATGTGGCTACACCTACTTGCTGCTCTCCAGCTCAGATGGCTCACACAGCCTTCATTCCTCCAAGGCAAACACATCCCGGGGCCAGTAGGGGGCAAATATTGCATCCAGTCCACCTCTCACCACCTCAGTCATTTTCTTATTTTTACAGTAATTATTACAATTAAGTTAACTTTTTTGTAGTCAATGTATATATGTACATATTGTCAAACTGTTGTAAATATTGTGTTTTCCTTACATTGGCTATAAATGTCACAGCACTGACTAAGTTTTTTTCGGTAGTCGATGGGATCACGCGACGCGTTTCTAGCAGCACATCAACGAAACACAAAGTGATTTCATTCCAGGAGACACCCACAGACCGAATCACAACTTTGACATCCACCTAGAACTGTACTCAGCAATAACACACACCCATTTCATGTATCATCTTCTTGTTTCATAGTTTGTCATACTTTATGCTCAGCAATAATGAAATTTTGGGTTTTTTCGGCACAGTTGAGGTAATCGTAACACCTGAGCAGTATTATAAAGAATATTGTTGACTAAGCCATTTTCACCATAAATATTCATGTTTGGTTAATTTCTGTTGTGTGCTTTACTGGTGTGTAAATAGGAGTCTCAGTCTGAAGAGATGTTAAATCAGGGAGTTAAGGCCAATATTGACAAATAAACAGCCCAAATGGGCATGTTATTCCAGCCTCCATCCAGAAGGAGGCGCCAACACCCACAACTACATCAACTTAATTGTGCCAAAGCTGAATTGCAGGTGTGCTATTTAGCAACTTATGGTAAAACTCATTTGCATTGTTTTGTTATAGTCACTGTTTTTGTCTTGTTCTGTATTGGTCTGCAGCACTTCTCATGCTTTGCACTTGACAAAGTCAAATAAAGGGTTTGACAGCTAAAGCAAGCGGGAAAAGTACCTGCTGTGACAGAGAGAGGGACACCTGTGTCCACAGAACGCTGCTTTTTAATTGTCCTTTTGCACACATACAGTTTTCAGTGTTATTTATCCCCCCACACAACCCAGAGGACACCTTGCCTGCCAAAAAGTACCTCTTACCCATCAGTCTTCAGTCCACCTCCCCCCAGTGATGACAGGCATCATGTTAGTCACACAGTCAAATATTTAATGAACATGGGATTAAAAACACTGAGCAGCTGCTGTGTTTTCATTGTGATTGGAGATAATCTGGCCTTTTTGTTCATGTTAAAAATGAGTTAAGTCACTGATACTGCTGAGGCATCTAGTGACAGCTTCTGGTGGCCATTAAAAAAAAAAAGATTAACTTCCAATTCATTCCATATTTGATTATGTAAATATAGGTTGCACAACCAAAACCTGGTGTGGTAATGAGCCCTGTGGTGCTGTGCTACGTGGCTTAACGGTGGGTACGAGGCAGGGCTCACAGCTACATGAGCAATGCTGCCCTGTGTGTGTGTGTGTGTGTGTGTGTGTGTGTGTGTGTGTGTGTGTGTGTGTGTGTGTGTGTGTATATACACACACAAATGTGAGGAATGGCCCTACCAGGATTCCCAGACACTTTCCATGATATGAAATGTCATGAAATTATGGTTCTTGGGAGCTGAATGGTAAAAGGCCTTCTCACCCTCCAGTCACCAGACCACACAGGAGGGATGTCATTTAAACAAAGTCTGTGAAGTCGTCCACAGTGGAAACCAGCCTCTTCCTCTGGCCCGAGTCGGGGTTGGGTGCAGTGGTGCCACCCTGCTGGTAGGTTGATGTCTTGCTTTGCACGGAGCCATGGCTCTGGGTAAGGGAGATGCCCAGTGAGGGCCGGGACTGGATTTCCTCTTGGGCCTGAAAGATGGAGAGTGGAGTGAGAGGCAGAGAACAAAGAGGAAGCAGGAGGAATAGGAGATCAGATGGACTCCCAATGACATCACAACCACCTTGTGGCCCTGATGCAGTTGACATACCCGTGTGCGGATCTTCTTGATGTGTCTCAGGCGGGCGAGCCACTTGGAGGCATAAGCCTCGGAGGGGTTGGACCGGTGCTGGTGTACAAGAGATGCCATCTGACAAAGAAAGAAGCAGGGACAATCAAAAACAAAAAAGGAGCATTAAGGTTTGGAAATGGTTCCACCTTGAAGCACACTAACACAGTGGACAGCAGGGGGAGCAGCTATCACGGTGAAGCCCTGCAGTTAGATTGGACCCGACACTCACGTCAGCGTGCAGAGCCATCTGGCGCACGAGCAGCGGCAGGTTCCGGTCCGACACGATCTTGGCTACGCTGGTGTCCACCAGGCCCTCCAGGTCTATGGGAGGACAAGCAGCCAGTCATGTGCAATAAATAGAAGCAGACACACACACACACACACACACACACACACACACACACTTCCCAGGGTTTTTGCCATCCACAATACACGAGACCACACACACTTCACCTTCTGTATGCCATTCGAACCGCTTCCCAGCTGGGCTTGGTGGGTCTCCTGTCTTTTTTGGGGGTCTCACCTTTGCGGCACTGCAGGGTGACAAGGTTGCTATCATAGTCCAGCGGACGGATGACGACCTCTACGAAGTTGAACTGGCCCTGTGGGGGAGGAGAGGGAGCATGCTTTTCCACACCAGGAGGGTCACACCACACCAAATACATTTCAAGTCAAACAAGTAGTAAAGAAATACAACTGAAGCAGAGGGGAAGGTCACCAAGGTGCTTCAAAGAAAAACCCCCTTTGTTCCTCCAGTTTACACTGTTTACATAAATACAGACCAATAAAAAAAGTACAGTCAGTCCATCCAGTGTGAACCTAGAAACTTCTTCACACTGGTCACCTGTCCCAGTCTACATGGACAGATTTTGGGTTGAGGTCATTTCAGGGAGGTTTCAGCTCAGCAGATGGCTGCAGCTGTGAGAAAGGTGATGGGGGGTGACCACAGGAAAACAGCTCCCAACAGAGAAACAGTTTCTTCTTTCATAAAGACTTTACCACTTTCACTTGACAAAGAAACATTTTCCACAGTGTCCCTAGCTGACCTTGATGGTGCCCAGTTTGTACTCCTCCCCAGAATCATTGTAAACGACCATGACAAAGTCATTGCCGATGTGCCTCTTCTTGTTGCAGCAGCCCTTGTCGGACTCACGGTTCGGCATCAGGGTGGCTATGTGGAAGATGGCTGTGAGGGGTGAAACAGGTACAGAGCAACCACTTAAAAAAAAAAAAAATGTCCATTAAGACTTCCAGCAAAGCTGCACTTTCCCCAGGGACTCTGACGTAAATTTCAGGAGGCGCCAAACCACACAGCAGGTTTCTTTTAGACAAGCTGCACAATAAGACCTGCACATTTCAATTCCATTTCAACCACAGGGAAGCAGCCGTATGGTTCAGACAGACAGGGTGAGAGAAGCACAGCGATACGGCAGCAGCTCTTATTACATTCATTGAGAACAATGATGTGAAGCCAGTACAGCTGTGCCAGAGATGACAGGACCAGCTACGTACAGAGAACTCAGCCAACCTCAGTTTATAACCTATGCTAAACCGTGCTATATTATACCAGCTGCACTCTGCAATTCACTCTACATTACAGAAGGTCTCAAAGACAGTTTCCATTTTTTTTTGCAACTGCATTTTCTTCAGTTTGTTTGCTGTGAACAAGGCCTGTATTTACACATCCAGCTGATAGATGGCAGTAAAGAGCAGCCAATTAGGATAGGGGTGTAGGAACTCATTAATTCAACGCCCTCCCCCAGTTTACAGCTCGTGTTGGGAGTTCCTCAGTGCCAACATTCATAAATTGACAAGCAACGCAAAAGAGCCTGATCAGCCACCAATCAGCACTCGGTAGGAGTTTGTACAGACAACGGATTTTTTGTTTATCCCACTATGAAGTTACAAATTAAGTTTATTATTCATTTAATTTGTAATTAACACATCGGGTCCTAAGTCGAGGCATGAATATGCTAAGTGTGTCTACGTTGCACTGAAGATCCTTTAACCTCTAACCAAAAGCAACCACTGAACATGTGACAAACAAAAAGACATTATGTTCCCGTTTATCCCTAAAGTTTTTCTTTGTTTCTCTCACACAGATTTGCCATGGGCAAGCTCTCACCTTGCATGATGTCATCATGCCAGCAGTAGGTGAACTCCCCGTCATCTCCGTACTGATCTAGCCCCCCCAGGTAGATTTGGTCTGGGTCGCAGTCCTTCAAGTGGATCAGCTTGCCAAGGCCAGTGAGGAATTGGGCGTATCTGTTAGAACCGTACTCGTTGGACAGGATGGACACCTCGTTGTTCACCTGGAGGAGGCACCACAGATGCAGTGTGGAACTGGGTCTGTAGGTGTGTGGGGGGGGGGTGTTGGGAGGGTTGCAGGAATCTCAGCTTACCTGCCCAGCTCCAACAAACACCACACCAATCTTGTGGGTGTCATAGGGGGGCATCTGGTCCAGCACTTTGACAGCCCTGTCGATGAGCTGCGAGGGGAAAGCCAGCAACACTGTGAACTATTTGGTTTTACGTGTGTGTGTGTGTGTGTGTGTGTGTGTGTGTGTGTGTGTGTGTGTGTGTGTGTGTGAGAGAGAGAGAGAGAGTGTGTGAGAGAGTTTACACTGCTGTATGAATGTGTCAAAGACTATAGGGAGTTTATAGTTGTGCACCTAACAATGTGCAGTTATTCACTGTGGATTAATGTGTTGGCTAAATAGTGGTTAACTGCTGTGCATGTAAAGATGTGTACAGGTGCGTCGCCATCCACACAGGTCTCACCTCAGACTTGGGCAGCAGTAACGGCTTGTTTGCCTCATTGCCAAAAAACGGTGAGTGGTAGAGCTGCAGGAACACAAAACTGGACAAAGTGTGTGAGTCTGCTTCCGCATTCATCAAACACCATATCACCACTTTGTGTGTCAGATGGAAGAAAGATAATTAGAGTTTAAATTCCAAAGGGGTGGGAATTGAACCCAGTCCACCTGCAGCAGGGTTACTGCACCAACCTGAGAGGGAAAAAATACCTGATGACCAGGTCAATGGGATGATGAGCAGGGTTGAGATACGGGGCATAAAGTAAGAAAAGCAACTAAAGCAAGCTGAGTGTTGCCTCCAGCTGGAGGCATTAAGGTGGAGCAAAGCATCAGTGTGGAAACTTGACACAGCGCCTGTCATTTACTACATTCCACTGCACATTCACTTTTTAGTCTGATAAGTTCACTATATTTCAGCGTCATTGTTCCCCATGTGCAGGACGAGGACAACGCAACGTCTGCTTCCCTGAAACATATGGGATGGGTCAGGTGCTCCTCACCTGGGGCTGATGCCTGCCGTCTTTTCAGAGTTGGATGCAGCCCCTCGGCTGTGGTACAGGTCACGCTCCACCTTCCTCTCGCGGCGGGACGGGGCCGATACAGAGATGGTATGTCCGCGTGGCCGATGCCCGCTGGGGGACAAGGGGCTGGGCTGGGCAGCAGGGAATTCCAGTTTCATCCTGGATGTAGGTGCTGCGGCAGCACCTCCCACTGTGCCCAGATCTTCTGGCTGAGGATCCATCCCCACTGAGATATCTACTTCAACTTGAGGCAGTGTCCTACCCTCCAATCGCCTGCCAAGACCTTCCCCTGGAACTTGCCCCACCCCCAAGCTAGGAGCCTCAGCAAAGGCCTCCTGCAGAGTCTGCAGCTCTGGCGACGAGCTGGACTTGTTGAGGGTCTGTGTGTGCTGGAAGGGCAGCTCCGCATCCGACGCCCCCGGGGTGGAAGCCACAGCCAGGGGCTGGTCAATAGGGATGGCGCCCTCACTCACCTCCTCCAGCGTGGATTTGTCTTCATCCTGACTGGAGCTGGAGGATGACTAGAGCGAGTGGACACATAGAGAAGAGTTCAGACCAAGAATCAAGTCCATAACAGTTTTCTACTGTGGTGATGCTGCATAAACATGAAGCCCCCCCACACCAGCCACAGGTCCTCACTCACCCTGCTGTAAAGGCCCTGCGGCGGCCGGCTGAACTTGTCTGTGCCGATAAAGATGGGCTCTGAGGCAACGCCCTCAAACTCCTCACTCTCAGGCGACTCAGACGGGGATTGGACGCCCTCGCCTCGCAACCCCTCCTCCAGGACTACTACAGAGTCTGTGGTGGGAGGGGCAACAGAGAGCAGGTCTTCCAATTGGTGTGAGAATTACATGCCATGCACATGCATGTAGACAGTCACACACATACAAACAGGATGGCGGTCAATTTAAAAGAAAAAAAAAAAAAGAGGAGGAGAGGCCAGGTTCAGAACTACAACTTTGAGAATGTCATAAACCTGCTAGATGGCTCTACCTTCAACTCATCTTCCAAACCATTTCACTTTCTGGAAATCAGCTCATTTGTCTTCAGCTGGCTTTTCTTGGTAAAGTTCTTTGCATCCTCACCAGTTTCACATTGACTCCTTTGCCAACTCCTGGTTTTACAGATGACTGTCACTGAGGCTGCTCCCAATCTCCAAGGAAAAAAACCTCAGTATAAACACTCCCACTATTGTACCTTTGCTCTAATTAGACCATCTTAACACAGTGAAAGTGCTCCTTATAATGAGACTCCTGTTGTTGCATAAAGGAGGCCTACAGGAGCACAATGAACTGGTACTGTTGGCTTCATTGACTGGTCAGGAGAGCTGAGGTTGTTCTAGAGTTAGTGCTCAGCTCTCCTCCACAACTCCAAAGAGAAGAAAAGTGGTCCTGGAGGGTCATGAATCAGAAAAAAGTCACCTTTCACCTTTTAGCTCTATCACAGGAGTACAAAAAAACCTGACGGGGCAATATTTGAGGGGAAGCTCATGCAAAAAAAAAAAAAAAAAAAAAAAAAAATTAAAGGGATTTTAACATCACTTGGATCATATACACTGAANAAAAAAAAAAAAAAAAAAAAAAAAAAAAAATCACAAGAATCTCAAGAAAGATCCTTAAATAACTTTTAAAAAAAACTCTGTTCTTCACGAGGTTGGACCTTCATCCATGTGGCAAAGGAACATGGTACATAACCTCTAACCTGACGTTAACCTGCCCCAAAACCTAGGCCCCACCCCCAATCAAGCAGCCAGCCATGCGAGCCAATCAGAAAGGAGGGGGGAATCGGTGGTGATCGCCACACAAGCGGCAGACAGCAGGGTATAGTGAAGTCCTCCATCACCTGCACTGCTTGGCCTATCCACACATATAGTCTAATGAGGATGAAGCCCAGACCTTCTCACCAACAAGAGCCTCCAGCTCCACAATTGCGACATCTGGAGTATGATTTTTCTACATGGTGTCTAGTAAAAAAGCTGTAGTGTGACAGCAAACTCCCATTAGAGCAAAGCTTTTCAAAAGCATCCCCTCCAGTGTTGTGTGGAGAGGAGGCTTTGATCAGATCAGGTCTCAGCTTCAACGTTCTACCTTCATGCAGCATTAGACTCCAGAAGCAGGCTGGAGGGGTGGAGGGTTAAAGAAATCATGAACGATCTCATCTCGAAGGTTCAGTGCTTTGATCCGTTTGTGAGGGAGTGGTGGGGAAGTTGTTTCAGTTCTCTCACTATATATACACACACACACACACATTTATATATATTGTATACATGGCAGTAGCGTTGATTCCAGTGTTAATGGTATGCAGAAGATCAACAGCCACAACTCATGTGCTCGAGTGTACCTGCCCAGGAAATACTCCTGTGTAACCTGCCAGGAGTGTCGGAGAGGCAGAGCGAGGACAGAGAAGCCACTGCGGAGGTGGTGGGTGGAGTCAGGTTGGGGGGGGGGGGGGGGAAAAAAAAAAAAAAAAAANCCTGCCAGGAGTGTCGGAGAGGCAGAGCGAGGACAGAGAAGCCACTGCGGAGGTGGTGGGAGGAGTCAGGTTGGGGGGGGGGGTGATAAAAAAAAAAAAAAAAAGCAGACAGACATAAAAACAGTTTTTACGGAGGTTCTTGGTGGCTGGGAGGGGGACAGCAAACAAACCAGGTAAACAGCATCTGCAAATACATCCTCAGTGGTACAAAAAGAGGGAAGGAAATAACCACCACCTCAATATAATTTTCTACCACAATTCAGAAGTGAAAATAGATTTTATCAAATATATATATACACTTCATGAATTTATGTTCAACACTCTGGATACAATCTATAAAGAGGGACAAAGGTTAAGCACCACGATATCTACAGAAACCAATCACTCCCTACATCTTTGCAGCACCACTGTGCTCCACCACCTCTGGCCACTCAGTTCAAAACTCTGTAGGATTTCAGTTATGTCTCTTATGGTGCAATGAACTCCCCATGTCCCTCAAAGCTGCTGAATTCATAACTGCATTCTAAACCCATCATTCAGACCCATTTTTTTTCCTTATCTCCTGACAGCTACATAAATGAGTCCAACACCATCTGCTACGAATACCTGTGCAGCTGCTGTCTAAATGTCACTCATATAGGGAGCTATTGGAGGGATAAAGAACCAACAACATGACTGTATCAGACTCAAGCTGCGTATAAAGCTCTTTGTTCTTGAGGCTCTTGTTTACCCTCAGTTTTACATCACTTTGGAAGTGTCTCAAACATATAAATTTGAATGTAAATGTGTATACTGAGAAAGACTCTGCTGTATGGGGAGAATGAACTTTCATCTTTTATCAGTTTGTCAAAGAACACCACCTGCCTAATGGGTAAGGCTCAAGGTGGCTGAGAATCCTGGGAAAACAGCAATGTAGCAGTACAAACAATGCTATTCCTTTTCATCATTTTCCCCATACAAGCCTAGAATCAAAACCTAGTCACTTCTATCAGTTAATATTTTCCTTGCTAACCAAAGCACTAACAGCTAAAAGTCAAATTACTTAAAAAATAATTACAGCAATCACTAACAGTGACATACATGAGCATGGAGGTATTTTCATTCTTTCCATTCACTGGGAAAATGTAATTACAATATTTCATCTTTGACCCCCCAGCCTACACCCTCACTGAGATGCTGCTATGAGGAATTAATGAGAATAAAACTTATGGCGCAGGCAAGAAAGGTGGGATTGTCCTGATATGGGGTTGAAAGCCAAGCATCTCACATAAGTTCCTGCTTCCAGAGAATGGGCCTACCTGTGTTGGAGCGCTGGATTAGAGAGGGTTTGTGGGCTTGGGTAGGTGCCGGAGGGGTAGGGCTTTCAGGGGGGCTTGACTCCTTGACGCTCTCCATGGCCATGAGCACGCTGGACAGCTCCTGCAGCGGCACGTTGCCCAGCTCTGAGGAGAACGGGCTGGGCGGGTTCTCCAGGCACATGAGCCAGCTGGTGTTGCCTGTGTGTGTGAGAGAGAGAGAGAGAGAGACAGCTGTTACCTGGGTGGGGCATACACTGCGGGTGTCAGACACGCATGTCTCACACACGAGAAAGAGAGAGAGAGAGAGCGAGAGCGCGCGCGCGCAAGGAATTGCAAGTGACTCACATTAGCGACATACTATTGCAAAATTCATATTGCATATTACTGCAGCTACATCCTTTAAGATGTTCCTTAGCAGGGTTCAATACCCCTGTGGGGATTGTTTTTTCTAAACTTGTGAAAATGTTTACATTAATCCTTCAGCTTTGGGGGAAATTCCAAAACCAGCCCATTAGCTAAATTCCTATTAGTGGAGAAATCATCATACTGTCAAAATGGGGAATGAGGTTCCAGGACAAAAAGGTCATCTAAAAGAAAATACCAAAATACAGTAAAAGGCACATTCATGCATGACAACACCAACATATTTTATAACATTTGTAATAAAATGAATTAATTCTATCCAAATTTAAGATCTAACCATGAACAGTACAGAACAGCAAGTCATTTTTGAACCTTCAGGCTGACTCATAAACCACAAGTTTGTAAGGGTGCTCATGTAATAAAAGTTGTTTGTACAAGTTAACTATTTGAGATAATACATCAATAGAGTTTTACAGTTATTTGTGAGTTTATTATAGTTTGTGAGCCAGATTTACCATGACTGATGTTGTTACTGGTTGAGATAACCGATCTAACAGAAAGTAGTAAGTAGCAGAGTGCTGCAAAAAAATTATTCTCCCCCTTCCTGATTTTCCCGTTATTTCATATTTTAATCACACTGAACATTTTCAGATCTTTCTACAAAATGTAACATTTGGCAAAGTGAACCAATAAGTTAAGTTTTTAAATTATTACTTAATTTAGTTATCCAACACCCATTTCACCCAACTGAAAAAGTGCCTCCTTAAACTTAATTGATCAACAGATTCAGCAGACTAAACACAGCCAGGTTTGACTGCAGCAGCCCTTTTGAACCTAAACCACTATATACAGTACTTCACCTTGAGAGTGAAGTAATCACCACAAAGTTTCTACAAGAACACTAAGCCACAATGAGAGAAAATCCCAGGAAAACATGATTTTTTTTCCCCCATATATATCACATCCAGAACTCAGAAAAAAGGTATTGAATTGTGTGTCTAGAAAGGGTTAAAAAGTCATTTCTAAAGCTTTGGGACTCACAAAGAAAATCTGTTTTGAAAAAATGTGTATATTTTCATAAACTACTGTAGCAGTTTCTAATTATACAAAAGTCTATGGAATGAGGGAAGGCTGTACACACAAAAACACACTGCTGTGTTACCTGTGGGGGACATGAACACATGGCGCACCATGTGGTGAGCAAACCTCTTCGTCTAGGCAGGGGAGCCCTTATCTGTATGGCACAGCCCTGACAACAGCATCGCCTCCTGCAGCCACTGCGAAGCCACCGAACCCACGGGGCTCGCTTAACAATTCAGCTCCTGATTACTCGGGCAAGACGTCTGCACATCGAAACCCTTGATTAAATCACCACCTGATTACATTTTAATTTTGTTGGGCTGACAAGAGAATAGCTTGTTCTTTCATATTACTGGAGACATTCATGGTCCTTAGTTTCAGCACCTTTTTCTGTAATGAAGAACACAGCCAATTCTCAGTATATTTGTTGACAACAAAACATATGTTCTATGGTGCCATAGCATTCTTGTGTCTCCCCTGCCTGTCTCTTCATCGGTTTCCTGCCGCTGTCTGTATCAAGTTTAACGCTCTGGTTAGGTACTGCAAGATTGTCTACAGATTCTCTCCAATGTCTGTGGGAACTGATCATCCCCCATCCTCTACAAGAGCAAAGTGCTCCTCCCCCTTTGTCTTTTGGCTTGGTAGTCTCACTGGCAAGACCAAAATCATGGGCAGGTTTGATTCATTTTTGATCTCAACGTGGTGGAACAATCTCCTTCCGTCCCTCAGAGATGCAGAATCCCTCCTAGGTTTTAAGGGTCTCAAAGCCATCTCTAAGAGCAATTTCTTTCCTCATTTCTTGACAGTCCAACTACCATCTGCTATGATTATCTATGCATTTACTGTTTGAATTTTACTTTGATAGGCATCTACTAGAGGGGTGTGAACCAGCAACATGGTGATATAAGCCAAATAAGCTGTACTTTGATCACCCTGTGTCTGTCTAAAGCTCTTCATCTCTCATATAACTTTTACTCTGTTGTATGCCAGTTTGGACAACACTATCTGCTAAATGAACAAATTTAAACAAAATGTAGAAGTAAAAATAGATCCGTTTCTACCAGTACAAAAGGGTAATGCCAGTTAATCTCCCCTAACAATTCTTCAACAGCAGAGCTCAGGCACCTGGGTAGTTTGAGAGTTCAGGTGTGGAAAAATAGCTGTGCAGACATGTCCCCACCTGAAGGTCTGCGGATGAAGATCTCCGCCCAGCCCTGAGTGAGCATGGGTACAAATTCAGCCAGGCCAGACTTGTCCCGTTGGGCTGCCCGTGGAGGGGCCGCTGCTCTTGTCTCCTCAGTGCGGAGGGACATCTGCCTGTCCAGACCAGTTGCAGGCGAGAACTCATCTGAGGGCGACACCAGTGGGCTTAAGCTCTGGGTGGGGCCAGCGCGCAAGGCATGACCTCCTGGGAGAGGGAGGGAAAGGAAACATGTCAAGTAAACTTCTGCCTTGATTCCTATACCCAGAGCAGCGCAGCTACAGCACAAATCAGCAACAACTAGGCAACACACAACTAGATTAACTTTGCTGTGCGTTTGGTGATGTACCAAGCACAGGATTAATATTAACACACTGCAGCACAAACATACTAAGTTCTGAGCAGACATTAACAGTAGCAGGACAGACAACATGAATAATTCACACACCTGATATGGATCGCACCCGGATGCGCGTGGACCTGTTGATCTGCTGGCTCGACTGGGACTCCAGCTGGGCAGGGGCCTCTTTGGTTTGTCTGGTGTGGAGGGAGGGGTCTGACCTGGTGGTGTGTGGACAGAATAAGAGGGAATGGCAGAAAATTCAAGAAGTAGAGGCGTTTAGTAAGTGCATGCAACTATCTACCTGGTCATCTCGCCTCCTCCGGGTCGCTCTGTTGCCTCCAGACCCAGCAGGGCCTGTGTGCGTGACCCTGCACTCGTGCTGATGGTCACAAGCTTGTTGCCTACCAGCCAGGTCATGCTGCGCCCACCTGCCAGCAGAAACTCTGCAATTGGAGACCTTGGGGAAGACAGAGAACAACCATTACCCTCAGGGATGCCCACCCACCGACCCATGGACCATAGAACAGTAAATTACCACACCAATTGGCGACATACGCCCAGTGGCCCCAAACACCCACCTCTTGGGCAGAGCAGAGAAGTTGGAGAAGACATAGCGGGCCATCATGTCCAGGCAGGTCTCTGTCAGCTCCAGGTGGACCATCTTAAGCCCGTCATCTGCCTGTGCCACGGCATTCTCGTCTGCCGAGCCCAAACTGCTAGTGGTGATGGAGGTGTGCATCCTGCATGGAGAACCAGACAGCCCAAGTTGGGGGAGGTCATTTAGCAGTAAAGTTGGGGTCTCCTGAATTTACATTCCAGTCACATTCTGCTAAACAGCTCCTACACACAAACACACAGTGCGACTTGGTATGAATGAGCATCAAGGGGCCCAATGGGGCCAGTAGGGAACAGACATCTTTCACATCACTGTGGGCACTAATAAAAACCCAGATTGCGCAGGATAATGTCAAATTTCTACTCCACCATCAAGGGCAAACATTCTTTAATACCACAGTTTTTCCATTACATCCATCTCCAGCACTGCTCTAAGAGCCTCCTGAAGTAGGTGGAGCCAACTCACGTGGACCCACAGCTTATAACCACCACTGGCACCAGAAGTCCATCTGTTACTTGTTTTCTTCATAACTCCAAACACTTTTAACACTTACAGTCAATAAAAGCTTAATAATGCCTTGTTTAATTTATTTAGTTTTATTCCCATAAAAATCATGTAGCTATAAAAAGTTATGCAACATACAATTGCACGTAATGTTGATTCATTACAAAAAAAAAAAAAAAAAGACAGGAGCTGTCAACATCATGGAAGTAAGTTGAATGAAGGTTTGTACTCGCTCCACTACAATTTTGTTTTTTAAAAACAGATAATTTAATGCAATTGATTATGAAATTGGAAGTTGGATTTATTTTGGAAATGTGAAACCTTTCAAGATCTTGACTATTTTGTACACCTGATGATTTGATGATCTGATAATCACACTAAATCAAAGGGATGATTGGTTTTTACATTTCAATGTTAGTTTTAATGAGTGTTTTGATCTGAAAATTAATGTTTGAGTACAATTTCTGGTGCACAAATTTCCTGTATTTTTTTTTTTAATTTTACGCATTTATGGGTTGCTTTTTGAAGTATAAGTACTCATTCTCTAATGTCTTAATGTGATTTTACATGGTTGAGATATGTGGTGTTTGAAGTGTGTCATTTGAAGCGTTTCACATTTTGACTGCCTTTAATATTTTACTGCTGTTCTACTACTGCTAAAACTGGCAACACAAACATCTTGCTTTAACTCATGGAGCACTTGACCAGCAATGGGCAAAAAGAATGACTCAGAACTGCCAGTGTTGGATTTGTGGGAAAATTGGGCTAACACGGGCATGTGAAACGGGCTACTGCTGCTCAGTCACTCACTGGGCACTGAGGGAGGGACTACATGTTGGTGCAAGGTGGTGGGGTGATCCAGAAAAGTTTTTAAACATTTTCCTACAAAGTTATAGAAATATCATTACAAGGGCAAGTCAGAAAGTGTTGAGAATATATTTTGAACTAGTGGTATTTAAATATAATGCAGATCATTTTTGACTGATTCATGTTTACTGCCCCAAAATCAATTAAGGACCTACATATTATTGAGACAGATTTCACACACTGATGTTTTCCATTTCTCCATACAGCCTGGTGTGAAACTAGTGTGGAAAGTGACATGAGATGTCATCACTGCAGGTTAAAAGTAGAAGTTATTTAAATGTAAACATTGCACAAACAAAATTATGTTTGCAGGAGAGGGGGCTACAGCATGCCACAGCTGAACCGCAGCTACCCTTAAAGCAATCGTGTCTGTCAAATAGTTACTTGCTTAATTCTTTACCATACTGTAAAGAATTACAGTATAGTTATAAAATTCAAATGTTTTGGTGAATCTTGTTTTATGCATTTCACGAGTGACTTGTGGTATGTCTGCACATTTTAATGGGAGCATGCAAAAAGCTATGCATATTCAAATTGCATGGATTCATTATTTATATGTTTATTGTCCTCACAGGTGAATTAGAAATTTTTTATTTTAAATTCCATTACTAGATGTCTAGTCAGTGCTATGGCTGCAAGATGAGTGATGGTCGAAATGTGTTGAATGGTAATAAAAAGGATAATTTTGGAAATGGTGTTGTAGCAAAGTTGTTGAAGTTATCTTTTTAAGGTGGTGCTAAACTTGTGGCACATTTATTTTTATTACTACATTACACTATCTTTATACAACAGTATGGGAAGGGACCTGAAAAGGGTCACGCTGGATCATACCAAGTCGCACAGAGCATCCACCACAGTCACTGGTAAGCCGAATGACAGTCTCAACTTATGAAACATTATTTCCTGAGAACATCCTCTTTGCATGGCAGACACACCTCCAAACAAGAATAGCCTCACCCACTTATGCTTATATCAATCCACAAGCCCACCTCACCTACTTGTCTCCTCATCTGCCCCCAACAGCTTTACCTGGTACTGAACATTGTCTCCTGGAGGGTGTCAACCAGGCCTAGAGGACAGTTCCTCCTTACATCATTTACAAAATTCATCCACACCTCTACCCTGTCGCCATAAATCACTGCGACAGTACTAGTACTGTTTTGCAGTGGTGTCAGCCAACATTTTGCCACCTTTCCCAAAAGGACCATAGTTGAATGTTTGTAAAGGACATGGGGCTCTGAACAGGGCACAGTGACAATTCAAGGCTTGACAAGGGTCCCAGAGAACTCTGTGCAACTCAGAAGGTCTCACAACCAAAAGCTGCCATCTCTGAGCCCTGTTGGCCAATAGCTCTCTACTGCCCCTGTTAACAAAATGTTGTAAGATCAAGCAGGGGGGGGGAAAAAAAAAAAAAAAAAAAAAAAAAAAAAAAAATTTGGCCTTCAACTCAAGTTCACAGCACATGCTTTATAATACATCAAGTCATTGATCAGTGAAGAAGAGGTGGCAAAACATTTACTGCAAAGTGGGCTGCAGCTGTCACTATACTATGGATCAGTGTTAGTGTAAATCAGGTCATGTAGAAAGACATTTGTATGTCTCCGGTACAAGCACATTCTGTCTAACTGACAGGGCTTGAAGACTGAAACAACACTCAGGCAGCAGGCAAGGCAAAAGGAGCGTTAATGTGGGGAGCTCCCCCATTCCCCTTTCAAACCCTGACCGCAGGGAGATGGAGGAGCTAATTGCTGCATGGATGTCAATCAGTGGAAGCCCAGCTCACCCCTTTCTGGCAGCAGCAATGCATGCAGGGGAGGGGGGGGAAAAAACCCCTAAAGGTTCATGTCATCCAAACTATTTCTTAAAACATTAGGTTGGCAGCAAACTGAACAGAGCAAATAATCACACCTTGTAACAATGCAAAACCATTCAAAGAAATCTTACCATACCAAAAGAATTAATAAAAAAAGTAAAAAACTGAAGCGCAGCATGCAATAAATAAATAAATACATAAATAAATACATAAAGCTAAGAAAATCCATTTTGGGCATGCACAGCCTCGGAACCCTACACCGCAACCCAGCCCTGGCACCACCCACCACCCAGCTCCCCACAGCAATGGCCCACCCACAGGAAGCAGTAGGTTCGGTTCCCAGAGGCTCTACCTGCGCA
Organism: Arapaima gigas; assembly: GCA_900497675.1. Taxonomy (NCBI): domain Eukaryota; kingdom Metazoa; phylum Chordata; class Actinopteri; order Osteoglossiformes; family Osteoglossidae; genus Arapaima; species Arapaima gigas. Next base: position 130,767 of record UFQX01000514.1, read on the forward strand.
CTGCGTGCTCCGAAACACTGATGCTTCGGGAGCGGAAGGCGTCCATGGCCGACAGATCTTTCAGCTCTTTAACAGGGGAGTTGCTACCCGGACCCTGCTTTGCAACTTTGACTGTCCGGAGACTGCCACGGGAGGGGTGAGGGAGGGATGTTCAAGGTGGGGAGGGGGCATTGGAGTGGATTTTAGGGGCCGTAAGGTGGAAGAACGCCCACGGCAAGACCCGGACATCAGCACCAGCAACCATAGGTTGCCAGTTAAAAAACAGACAGACGTCACGGAAGGAAGCAATAGGTTGAGAAGGGGTCAGGGGGCGGAGCAGGTTGTGGTCAGCACAGGTCATAGGCCAAAGTTCGGGGGTCAAATAAGTGGACGGATCCAGGGTTTTGGGCCCAACCACCACCAGCCCCAGAGTGAGTGGAAGTAAAATAGAGTAAAAAAACAAAAAACAAAGTAAATTAACAGCAGAGCACAAAATGCAACCAGAACAGAAAAGAGGCAGATTAACACACACACAAAAAAAAAATAAATAAAAAATAAAAAAAATAAAAAAACTATGCATAAAGTGAAACGTTCAAGCATTTCAAAAATTCAGGAACATGGCTAGATGGGAGATTTAAGGGGGAAAAATGAACAGGAATAAATATACATAGCAATGGATTTTCCATTAAATTAAAGTCACTGGTGAGGGTAGTGAAGGGCCGTGTGGCTGAAACCCCAGCCAATCAGTGGGGAGCATTTTGGTGCCATTTGGATTCCCCTACTCTGCCAAGTCACAAAACCTGTGTAAAGCTGCCTGTACTATGTTACACAACAGGCAAAGAACCAGCAGCTGCTCCACAGGAGGGAGGGTTGCGCTTCCATTCTTCCTATTTTGAGGTTGGATTAACTCCAACATACCCTTTAGCAGGTTCCTTTCAATCACAACAGATAGCTTCAGGACTTTTTTTTTTTTTTTTTTTTTTTTTTTTAAAAAAAACAAGCATCACAAGTGAATCCAAATAATTAAATTGAGAGCCTGACTTTCACTTTTGTTTTAAAACATGGAATCAGTCATCTGCTTTTCCAGGTTGACCCAAATGCAGAGAGCAAAACACTCTTGGAGTTCCAATAACCTGGTAAATGTGAAAGGCCAAGGGGGGTACCAGGGTAACAGATGAAAGGATATGGGATTCATAAATTACAGCTGGGCTAGAGTGGGTTGGGTGTGCAAATTAGGGGTAGACATGGAAATAGGAGGCATTGAATGGGGACAGAGTGTGAGGACTGAAGAGGAGGAAGAATAGTGTAGGCAAAGTTTCTGCAGAGTGGGCTGGGTGTGGACTAAGTCGTGTGCAATTTGGGCAGTAACAGCCAGAATGAGGGTTTAAGTCACTCAGTGGGAAAAGAAAAGGGAGGGAGAGGCAGAGAAAAGAGGATGGGGGCCCAAAGCTCATTTGTGGCATCACAGGAGACACAGCAACATGCTTGAGCCATTACACCCACCCCTTGTCTAATCTCAAACCGTTTCAGAGAACCGAACTTAAACCGGTCATCGACGTTAGTTGTGGGGGAGGTAGACAAGACCCAGGATATTTGCATTTAAAAAGGTGCAGGTGGACATCCAGAACAGGACTTAAACCAGCAGCAGTGTCATCTGGCTCCTCCCAGTGTCTTAATGTAAGAAGACATGTCATTCTATTGTCAGTCTTGGTTTAAGAAAAATTGGAAGAGATTATGGAGTATGTCCTCCACAAGCTGTTAGACAGCAAGCAGCAGCTTGGCACTTTAAATCAACCTCCTCAGTCCTGGGGAACACCTTGATATACCACGTGTTGCAGGTTCTGTCTAATGTCATGTGAAATTATCTGATAAATGGTTAAAGGTCAGGCACATGACTAAATTATACAAGTAAAGGTAGGAAAAAAAAGGTTGTAGAAAGGTGGAAAAACCCCCACTTAACTCCCCAAAAAAAACTAAAAAAAAGACAGTCATAACTTGATATGGTTGTCCCTGGGTATAAAGGTATACTGCAGGAAGTGACTTTCTAATCGTCACTGTCATGGACAGGGGTCCTAACATGCAGTTTTAAAACCTATCCTGGACTTAATTTTTACATGTAGTGTAACAAAGCATGCAGCAGCCTGATTCTGGGCACTACAGAATTTACCATAGTGTGAGAATCAGGATGTGTGCATAAGAAGCAGTGTTTGGATGAGGATCAGAGGGACAGAAGCATGAGGTAATTGAAACCCTTTGCAGAATGAAGCTGAGGGCAGTGGACCACCCAAGCACACAAAACACCTGGCCTCAGCATCAGAGTGTGTGTGTGTGTGTGTGGGTGTGTGTGTCTCTCTCTCTACTAGCAGGGGCGTTTTGCTGAGCAAGGGCTCGTACCTCCTGGGCCTCTCATTGAGGCTGGTGCTGCGAGCTCGAAAGCTACTCTGCTCATGAGTGTCATCGAAGGGCAGCAAGGCATTGGAACGCAGGCCCTGGAGGGGACAATGGGAAACAAGGTTATCATTCACATGTGCACCCATCCAACCACAGGCAGCACATAACTCTTGACAGTTTTATATCAAAACTTGTACTGGCTTGACAACCACCCTAACCCTAAAAGAAAATCTAGGGTAGCAAGTAACAGAGTGGTTATATCTGAGCCACTATAACTGGAAGGATCTGGGTTCAACTCCTACCTCCTGCCATTGTACCACTGATCATTACCTGAACCAATACACTACAAATAACCATTGTACAGTCCATGCTCAATTTAGGAGACCTCAAATTTATGGATTTTGGATTTTATAGAACATTGCAAAAATATTATTGGGGGGGTCACTATTGAAAAACATTTTTTAGCATAAGGGAAAATGTAAAAATTCCATTTTTAGCTTTTTTATCAGCATGTAAGGTTAGTTTGTCGCAGGGACCTTACACGTGGAGAGACAATCAGGTGCTTCGTTCTTTGGCGGCGGTGATTAAGAGGAAGTGGGTGGAAGTTAATTCGCTGCCGGCTGCGGGCAGGGTTGAGGTAACTGCGTTCGTTCGTGAGGGCCAGGGTAAATGCACGCAGCAGCAAAGGGTTAGAGTAGATAATTGGTCAGGAGCGAGGGACTGGAAGTTAGAGGTAGACGTGGGTAGGAGATTGCAGGTCCCGCAGTGTATTGCAATGACTACACTGAGACCGGATATGGCGTTGTACTCAGAGGCTAGGCGAATAGTATACTTCATTGAGTTGACGGTGCTGTTTGAGGACGACATTGAAGTAGCGTTTGAGAGGAAGAAGTTAAGGTATGATGAATTAATGGCTGAGACTCATGAGCGTGGGTGGCAGGCATATGTTAAGCCGGTAGAAGTAGGTGCCAGAGGCTTTGTGGCAAGAACTATTACTTCTCTGCTGAGTGGGTTTGGTGTAAGAGAATGTAAGCTAAGGGAGGCAGTGAAGGAATTATCGTTAATAGCTGAGAGGGCTAGTCAGTGGCTGTGGTTGAGGAGAGCTCAACTAGAGTGGGGGAAGATAGAGTAGGTGGGATAGCGCGGCAGTATAGTTAATGGGGGCTACATGGGCCTTTGACCTAGTAGGCTTGGAGGGGGGTGGGTCTGGGACGCCAGGCCTCTCTGCTGAGCCATCTGGAGGTGTCGTGGGCCTAAGTCAGCGAAACACCGCTAAAGGATAGTGCCTACCTGATGACCCTGTTGAAGAGCTTACAAGGTGGTGTGTTAGGGTGTATAGTGTGTTAGGGTTGGAGGGGAGTAGGTGGGTAGGTTGTTAGATGGGTAGGGCTCTTTGCGTCATCCCAGTAGGTAAGCGCAGGATATCTGTCAACTCATCCTGTATATTCGTAATTATGAAGAAAACTTCATTAATACATAAAATAATGTTTTAAACAATTTTGATGCTGTGTCTCAAGACAGAGCCATCTATCCATCTTATTTAAAAGTGGATAATGTTCTCTCTCCATTTATAAATAAAATGAAAGGGACACAGCAACCCCTACACCAACCCCTCAGTGAGCAAGTCTCTGTCCTGTCTTGGATTCCAAGTTCTTTTTTTTTTTCTTTACATCTACATACATACCTATATAGACTAACATCATCATATCATTTTAAGTCACCTTGTACAAATCTGCACAACATAAATAACACCTAATAAAGTTTAACACACATCTATTATCCTTTACTAAATGGAGGTCTCCAACCTTGGTGATGTACTGCACAAAATCTTTCCGGAAGGGAAGGCGGCAGCGGATGAACCACATGGCAATGACGTGGTGTGCCAGAGAGACGATGTACTGGTTAAACCTTGACAAGGGAGAGAGAGGGAGACAGAGACGTCTATATACATCTGAGTATCTCAACTTAATTTTAATTACCATTTCGGTAAAGTAACAGATACAGTAGAGCTCTCATCTGCCTGTAAAAATATAAAGTATAGATTTATAGTCATACAACTATAATTAGAAAAATCATGACAAAGTCATATTTTTTAAGCTAACACATAGCAGCAGCATTTTTAAAACATCTAAAAGGGATGAAAATTTAAGACTACATATTAGTAAGGAATATAGCTAAACCACAAACTGCAGCTGTAAGAGAAGACATCAGTCCTATTAAAGAGTACACGACACACCACAAATCTTTAATAGCCCAGAAATTACAAACGAAGAGGTAAGGACATATTGCCCTCCACAAAGTCTGTATAGAATAAGATTAGATAAATCCAAACTGGATTAGCTAATTCGCTAAGCTAATAAAGCTATACCTGGCAGTAAACTGAGCAGGATACTTTTTCAGAGTTACTGTGGAAATACCCCACATCCTTTCTGTGCAGTATCCAGAGGATGATAAAGGTACCCAGGTGAAGAAAGCATTTCAACAAAAAGCATTGGGAGAGAACTTGGAAACCAAGAGAGGACAGAGACTCACTTGGAGGGGTTGGTGTAGGGCAGGGAGATGGCAAATACGCTGATGTACTGCTCTGCTACGAAGTTGGCATACAGGTGAGGGAGCCGCACCAGAGCTGTAACACAAATGCGGGCTTGACCAAAACCGTCCACTGGTCTCACAAAAACAGCTGTACACAGGCTGGACTCCAGGTGTTTCGACAGCATCAACAGTATTTATCTGGGGTGGTACTCCTATACTTCTGTACATCCTTTTGTGGGAGAATTATATCTAGAATCCCATCAAGAGAGTCAGCATTCACTTTTTGGATGTGGTTGTCTAGAGGAGGACTGAAAATACCAGGTTTAATTGATTGAAAAAATGCAACAATACATTTTTCCATGAGCTAAAGCTGTAATGGTACAGAACATTAAAAGAGATCAATTAAAGCTACATTTTGAAAAGTCTCCAGCTGTTCCTATCATTAATTAAACTGGACAACTTCCATACAAAAATGCAGATGACACAGTGACTTCACATGGACTCTATTCCGGTGCTGGTCATTATTTTGCAGCAAATTTCTCCACATTTTCCCTTATTTTTTGTTTATCTATTAGATGGGTGTTGAAATGATTCTACCTTGTATTGATATACAAGTCTAAGGCCATTACCCATCCAGGACAGCCTAACAATTGCTAACCTGCCTTCCAATTCCCTTGATCACTAAAGCAACTGTTAGCCAAAGTGTCATCCAGCAAAGGGAGTCCAGGTGGTGACAAACTGATCTTCACCTCAAATACTAATGACTCAAGGCTTCGGGAAGTGTGTCACAGAAGAGGCAGAACGGAACAGGCCTTACTGGACAGAAGCTCCAGCATGGGCGATGCCATAGTGACAGTGGCAGAGATATGCGTGAGTTTCACAATGAGGGCAGGCAGCAGCTTGATCATGATGTCAGGCATCTCCACTGTGCACATGGTGAGCGCCACCACACACTGCTTGGCGCAACGGTAGATCAGGCCTGCTTCCAGGCACTGGACCAGCTCCCGCTGGAGGAAAGGGTGCAACAACAGAAATGATCAACTGAAAGCACCAAGAAGGGTTAATATTCACAAGCAGAAGGGACACAGACACATACAGGAGCATAACTGACCAGAGGTCTGCTTCTAAGTCATTCTTTTTTACAATTTCATATGCAGTTAATCACTAAGTGACAAAACAGTAAATAAAAAAGGTTCACAAAGACTTCCCATGACTTCTGTACAGGTTAAGCACTGTAGAAGTTCTGTATACAACTGCAGTCAAAAAAATTGCTGCATTAATAATGTGACTAGAAATTTATCGATAGTCAAGCTAAAATTAAAACAGTCCTTACAAACACCTTCATCCATTAAACATTTGAAACGTTCATCTGGTTACTGGTCATCAGCGCTGACCAACACAAGGCACAAACCATAAACAATGTGGAAGACAGTTCAATAAAGGCAGTTTCACACATTCTGTTTTATGGCACTTTACTGCCATCTGCTGGCTCAGTGCGTCAAGGTTACGTAAAATAAGTGAAGGAAAAAAGTTAAAAATGAATAAATATAAAAAAGAAAAAAATAACATTTGTAACAAGAGGAGTGGAACACAGAACACTATGAACTTAAAGACTGAAAAAATAAATGCAGGTAGAGAGGATGTACAGGTCTGCGTGAGTTTTTGAACTAAAGTTATTTTCAAAAACGCCTTTTCAGTTTGACCTCGAGAGTGTAGGACAGGCACAGAGTGCTCTCTTGGCTGTTAAAAGCACAAGACCACAATCCCTCAAAATGAAACAAATGCCCACAATCCTTTGCTGCTGTAACTTATGTACATATTTCCCTCGTGTGGGGAAAAACAGAAGGGCATTAAATTGCAGGCAAGGAGGCTTGGTAAACAGGCTTTCATTCCTCATTTTCCTTTGGATAAGGAAGACGATTTCTTGAACAGTTCGTTTGGAACATGCAATTTTTGTGTCACCTTCGTGATGCATCTCCCAACATGCCATTTTCTTGGAACAGGACTCATTTGACTTCCTAATACAGGGATATTAATGTTGTCACCCTTTTTTTTTTTTTTAAATAAATTTGACAGCTGAACACCACAGTACAGGATCAATAGAAATGAACACTATACCAAATGGCAAGTAAGACATATCTGAGCATTTTTACTGCTAAAGCACAAGGAATACAAGTTCAACACAAAACTCCCTCAATTTAATTAGAGGTAAGATTTGATAATGTCTCAATCACAGGGGGATGTATCCTGAAGTTCTGGCTGAAATGGGGATCTAAGGGACGTTGGACTAACTGCACACAGTGAGGAAAACTGTGACTTAGTGTTAACCAACATTCAACAGGACTTCTACCATTGGATGCTGACGCAACTCTGTTTCCTGTTGTAACTGGTTCACACTTTATATCTTCAACACTAATGTTCTGCTACGTACAACTCATGTCTACTTCCCTCTTTTCTCCCAGGAGACCAGAGTGAAAACACTCACCATTAACAAAAGTCAAAATTTCACACCTCCAATTACCGATTTTTATGCATTTTAAAAGCAGATTAACTAGGAACATAAAAATTAATCAAATTTCAATTTTCTCTAAGGGATATTAGTACCGCTGGTGTTGTGTTTGTTTTCCGGGGTAATAAACTAAAAAAAGACTAGCAGGTAATGCAAAATGAGGAGGGGGGGACCCTACCTGACGAGGCTGCTCCAGGTAGTTGTGGTAGGAGGTGAGGGCAGTCAGTGCAGGCACCACAGCCAGTTGCACATCCGTGCGTGCAAACCCATCTGGAGTCTTGCGCAGCCGCTCTGATATCTGCCGGTCCGTTACCTGCAACGTGTCCACAGCACATGTGGTCTCAATATCAACAGCAATCAGTGTGTGCATGTTTGAGTGAGAGAGAGAGGATGGCATCACCATAGAGCACAGCGTGGAACACAGCTGGTCCACACTACAGGGTGAGGACAGGATCAACACTTTGTGCTGTAAGGTCAACGGCAACTTGTCCAGAACCAGCTTGAGAACCTTCCAGTCTGTTTCCTGAGGAACAGAGCAGAGTTGAAGGAAACCTTCATGAGCAGGAGGCTGAGAACTCTCAATGGACTAAAAGTGTGAGGGGGAGAAAGGAGACAGAGCCTGTGTCTACCAATCTCAGACACTGCAGAAGGACAGAGAAGGCCAGGGAGTAGGGCAGGAGTGCTGTCCGGATGGACGTGGGCGGGGCTGCAGGTGCTGGGCTGCCTGCTGGAGGCGACACTGTACCGGCAGGCTTCTTCTCACTTGCCCTTTTCTCAGACTCCCTGAAACGAGTCCAACAGGATGGAAGGGGAGACAATGACACACTTCAGTAAGAACCAAACCTGTCTGTCCCCCTGCCTCAAACCCAGCAGTGCCCCATAGAGGAGCAGTCGGCTCACCCCATCTCACAGTAGCAATAGGGACTGAACCGCAGCAGGCCGTCCTTGTTGGGTACCCCAAGACGGTGCAGATAGTCAGCCCGCATCAGCAGCAGGAAGTCAAACACCTGTCAAACAAGGGGACAGCAACAGTGAAAGCAAGTCCTCTGGAGGGCAGTGAGGTACCAGGTTTGAAGCCCATCTCTGAGGAGTGGCAACCTCCTACCTGTAGCCGGATGCTGCAGGCCACAGGGGAACCGTACTTGTACTTGTAGTGCAGCTGCAGGTGGCTGATGAGCAGCTCGTACACCCGGCTTGCATGGCTGGCAGGAAGACTGTACAGCTTGCTCTATAGGACAGGTGCAACAGGTAACATACTACCATCATTGGCATGCATACAGGCGCGCACACACACTCGCACACGCACGCACGCAGCATCTTAGACACAAACACTTACGCCTCCCTAAATCAGATAATATACAACATCGTAGCCACAAACATGCTGGACACAAAAAGTATGGTCACCTCTATTACCCATAATTTATCCAACACCTTTAACAATATGTCACCCTGGTTAGATTTGTACTCTAAGCTAATTACAATGATTTAACCATTTAAATAGCTGGGTAATTTTTACTGTACTAATTCAAGGTAAGCACCCTGATGAAAGTTAATGCAGCAGGAGGGGAATTTGAACCCAGACCCTATTGATTTCAATCATACAGCTTTAACCACTATGGTACTTCATGGTCCAGGTTACAATTTTGGGTTAGGGTAGCTGTGCAATGTTGTGATGTGTGGGGTATGTATGGTGGTTATGGGTCAGTGGTGCCATCTATGTGCTCACCGTAGCCATTATGTCACCTACTGCCCCTTCATTACAATGAGATAAGTTTAGCACTATAACCTTTCAGACAAAGAATTATGGAAACTATTTTCATGTTCAGTCATAACATGCACTGATTTCCTTGGAAGCAAATTTTCCACCTTCTCACACATCTAAAGTGCTGTATGGTGGAAGGAGTTGTGATTACTGCCAGGGGCACAAGACCTGGTTCTTTCAACTAAGGCAAACATACCTGCAAGATCTCCAGCAGGCCCAAGACGGCAGTCTTCACATCCTCCATGTGGGATTCAGCCCCTGAAGGGTCACGCTCAGGGGCCTCTGTAGGGATGGGGACAGCCAGAGAGCGACTGGCCACCTATGTCAAAAGGACACCAAGTAAGCATGTCATATATACTGCCATCTCTCACCTTGTATTCATGTGTGTCCATACAGTACATCCCCATCACAGTGGTCACTGTTATACCTATTAAAGCACTCCAACTGCATGTTTGTAAATAGTTTTGCCTAACTTGTGGGGGAGTTACAGGGGACTGTTGACCCTCTCCATTTTCACTGTGTTTGAGAACTTTGAGCTGAGCAGTTTTCAACTATGCTGCAGAGAAATAATCCTTGTGTTCAAGCAGTCCAGTCTTTAACACTTCCATTAGCAATCAAAGCAGGTCATTACAATATTATATCATTATTAATTCAATTTTTTTGTATAGAGTGCTATTCTCACACACTGACATAGCACTGATTAGTTCATATTGTATTTGTCACATGCATGTTTTGTAATATTTGGTCTATTTCTTACACATCCAATTAATGAAAACATCCCCCCCTTTTCTTTTTACACAGTAACTGAAAAATATTTACTGAAAATATAGTGGGGGGGGTTTAACTGTATGTGAGCAGAACTTGTCATTTCGGTAGTATGTCCAGTGGTGAGACAGTGTTCACCACCTTCTCAATGATGTCCAGCAGGCTGTTGAAGTGGTGCGTGCCACAACCCTCAGCCAGGTCCACTAGGAGCTGCGTGGCCAGCTTGCGTACATGGAGGTCACGGTCCTCAGCAATCTGGCTCAGCTGAGGTATCACCACCACTTCAATCAGCTCCTCCTACAAACAAAACATTGCATACATTGATATAATGTCATGTGGACCGTAAGTAGTGTTAGACAAGGTATCAAAAAGATCCGCAACTTAGTAGTTTCAATTACAAGGGGCCCAAAACTGAAAAGTCTTGTAGTTCTGGCTTTTCACCCCCATATGGCAAAATTAGCCCTTTTTGACCCCACAACCTTCTAATGGGTAATAAAAAGTAATGGACTACAGGTTCTTTCTTGCCAAACTGTACCTTCTTGCTTGACAGGAATCCTGGGGTAAATTACATTAAACCCAAAAACTCTGCCCTTGCAGTCTCTTCAATTCCCATTCAACTTGCTGCCCTGAGAGAGGAACAGATCTCACCCACAAGTTCCCATCCCACCTCTGACCTCATATAGCTGCCGGTTGATGCTCAGCACAAAGGAGAGGACATCCAGCACTTTGATCCTAATGGCACTGCGGCTTTCATTCCTGCCAAAGATGGAGGAAGGGTTTTTGGCCTGCTCACCCCGCTATATGAAAAAAACCATTTAATCAAACACAGATATGCAAGCATGATGCACAACACTACCTGAAGAACTTCTCCACCAGTTTATGTAGGCTTTGGATCCAACCATCTTTGGCAGGCTGGATGGACTGGGCCCGGTAGGAGATGAGTGTTAACACGGATGACTCCTGCAAACACAAAAAATTGGGTTGATACCACTGCCATTCTGAATAATGTGGGACATGCAGAGGACAAAGCAAAGGACCTAAGGAGACTCACAGGCCGTTTATCAGAACACTTCTCCACAAGCGCAAAGAAGCGCTCTGAGGATCCATGGTAGCCGTTCTGCTCGTACAGCTCCTCCACGGTGGTGAGGAGCTCGTGGACGATGGTCTTTAGCTCATGACTCCTAATTGTCTGCTGGTCATAACACAAAGCAGGTGAACCATGTCAGCAAACTACACCCACCTAAGTCACCTGTGACCTATCCCATACCAGCTTGACCTCCTGAGCTCATTGGCCCATTATTTACCTGCATTAAAACCTCATGTGAGCCCACCTGGATCTGCTGCAGAAGTCTCTCGATGATGCGCAGCAGGATGTCCCAGGTAACCACCTGCAGTTCCTTACCGTACTTCTTGATGAGCCGAGTAATAGACAGCACAATCTCGTAAGAGACCACCTCATTGGGGCAAGTCATGGCCTGGTGGAAATGGAGCACGAAGTAGTCAGACACAATAAGAGTAAAAATATATTAATAGTGAGTAAGCAATCTACTTAAACTCAGTTTTTGCACAACCCAAAAGGTAAATTCAATTGTGTCCTAACAATATCAAAGCTTTGATCTAATCCTTACTTACTAGCTAGAAACAATGATGCAACAGTTCATTGACACACTTTTACAAATTAACCAAAAAATTAACAAATGTGTTTAAAATGATTTATTTTTTTGGTTTTGTCATTATTATACTTTATTAGACCACATAGCTGTTACTATGTCCAAAGAGCATTAAAACGTTACTCATTTATGGGGTCAGCTATAGTACTGAACCAATTTGGGGTGAGTAGCTTTCTTAATGGTACCACAGGAAAACTTCATGGGAATTGAACCGGAAACCTGAAGGTTTCGAGTACTTGATATATGTTAATATAGCAGACACAATGTTAGTCTGCTCATGATTTACCCACTCACAGCGCTGGAAGTTTTTACTGGATTAACATTTACGATAAGTACCTTGATCAAGGATCCTACAGCAGGAAATGGGGTTCAACTATGTCCACTGAGCCCAAAAAGAATGGCCCTAACCATTATGCCCTCTGCAGTCCACAGTTAACCACAGTGCCACCTCCTGGCAGAGCACCTGTTGTGCAGTTTATAAAGTGGCAAAAAGTGATCAGCTGGGTGAAAATTGGACTGTCCACTGAGAGGCATCTTCTCAACTTTACCTTATAGAAGGAGGGCAGGACCAGGGTGGGTGTGTTCTTGAGCGCTGGCAGCCTGTGCGCCCCCCACAGCGCCATCCCAACAAAGAACACAGCACCTCGGAGAAGGGCAGCATCTTCCATATAGGCTCTGAGACAGGAAGGAAAAGGGATGAGAGCATGTTGCTATTTGGGATTGAAGCCCAATTCAAGACAACAGAATGGATTTGGTTGAAAAAATACAACCCTACAAATTAAACACAAAATAAAGGCTAAGTGCAGATAATCAAAAGTTAAACCATCACCAGTGTTGGGAGTGTTGGGAAGGCCCAGAGAAAACAAACCTCTCTTCCATGATACGGCACATGGTGTAGATGGCACTGTGTCCAAGGTGGGTCCCCAAAACTTTCCGCATCAGCTGCAAGTGAGAGAAGAGAATAAGAACTGTTCTATCAAGTCACTCTTTCTACACATAAGCATAGGCAGCACATAAATGCGCAGCAACATCAACTTGTGTCACGCAACAGCCACCCAGAAGTTGCACTTCCTTTAATGTGATGGAGTCGGTCAACGAGATGGCTGCTCACCTTCCAGCAGGACTCGCAAAACTCTTTGACATTAACTGTACGGCACAGGGTGATGATGAAGCTAGGCAAGGAGTCTGAGGGCAAGCAGTTGTAGCACACAACTGCATCCAGCACCTGCAGTGCCACCTGGGGCCAGAGAGGAGTGCAAAGGACCAGAGAACTATTACCCATCAGGCAATTCAGTCAAGGGGAACTAAAGAGACAGGGCAAAACCTGAGAGAGAGGCATGTTAGGTAAAAGACATGAAGGCAGAGTCCAAGAACAATCTTGTAGGAGCACCAAACATAAGGAAGGTTACAGTACCTCTATGTCAGCGGAGGAGGTAGTCCGATTGCACAGCAGACATATTTTCCTGTACAAAAATGAACGACATGGCAACTTTCAAGAAAAAAATCTCAGATCCTGTCTGTGTAAACAAGTAGTAAACACTGTAGGTCCATGAAACAGCGTGTGCTGTAACAGATGGCTGGCATGTGTGCACATGTAAACAGAGAACGGCACTCTTACAAGACCATATTAGAGACGTTTTGGTCCAAGTAACAGCTGTTGAACTTGACCAGGTTGACCAGCACATGGAGGAAGTCTGAAGTCAGGCCAACGTTCATCCAGTGTTGCACAAAGATGGCTGTGAGCCGAAAAGTCAAAGGCAGTACGGATGGAAAAGAGCAAGAGAAAGATCAACACAGTGGGGGGGGGGAGTGGGTAAAGTAAATCACACAGATTTTGCATCCTGAACAGTCAAGCAGCCACACAAACAGAAGAGGACCCACCTATGTCCTCCTCCAGGTAGGTGATGTCCTTCCCATTCTCTGTGAGTGCCTTAAACACCTCCAGGCGCTCAGCCAAGTCCTCATTCATAGAGTGGTAGTCTCTAATGATCTTGAAGAAGTAGGCACGAAGAGGCCCGAGCCTCTCTCCCTGCAACATGCAGATAAGACAAATAAAATAATGTAAAACAGCAAGCCACCACGTTAGACTCAATGTATATTATATGCAACTCATTATTCTGATGAAAATAATTGGGAACAGATCAACACCAGCAGTATCACAACAACTAACAGAATAGGCACTGGTGTCTTGCATCAGAGTTCTCAAGTGCAAAGTTAAAACACAAAGTCACTTTGGATAATCACCACAGCCTCACTCAGAAAACCAAAACTGCTTATTCTGTTCTTTTATGATGTAAAAACATAGTAATAGACTGAACTCCCCCCCCAAACAAAATCCAATTACACCACAGTTAGATTAAATCAAGTGATTCTAATAATCTGTTCCTAAACAAGGTGGATATGCATTATAACAGCACAGTACAGTGCCGTACCATACCATGCCAGCAGAAGGCACTCACCTGTCCCTGGATGATGGCTCGCAGCAGCTGCAACACGGCACGCCGGGCTTCGGGTTGCTGCTCCAGCTGAAGCATGTCCTCCACAGTCTTCCACACAGCCTCCACTGCATTCTGTGCAAAGAAAGAAACAGCCAGAGTGCCAAACCTAGATTACTAGGTTACTGTACACATTACCACAGCAAAACCACACCATTCCCAGGTCTTTCACCTTTTCTAAGCAGTACAAAAGCATACAAGAGCTGTAGAAAAGTGCAAGACTCCATTGGGGGGGTTTGAACCACTAACATTTGTTTATACACCCAGGTCTATGCTACCTTTTTGGTGTATCATTTTAGTTGTGGACCGATCACTCAACACTCATTAGACAGTCACACTTCTGAACTAATAAAACACTTGTTCATTCATTCATTCTTTCATCCATCCATCCATCATCAATAACCCCTTGTCCAGTACAAGACAGCAATGCAAGAGCAATTTGAAGTGATATGTCCACCTGAAACACTTAACTTTGAACTATGGGAGGAAATACACATAGACAACTCAGACTGAGCCAGATTCAATAAGGCTGCATGCAATACCTATACCTAAAAATCTCACTGGAGTTCAATTCTCTTTGCTATTTCATTCTTCATCGCCATCAGAGGGCCAACGCAGCACAAATCGAAACAAAATGTCTCACCTCCTCAAACTTCTTTGTCTTAGCCAGCTCACAGACATGATTGATCACCCGGATTCGATTCTGGAGAAAGCACTCTGGACCGATCTCCTAAGGAAAAGAGAATACAGCAATTACGTTCCTTCTCATTGTTTAAGTCACTGCCCTGGACACCAAGTTGTGAAATGGACTTCAACACAAGTCATGTTGCAGTTCAGAACAGCACTAACACACCCAGCACCTGGTGTCCCTGATCTCCAAAGGGCCAACCCACTAGACCTCCCAGAGCTCCTATTCAGTACAGCTGAAATATACCTTTAGTATATCCTGAGTGATGATGAACTCAGAGGGCTTGCTCTCTGCCTGTTTTGTGGGGATGCGCGAGGGTCCAAGCCCGAAGATGCCTTTCACCTTGTCCTTGAGGGACTCCTTGCTCTGCTGCTTGTTCATGCTGGTGGCTGGAGAACAGCTCACACAGAGGCCTGGGGTGCAAGACAGAAAAGACCAATACAGACCACGCCCGCACAGTGCATTACAAATGGTTGAGTTGCATGTTTTCAAAAACACAAACATGTTCCACTTTGTTTCTTTTTAACTGAATTTGTTTCTTTCACTTATTTCCCTCAGTAGCTGAGCAAATGCAACCTGTGCTTACATGCCAAGCTCAGAGGTGGCAGTAAAGAGCACTGAAACACAAAGGGACAGCAAGACAACCTTAAGTTGTAAACCATTACCATAGAAATAAAAGTGCAGACAAAGTATATCAAGAACGTTAAACATTTGTGAAGGCTATGAATCTATTTTCAGGCTTTTTAAATTAGTTGCAATTCTAATGTACTTCAAAGTTGAAGTCACAAAAAGTATTATGACTATTGTAGCAATATTTGATGGTTTTACAGAACTTGGTCTAAAAATTATTCCAGGGAGGTTTAAATTTAGTTTTTAATCAACTATGGCCTTGTGGTAAATGTGATTGAAGTTACAAATAAAACAAGTTATGAGTAGGTTTGTAAGTGGACGCACTAGTATAGCAGTTTTACCCATAATTTCTACAAAGAAGGGCATCTTCACATTCTCAGCAGGTCAGTAGAGCAACACACACACACACACACACACACACACACACACACACCTTTTACCTGAAAGTGCAAAAGTGGAATGGTTTCTCTGTTAGACCTATTGTGGTGGAGGGGGGAGTCCCACAGCTAAACCACTATATTTTAAGACTTTTTTCTTTTTTAAATAAAGACTGGACACCCTAACCCACGCCCAACAATGCAGCAATCACGAGACCACGGGAAGGCTTTCCACGCGCTTCTCATCTTTTTCACAACTACGTCAAAACAAATAGTTCCACATATTTACAGGTTACTTCCCCAGATAACATTCCAAGCAAGATGCACTTTAAAATGAATGACAAATACGTTTAGTCCCATAGCACCAATGTTGATAATGACAACCTCTGTTTCTGCAAATATTAAGCATACACGCACTCATTTTGAGCAACGTCAATAGTAAAACGTACAAAAGCCGACAAGTTTTAATCCATAAGAAAGGTACTTTGCGACAACACCACAGAGCAAAAAAAACAATTTAACTATAAACACGCTCCACTTTGTAAATTTAACAAACGAATCGTACCTTCTCAATGAGTGCCTGTGGGCGCAGTCATTAAGACAAGAACAAATTTTATTTTTTCACAAACCGTCAGTCACTCCGCGTTCATGCATTTATGTTCTCCCGTCCATTCCCAGACAGCCCCTTAACAGCCGGAAGTCACTGCTAAACTGGCACTCACACTTCCGGCAAAAATATTGCCCTTTGCCAGCTTGCTGGGTTTTGTATTTTGGAGGTTACCGTGTTTCGTAGTCCATAGGACTTGCGTGAGCAACGCCACTAATAATAACCTAAATCAACAATTCTGATCAAATTATTTAAACATTTCATACTTCATTTTGTAGCCCATGGAACTTACATGTATACGACGAATATTAAAAACTGATAATACACTTCCGGGAAAATATTTCCCGGTTCTTTTGGACTTCTGGGATTTGTAGTTGTTAACGTTTCTCTGAGCAACACGAACGGGGAAAAAATCCTACAGGATTTTTATATTCCGGTAGTAAAAGGGGCGACTATTCTCGCTCATTTGTGGCTCTCAGGCGATTAAATAAGTAAAACCTAACCGAGACCGAGTGGTGCGACTCCCTGGCGCACTGCGTGGACATGTCCTCGCCTTACTTCATTCGCAAGAGCGGCGCGAGCGTGTTGGGCAGGAATGCGCGCGGGGGTGTCCGCACGAAGGCTGACCGTTCAAGGGGTTTGGACCCAACAAAGTGCGGAGTTGTGGGGAAGGAGGAGGATCGCGGCTGCAGAGCAGTTGTGAAGGAGGAGAGTGAGGAGCGCAGCATTGGGGACCACCGGAAAACGGACGGTAAACAACTACCAACAGGTCCAGATGTGTATATTAATATGGTTGTTTTTTTGTTTTTTGGCAAGAAATATAACTTACGATGACAGCAAACAGATTGTAATGAATATATAGCAATGTAATAAATATCCTTTTCGTATTATTTAAGAGCAGCATTGCATTGTATTGCAATATATTTAGTATAATCATTTTTTACTGTTGTTATAAGTTATTATATTTATTACAACAAATAACGATTTTTATAAATGTCTAGCAATATAACAATGTTGTTTTGTTACTACAATTATTTATAAGCAACATTGTTATCAGGAGTAACAATAAAGCAATTTCTATCCTTTTTTTATTTATATACAGTAAAGGGTTTTACAGTTAGCCCGTGCAGTTGTTGAAATGGAGGAAATTTAATTAGATTATTAATGGATGCCTGTTCCATAAGAATAAAAGCACCACCACATTTTTCTATCCATGTAGCAAGTGATTCTTCATTCTGAAATTTTGTATTCAGAATTTAGAAGTTCTGCTGACATTTGTCTTTCTGAATTATAATGCTCCAGTAAAGAATACAGTATTTATATTTAGTATATGAGTGATCAGTGTGGTAATAATCTGTAATAAACTGATTTATAGGGTCAGGTTTGTACACTGAGCTGCTTCCTCTAATTTATAGGCCTGGGTCATGTTTACTGTATCAGGGTAAGTACCTTGATCAAGAGCTCAACAGCAGGAGGTGGGATTCAAACCCAGGTCCCTCAACTTGCTAAGCTGGTTGCTTTAACCAGTGTGCCACCTGCTGGGGTTCTTGCTTTGTTGCTAGACTTTGAAGTGCATCGGGTCCAGCCTGACACCCAGCACCCCTGTGCCCCCCAGCAGGTAGCAGGTCAACCAGCAGAGCAGTGGAGTCGCAGAGCCGCAGGGCCGCATTGAGGAGAGCATACCTGAAAGTGGAGTATGAGGAGGCGGAGCCCAAAGTGGAACGCTGGGAGCCGCCCGAGTGGAGGCAGCAGCTGGACAACATCCGAAAGATGAGGATCCACAGGGATGCTCCTGTTGACCACATGGGGGCAGAAAAGTGCTATGACTCCCAGGCTTCTCCTGAGGTAGTCGAACTGCAACACAGGGGCTTGTTTCCACATGGATGTTAGTTTTAATTGATCCCTTCTGACCCCCTGGCCCCCAGGTGGTTCGTTACCAAGTTCTGGTCTCCCTCATGCTGTCCAGTCAGACCAAGGACCACGTGACAGCGGCAGCTATGCAGAAGCTGAGGGAACACGGGTTGACAGTGAATAGCCTGTTGAAGATGGACGACGACATGCTGGGGAAACTCATTTACCCAGTGGGCTTCTGGAAGGTAACATGCATCTAACACGGCTTTTATTCTGCAAGGATTTGTGGGGAAAAATAGAAATCGATGAGTACAGAAAAGGATTAGATTTGGCTAATGTCTTGTGCAGTTCTGTTATTCTGGACTTAGATTTAAACTAAATTTTCTCCATGTTCAGATACCACAAGATATTTGCATATATAATGATATTTGTGTGAACCTTTTGTGGCTCAGGAACACATAATTTAATTTCCCCATTTAAATGAATTGAAATTAAGTTTTTTTTAACAGGAATTAACTCTACTTAGCTGATTTTCAGGAATGAGTAGTACTTGTTTCATGAGGGAAGCCAGTATTTTGCTTTCAAGTCACTGTGACATGACTTATTTTATAAGAATATGTTATCTTAGCCCTCACTGTCAGTACTGGGGTGGCTAACAGCCCCCAAGGATCAGGGCTTAGGAGCAGTGACTAAGGAGCATCATCTCCCATGTGCCCTGCAGACCAAGGTTAAGTACCTCAAGCAGACAGCAGCCATCCTAAAAGAGCAGTATGATGGGGACATTCCAGACACCCTTGATGGTCTCATGAGCCTCCCTGGGGTCGGGCCCAAGATGGCTCACCTGGCCATGAACATCGCCTGGAATCGGGTGTCTGGTATCGGTATGCTGCCCCTCCAAGCCCAACCCCAAGCCCAACCCTGGGCCACCTGGTTGGAACAGCCTCCAAATATTTTTAATTATCACTTAGCAAATACCGATGTAATTTTGCATGTATGTAATTGTTTGTGCATGTGTGTGCGCTTTGCAGGAGTTGACACACACGTGCACCGCATCTCCAACCGACTGGGTTGGACGAGGAAACAGACCAAGACCCCTGAAGGCACCCGGAGGGACCTGGAGGACTGGCTGCCAAGGTGATGTCCCAGGGCTGCAAATTATTATTATTTCTGCTGTTTATCTGACACTTTTTGCCAAGGTGAATCGCAATTTTGGTGTCTACACTAATCTACAAAAGTCATTCACCCATATATACATCAAGGTATTTTTTTAGTGGATCAGTTCAAGGTAAGTACTTTGGTCAAGGTAGCAGGACCAATACTTTCAGGTTGTTGACTGCTAGGTGACAGCTTTAACCACTGCACCACCTGCTGCCTGAACTGAACTGGTTCTGTAAAATTACTGTTTTATTGATAGGAAACATGGGGTTCTAGAGAGCAATACACAAGGTATATGTACATTATGTTCGTATTTTGTTGTATTTACCCATTTATCAGACTAACAAAAGGTCGGTGATGCTGATCAAATAAACGATATATTTTACCAAGTGACAAATGTGCAGCTATAAATCTGAGCTACCCCACACAGAGGTGTCTTGCACTGTAACTGAATGCTATAATATGATGTAGTACAAGGCCCTTCACCACATACACACACACACACACCCACACACACACACACACCATGATAGAGCTCTTTGCCGCCCCTTACAGGGAGCTGTGGAGTGAGATCAACTGGCTCCTGGTGGGCTTTGGGCAACAGGTGTGCGAGCCACTGACCCCCCGCTGCTCTGAGTGCCTGAACCAGCTATGCTGTCCCAGTTCCCACCGCTCCTACCCTACCAAGAAGCCCAAACTCAGCCCCAGTGGGAACCCCAGCAGGACACCAAACAAGACCCCCAGCAGTGCAAAGAGTGCTTTGGTTGGCTCTCCCCAGGTGTCATGCAGCAACATAGCGGAAGAGACTACACCCATAGACCCCCCAGCTGAGGGACGGCGGACCAGAGCCAGACGCGGCATCCCCACCATTAAGCCAGACCCTGATGCCCCCTGACCCACATGGACTAGAAAATACCGTAGTAGAAGATTATATAACTTGATTTCCTACTTGGTGGTTCCACATGCACACACTTATACCTGCTAATGACAGTTTGGCACACGCAGGGACCCTCCAGGAGAGGCAGTCTAAGAGACACCATCAGTCAGGACCCCAAACAAGCAGGGACCCCCAACAGCTGGGGCAGTGTCTTTGTTCTCATTACATATTCTTTAAAATAAATGTTTATGTTAGACTGTACTTCCCAGTAAGAGACAGAGTCCTCCAGGTCTGTAGGGTGCTCTAAAGAAATTCCATTTTTACTAAATAAAAATGTATTTTTGTACATTTCTCAAAATATGAGCTGTATTCTATTCAGTTTTTCGGTTTTTTGCAAAAAATTCCACATTTATTAACACAAACTGCCTGCAATATGCTATGAGAAGTTTTGTCAGTCATTGCAAAATACCCTGGGTTTTTTAACTGTCATTTTTTAAAAACAAATTGTGACTTTTAGACTTGTTTAATTCTTACCAGAGTCGGCCACACGGTGGAGGATGGGGGGCATAGTTAAAAACCATTTCTGAAGAAGGAAAATCAGGAATATTCATTATTATATTAAATGTATACATTTATTCACCGTTAAGAGCAGTTTTCCTATCTGCAAACTATCCCAAGAAACATGGTAAAATTAAATATTAACATGCAAATTGGTTCACATCTATACAGTATAGCAGGCAAATGCAAACATAATATATAACAATAAATTGAAGCTTAATATCAAACTATTAAAAATATATTGTGATCTTCACACATGCGTCAGTTAATTTTCAGTACTTCTGAGGTCAGAAAGGAAAGATCAAGGTTGAAATCCGAATGTGGGTTGTCTGTAAAAGATATTAGGTTTGTATTATATTACATTTTTTCTTAATAAAGGCCCATAAATCCCCTTTTCAGGCTAAAATAAGTGGTTATGCAGCATGTAGGAGGTGCGATGTGTATGAAACAAGAACTTATTTATATATTTCGCCTGAAAAATTTTGATTTTCCAGTAATATTTACAGTAAGAACGGCACTCGACCACCATCGATCCGCATTAATGTCCGTCTTTATTTGCTTATTGCAGCAATAAAATAAATAATAATAATAATAATATTTTCAGACTGCTTTATGGACATGGCGTTTTCCCTCTATACACTGTCACTTACCACAGATGTGTATTTCGTGTGTAAAACACACACAATTATTATTATTATAACCAGGTGGGGGCGCAGTGGTGAGGGCGGCGGTCTTGCTCTCTGATCGTTGCTCCAATAAAATTTGCCGCCTCCCAGGCGCTCGTGCGGCGCGGTGGGCGGGGAGGAAAACGCTGCTTCTGCAGCAGGGCTGATAAATCCAGGCCCCGCCCCCTCCAAACTAGCCACGCCCCTCCCGTCCGCTTCGCCATGGGAACGGGAGCGAGAGCGAGAGCGGGACCGGGATCGGGT
The DNA here is from genome assembly GCA_900497675.1 of Arapaima gigas. Classification (NCBI taxonomy): domain Eukaryota; kingdom Metazoa; phylum Chordata; class Actinopteri; order Osteoglossiformes; family Osteoglossidae; genus Arapaima; species Arapaima gigas. The sequence goes on from UFQX01000514.1 coordinate 152,542, forward strand.
GCGAGTTTCGGCGGCGGACGGTGCGAAACGCGCTGCCGCTGAGTATTCGGNGCGGGAGCGAGAGCGAGAGCGGGACCGGGATCGGGTGCGAGTTTCGGCGGCGGACGGTGCGAAACGCGCTGCCGCTGAGTATTCGGACGAGATTGGCGGGGATGTGCAGCATGGCGGCCGAGCTCCAGCCCCGCCTGTGCTGCCTGACCAGGGGCCCCGCCGGTTACGGGTTCCACCTGCACGGAGAAAAGGGTCGCACCGGACAGTATATCCGCCGCGTGGAGCCCAACTCCCCCGCGGAGGCGGCCGGGCTGCGGGCGGGGGACCGCGTGATTGAGGTGAACGGCGAGAACGTGGAACGGGAGTCGCACCAGCAGGTGAGCAGCCGCGCGCCGGTACCGCCGTCTTCATCCCTGTCATCATCCTTATCATCATGTGGCGACACCACAGTGTCATCATCACAGTATCATGGTCACCAATATGTGATCATTGTCATGATCACCACACTGTCAGCCTAATATTATAGTCATTATCATCATCAAAGGACATCACAACTTCAATGTTTCACTGGAGAAACAATCAAGGGTGCTGTAACCAGTGGGATTGAAACCTGAAGTCTCCTGGTTTTCTCTGAGGAGGCAACATTGACTGTCTGAGAGATTCAGTCTCCTTCAGCACCTAGTGCACTTTTAATAAAAACTCAAGTTTATGTCCTCCAAACAGTGTGGGTCAGTTTCCCTCCTTCCGCCAGTGTTTGTGGGGGTGCGGCTATTTAAAAGTCAGAATGTAAACAAAGGGTGAGGGGACCAGTTCCAGTTCAAGATTAGACCTAAGGTCCCTAGGTTGCAGGTGCTGGGACAGTGTTCAGTGCAACCAGCAGACAGACAGTTGTTAGGTTGGTGAAACTTAGACCAGATAGACAGACACGCAGTGTACAATGTGCTAGTTAGACCTGGCCCCTTGCACCCTGAAGGTTGTTGGTACAAATCCCACTCCTGATTGAGGTGCTCTCCCAGAAGTATGACGTATGACCACCCCACGGTGCTGTATAAATGAGTAAATTACAGTAAAGTGTATGGTGGAATGTGGTATGCTGCCTTTAGACAGGGTGTCTGCACACGTGCTCATTACAGGTTAATAACACACAGCACACGCTGCCTGTGTTTCATGTGTGAACAATTTTCTGTGTTTCCCGTGCAGGTGGTGCAGCGAATCCGCGCCATGGAGCATGAGACCCGTCTGCTAGTTGTAGATCCCGTGATGGACGAGCACATGCGCCGTTTGCGGCTTGCCGGGTCGGGACCCAACAATGGGCACGTGTCCCTGGGGCAACCATCCGCTGGCTCCCCTTGCCCCCCATCCACAAAGGTAGGGATTTATGATAAAAAATTTTCCCATTTATAAAAACACTACACTGTCTCACACTCAGAACATAACATTCACCTTTTTTAGGCTGCAACCCCCCCCCCTCCACCCCCTACCAAACCCAAAACCTTCTGATTTTCTCAGCACTGTTCCAAAGGCAAATGCCCTCCAGTTCCGTCCTGGTGGTCTTTGTAGGGAACCAGAGCTCAGTAGGTGTAGCGATAACACTGTTCAAAGGCACACAGTTCTTTACGCTTACCTCACATCCAGGTGAGCAGGTGAGGGAGCAGAGCAGCTGTGAACAACCAACCTGGAGGCACTGAGGCTCTTTTTAACAGCCAGTCCTTCCATTACCCAGCAGCCTGAAGGTCCTTGGTTCAAATCCCACTTCTGTTGTTGCACTGTTGAGCAATGTACTTACCCTAAACTGATACAGTAAAAATTGCTCAGCGGTATTAACAGATTCATAATTGTAAAGTTTATTGTCTAACACCATAAGTAACCTTACTAAATAATATTTATAAAATATAAAATGTTACTATACACAATAATAAATTTTACTTTAGGGATAGAAGGTTGTTCATAATCAGCGATGAAATTTCAATTTAAAGGGGATTAAATGGTATTTTATTCCCAGGTGGAACACTGTTCTTCAGCAGTAATACTTTTTTACTTTAAAAGCGACCTTCCAGTGTTCTAGGTTTTCTGTACATATTTCATTATTATTTTTTAAAATTATTTTATTGCATTTTTCTGTGATCTACAAAGGGGAGCCTTATCTGTGAGAGCGGCAGCTTGAGCAGTTCCAACACACCAAACTACACACTCTGGTCCTGTTTCCGCCACCATGCCAGAGGGCGGTTTAAACTTGGTGCTGCAGTCGTTTCATGGGGCCAATTTTTAGTTTTTAATTTTTTTAAAGAAAATTGAATGAAAAAATGGAATATCCTCTTTGATTGAATTGAACTGCTATACTGGAGAGAAATGTAGGGAGAAAACAGACAAAAAGCTGCTGTTTGGCCTCAGGCGGAGGGGTGGAGAATGGAGGGGGGAGAGCAGGATGGGGAGAGGAGTAACCCAACAAACAAGAGACTCGGACGTGTGTGTGTGTGTGTGTGTGTGTGTGTGTGTGTGTGTGTGTGTGTGTGTGTGGGTGGGGGTGGTGGATGGCTATATTGCAGCAGCACTGTGGGACCAGCATTGTGAAGTGTTGATCACAGCTGATTTATACCTCCTCTGGGCAAGGATAGCCACAGACACCGTATATGCTGTGTTTGAAACTCCAGGTTGAACGGGACACTTGTTCCTCTGGCCGAGGATCAGGCTGGTAGTATATACTGTGTTTGAAGCGCCATATCAAACCTCGACCAGAAGAACAAGCACTCTATCTGTTGTATAAATGATAGCGTGACCTGGAACAACCCGGTGTCTGAGTCCCGTCCCTCATGGGTAACGGATCACTTTGACATCACTGGGTTTGAGGCGGGGGGAGACAAGGCCGTGTTTACAGGATATAAAATATAAGTGTTAGACAGCTGTTTGCAGTAGTGGGCATGGTAATTACAGCCCCTAAATTTGGACTCCAAGGCCCAGGTTTCAATCCCACCTCCTGCTGTAATACCCTCCATAAAGGTGTTTACCCTGAACTGATACAGCAAGAACCCAAAAACAGGAGGTTTGTGGGTAATCTGTTGGTGTGTAGAGCTAGTTACATCAGGCATCTGACTGAGGAAGAGGAGGACACTCCAGAAGAGGACAGTGTCCATGCAGGGGGTTATTTTTAATTTAATAAAAGGGAGCTGCAGAGTGGCATCTACGACCTCCCATGATGCACCGGTGCAGATGGTTCCATCAGTGAGTCTGAAGTAAGGTCTTTCTGGTTTCCACAAAGTTTGCTAAAATAAGATGTGAAGTCCGATTTGCATGTTGCACCCTCGTACCCACTTATATGTATATAATTCAAGGAAAACCATAGAAACGTATTAATGTGTCTCTCAGAGCTCCATTGTCTGAAGGTCCCCTGAGAAGATGAATTCACCACATTTCTCAGTATGTGTCTGGGTTTATTCCTGGCTGATTCTTACATGCTGATACCTACTGCTGTCATATTCCCCGAAGTTGAAAGGGGCCAAACCCAGAGGCAGCATAACTTTGGACATGTGGGCAGCAGGTGCCATGGTGGTTAGAGCTGTTGCCATGGGTTTGAATTCTCACTCCTGCTGTAGCACCCTGAATCACAGTACCTTGTAAGGTACCAAAAACATGCCCCTCAGAGTTTTGTGAGGTTAGCTGTGGATGAGAGTAGGATTGGGGACATGAGACCAGTCCAGATCAACATGTCTGGGCTTTGTACCATGGTTTTCACTCCCCTACTCTTCTGGCAGGAGGAATCCATCAGGCCCTCAGCTTTTTTACCCCACAGGCTTCCAGATGTTTGGCTTGTGGTTGAGTCCCAGTATCTGTTTCCAACAACGCAGCCAGCGTTCCTCTCCTTGCTCATCCTTCACATCCTCCTCCAGCCCTGAAGACGTCCACAGTGTCTAAAGTTTAGACTTAAAACCCTTGCTTTAAAATCCATGCTTTCAATCTGAGATGTTAACATCCACATGTTCAAGTACTTTCTCATCTCCAAAGAGTAGGGAAGTGAGGGTTGCTGGCCCACGGTGAACACAATACCCACATGGTGAACACAATACCCAGCACAGACAGAGGATCATCTGTTGGCCAACCCACACTTGACTGTTTTTTTGTACACGGTTATTCTTAAAGACACTGTTTTGCCTCCTCACAACTGTTAGGCAGTAAGATGGAAAGTGTGTCAGTCTTACGTGGGAGGTGGCAGTGGGTGTAGGGTTACAGGGTGCTCCTTCAGACCCTCATTTAAAGGTTTGAAGGCAGCCAAGATTAACATGTTGCTGGGGAAGGACAGGATTTGTGTCAAGACCACCTTTGACAAACCAGCACAAGTTCAGGTTGTCAAACATCCCATCAAAGGTTCCCATGCAACACTGAGCCATGGAGTCTACAGCCTAGTGGTTGGGGACACCATGCTGCATGGTGTCAATGTCAACTCTTGGTGAGCACTTCTGTAGAGCAACTCCAGAATTTTCTGTCTTCCGCTTGTTTCTTTAGGGTTAAAAGGGGTGTGTTCATTATCACTGTGGTTGAGTCTCTCTGTGTGGTTGCTGGTTGTCCTCTTGTTCTGTTCTCTCCATTTTCTGCAAGCATAACCACCTCATTGTGTGACCTTTCAGTGAGAGTTCTGGCCTTATTTTACTCAAAATTCATCTGGTTGGTCAAGGTACGGGTATCAACCCTACTTACAGGTGTACCATGTTCCCGGAGATCACCACGTTAGGTAGATGTAATCCAAAAATATGTTTAAGAGAGAGGGGCATTATGGGAAGGGAGTGCATTCCTGAGATATGTCTGTCATCCATTTTGAGTGTTACTGAAATGAATAAAAGAGAAAATCCCCCTCTGTGCTTGGCTCTTGTTAATTGTTATAACAAAATCAGCCTCATATTTGGGTGTAATTCAAGGGTATTAAACAATTTCACTTATATACATGAAAAATTGTATGTAAGACTTGTATCTCAAGGGACCACCTGTACTGAAGTGATACTTTAAATGTTACCCAGCTATATAAATGGGTAAATTGCTGTGAATAGCTTAGCATACAAACCTTACTTTGTAATTTGCCACGGGGGGGTGTCTCATGAGCGATGGTAATTAGTCCTGTGGAGACTAGGACCAGTTTAGGGATCTGCTGCTACCGGACGTTTAGCAGCATGTTTGGTGTTTGACTGCCCATTGCTACTCCTACACTGATGATGCAAGTATTTGGGCTAAAAAAGCGAACTGGCTGCACCCAGCAATGCCCCCTTCTGCCCACTCTCGCCCTTGGGGGCGATATGCTGCGTGGCTCAGATGGCCACTGGCGTTCAGAAGCTTCGTTGAGAGTCAGAGCACAGTGCGTGGGCAGCAGTCCTGATCCACACATCCTACCCAGAGTACCCAAAATCCCACTCTACTGCAGCCCAGGCTGCTCTCAGAGAAGTGCCTGCCAGTTTAATTTGCACATGGCACCCAGGACCCCCCATCAGAGTGGGCCGCAGTCTGTTTGTGCTTTCCGGGACTCCGCCAGCTTTAATGGGGTTAGAGGATCGCTGCCCGGCCAGCTTGCCGTTCTCAGGATGAGAGTTTAAGCAAAGGCATCTGCTGCTCTTTTTGCAGCTCCTGCAGTGGCTGTTGTTTTATCTGCTCTTTATTAGCTTTTATGTAACGCAAACAGCTTAGACTGGAATTTTACACCTATTATAAAAACAGGCACTTACAAAATCCAACAACCTTGTCACCACTTTGCAATCAGAAGGACCTGGGTTTGAATCCCCACTCCTGTTGCAGTAACCTTGAGCAGCGTATTTACCCTCAATATATGACCAAGTAAAATTTACCCTCTGTTTACAGTTGTACCTCAATTACCTCTTTAGATGTGTTCTTGTGAAATGGAGCTTAAAGAGCTCATTAATACAGTATTTGCCTAAATGGAGCTTGAAAACTAAAAATACGCAACATAATACAAAAAAGATAAGTTATGCCTAATAATAGCAAATAAACACAGAGAACAGTTTATTTTATGTATAACAGATATATGAATAGTTTAAAAATATAATCACTGAGTGCTGTCCTAGAAGAGCGCTGTAGGAGGGTGCGCTAATCGAGGTATTCCTGCAAATGGGTAAATTGTAGTAAGCAGCCTAGTGTACAAATGGAGTGCTGTCTACTTCTTTCACTCCTTCCATTGTTTTCCCCATTGTCACATTCCTGCTCAAAGCCACCCCTTGTGCTTCTCATACATAACTGGAGCGTGGTCACGGTTACGTATGTCAGACACGCTGCAGTGACACCGTCATCACACCTCTCCCGATCGCCACATATGTCATGAGGGGGTTCAGCAGACTGAGCTGGTGCTACTGCTCTAAGGAAAGGGTGGCTGGCGGAGAGCAGGGATGTCTGAGGGGTCCTGATAAGGCAGGCGTGGTGCAGTGGCATCACATTCACATGGACCGGTGCTGATCTCCATGATGCTGTTCTCTGGAGGTGGGGCGAAGGGGAATTGCTGGATTTACTGTGTTGGAAAGGGAAAGAAATACCTTCAATCTTGCTGTCATAAAACGCATTTAGTTTCATATGTGGTGCAGAAGGTGGTGTGCTGGTTAGAGCTGCCATTCAGCAACTGAAAAATCCAGGTTGAAATCCCACTACTGCTAGAGTCAGAGGACCAAGATTTGAATCATACTCTTGCCATAGAACCTTGAGCAAGGAACTTACTCTAAATTAGCACAGTAAAAATTTTCCAGGTGTGCAAATGGGTAAATTAGTATGAGTAGCTTGGTACACAGTCCTCATACTTGCTGACCCCCACTCAGCTGAAAGATTACTGTAGGGTGGGTCAGGAATTGCTTTACTGTGTACTCTGGTATTCAATGTCTGTGCGGATGGGGGTCCAGACGGGCAGGTCCGTCTTCCAGGTCGCCAACGTCGTACCCCGTTATCTCCCACGCCACCCATAGCTGCGCCTTTCCTGAATCAACAGTACAGAATAGGGAGTGTCCCTCTTTCCTGCATCACAGCGCCTTCATAGCTGCACGCACAGCCACAGCAGGCCAGTCAGACCTTCCGTCAGCACCTCTGTTGGAGGTCTCTCCCACCTCCTGACACCGAGTTCCCTTCCACGCCACCTCAGCACTGGAACAAACGCAGCCATGATTGCAGACCTCCGGTCTCAGGTAAGGTCACCTGGAACTTTGGGTTCCCACCCTGCTGCTGCTGGAAATGCACATTGTGGCAGGAGTAAGAAAATGTAGATGGGTTCTGGAGGGCTGGAGGATAGCTGTTGGTTGTGATGTCGGCATCAGTAGCAAGACCAGGACTGTGGTCCAATCCGGAACCTCAGCAGGCTTGCAGCCTAGACGGGGATCTTCAGCACGGAGTAGTTGTCACAGAACCAGTGTGTTGTAGAACAGCCACGTGTCTGATTTCCCCGGTGGCCCATGACAGCTCTCCATAAAGACCGGGAACAAGGCCCTGCCAACAAACTAGAAATAGATTTATCACAAAGGCGTGAACACGATTTTCTTTAACCCTTTTGTCGTCTCTCTTACGGCCCATGGAGCAACAGCAGCATGTTTCACTGGGCCCAGTGATCTCCTCACCTGACACAGCTCAAAAAAACTTTTTTTTTTAAATTTGTGAACAGCACCAGGTCACAGCAACACAGAGGCAGATACAGTAGATCCAGAAATTGCAAACATTGCATGTCTACATACATATAAAAGGGCAGAAGGTCGAAAGAATTTGGTATTTTACAGGCACGATCAGTAATAAATTGCAGAAGGAAGTTCAGATGTTCCACAACTTGTTTGAACTATCATGTAGATAAAATGTTAATTTTTATAGCAGGAGAAAATTAAACACTTTGGTCATCCGCATATTTACCGAGGGAACTTAGAACATTACATTGAAATGCTTAATTGAAAGGAGAATGTGGGTTGTGGTTTAACAAGGAAACATGGAGACAGATGAGGGCTTTTTCAATGGTTGAGTGAACTCCATTCTAGTATACGTGTGTGTTGTCATGTTTCCAGAGTAAGAATGTCAAAGTACTCAGGACAGCTTTACATCTTGCAACCTCCCTGGGAACATCCTATGCTGGTACATTCATGACTGTTAGAGATCTGTCAATGCTTTGTGGAACTCTGTAACCACAATTTGTGTATAATTTCCCCCTTTTGATCATTTAACTGCAGTCTGTCTTTATTTGTATGAATTGTTGGACACAGCTCAGTCCTGGAGATGCCAGGGACTGTGTTTCATGGGCAGTTTAGTGGCTGTATGAGTGTGTGTGTGTGTCTCCTGTCACTTGGTTACTGGGAGTCTCGTGTCCCTGGAAGAGCTGCAGCTCGGAAATTTCCGTAAATACGGAAACTTTTCCTCAGTCTTGGCTGAGTGATCGGAGTCCCGCCGACGCCTGGGAGCCAGGCAGAAACGTGTGGAAAGAAGAATTTGTTGATTCAACAGAAAAGTTTGGCCATTAATCTGCAGTTTGTTTCTGCTGGACTTCAGAGGAGTGATTTCCTCAATGTGCGCAGCAACACTGGACTTATTTAGTCGTAGTTATTCAATTTAACTGACAAAGTGAGTTACAGGTTAATATTGGCTACACTCAGTGGCCACTTTATTAGGTTCATACGTTTAGTAGGAGCCTCTTTTGACTCCAGACCAGGAAGGATTCAGCAACAACGTGTTCGACATGTTTCCACAGGGATTTGTGTCCATGGTGGTTTGTCAGCTTTGCTGTTTCTGCAGATGTTCTGATGTCACATTCATGCAGTTAACATCACATTCCAGCTCATCCCAAAGATGCTCTATTGGCTTGAGAGGTGGAACAGTACAGGTTACTATAGTAAAGTAACATAAAGTACTGTCATGTTTGTGGGACTGTGGTGTGTAAAAATCCCACAAGGTCGGCTGTTTCTGAAATGAAGGAACCAGAGTAAGTGTCACCAATGATCAGCTGTGTTCAAATTCAGTTAGACCCCACATGTTGTCTACTCTGATGACCATTCAAACAGTAACGGGGCCTTTAGACCTTGTCTGTAGTGCTTCATGTGTGGTTATGTCCACGTGCTGCACCACTACGCACTGCAAGGCGTGTATAAACAGCCATGTGTACCTAATAAAGTGCCTGGTGAGTGTATATCAGTTGAGGATAAGTATCTTGATGAAGTGTCCTACAGCAAGTGGTGGGATTTCCATCTGCATCCTTCAAGTGTGAGGTGTTGGTCCTAATCATGACACCACCTGCAATCGTGATTTTGCCAGCTAGCAGGTATACTGCACTGTGTTGCTGTCCATCACTAGAGCAGTAAAGGCCTTCTAAGCAGAATGAGAGCCCTCCCCTGCCCCCAGCTGTGTCCTGGAAACTGGACTTCCTCTTCCTTCCGTTCCTCCCTTTCCCTCGAAGCAGCAAGTACGTCGGTTAATTCAAATTCAGCACAATTTGCATTGGTCCTTATCTTGGAATGTCAACCTCGGCTCCCAGATTCCAGTGCTATTCAAATCTAATTCAAATGTGATCCACATCACTTCTTGCTAGGTCAACAAGAAACAGGATGTTGGACGGTTAAAAACAATTAAGGAACATCAGATGCACAGTGGAGGTTTTATGTATTAAAATAAAACTTCCTGATTATCTGTAGTACTCATCTGTCAATATGAAACAATGGTTAGGGAACTGCACCTCTGCGTAGAAGACACCATAACTGGGTTGGATCTTTAAGCTAAAAGTTAAAATCATCTGGTGAGCAAATAACAGTGCTGTTCCAAAGCATCATCTGTTACTGTATTTTAATATCTGGCTTTTATGCAGAATTTTCCTGTTGTTTCTGACCGTCAGAGGTTTGTCTCCAGTGATGGGGGGGGCGAAAGGGGGTCTTAGTGGAGTTGAACTTTTTTGAGAGTGACAAAGAAAAGGTGTTTATAGGTTTGCAAGCAAAATGGCAGTTTAAAAAAAACACATTCCTTGTGCCCCCAACTGGTCATTGCCTCATTTCTCTACTCATTCAGTTCTCACTGTTTACAGTGATTTACCTGTTTATACATCTGAGTATTTTTTTAGTGGATCAATTCAGGGCAAATACATTGATCAACGGCACTACAGCAAAGAAGTGAGATTGAAACCAGGGTTTTTTATTGTAAGGTACTGACTCTAACCATTATGCCACCTGTCCATTCCCTCACTTTCCACCCCTCAAGCTTCTGCTTCCACTGTAGTCCCCTTGGTCTTCAACTGGCTCCTTTACTGTTAACCACGGCCCCCCAAACTACCTGTGCTGTTCCCACCCAGGGGACACAAAAGTGCTGTTACTATGCTATCACCGAGAGCAGCAGGAGATGCCAAGCCTGACAGCAACAGGAAATCAACCCCAACTTGAATAAAAGTGAATAAAGAGTGTGTTTTGTGAATGAATCAGCTTCCCATGGAAAAGGAGGGCGAGCACGGTAGGAGAGGCAGCTCTGACATCACAGCAGCTCAAATGGCTTCATCTCGCCTGTGATGGGAGGTCATGGATGAGACTGCTGTCACATACTGGGTCTGAGCAGTCGGGATAGTCATACAACTGGGCAGCATGTGATGTAGTGGTTAAGATCACTGCCTTCTTCTTGATCTATGTTTGAACTGCACCTCCTGCTGTAGCACCCCTGAGCAAGGTACTTATGCTGAACTGATGCTGTAAAAATTATTTGTCTGTATACACAGGTAATTTAAAACTATAGGTGGCTTTAGAGAAGAGCGTTCGGTAGGTAAAGTGGAGAACCACTGCAGACGGCCAGAAGAAAACATGAGACCTGGGGCAGGGGTATCTGGGTTAGAAGACATCTTCCAGCAAAGGTGATGCTGACATCAGGGTTCAAGTGGCAGGTCAGACTTGTCTTTCAGGTTCCGCTGCTTCCATTTCCTTCTCAGCTCCAATTTGTGGTAGACAACTGAATAAAAATCACGTGATGATGAGCAACAGGTTGGCATTGCCTCTGGGAGTTCACAGTGGCTCCGTTTACCAGATAAGTTTTTGATATGATTATGTTTATGAATGATTAGATTGCACAGACCTCACCTTCTAGAACACCCCTGTACTCATTACGCCAGATTCATTTGACTTAGTTTTTTTATTGCAATGAACTGTAGCAAACAAGCTTAGTACAAAACATGGTATAGGGTGATTTTTTTTCTCACAAACAGAATGAATAAAGCAAGAAAAACAACCCATGCTGGGGAAATGTATTTCTGCCAAAAATATAATTTTATATATATATATATATATTCATGCATGCCGTGTTTTACATGTATGTGTCATGGTTGCCCTAGCAACTTGCTTGCGTGTAGGGGCAGCAGGTGGCGTAGCCTTGCAGTCTAAAGACCTGGTTTTGAATCCCTCTATGCTGTTGACGAAGTTATTCACCCTGAACTTAATTACGAATATACAGAATAAATTGACAGATATCCTGCAGCCTGGGATGTAGCATAGAGCCCTACCATACCCATCTAATGCCCTACCTATCTACCCCCCTCCTCCTCCCCTAATACACCCCCTTGTAAGCTCTTCACCGGGGTCATCAGGTAGGCACCATCCTTCATCGGCGTTTCGCTGACTTAGGCCCACAACACCTCCGGATGGCTCAGCAGTGCGGCCTGGCGTCCCAGACCCACCTCCCTCCAAGCTTACTAGGTCAAAAATCCTCACTTAACTATACTACCTCACCTTCCCCATTCTAGTTGCGCTCTCCTCAGCCACAGCCACTGACTACCCCTCTCCACTACTTGTGACAATTCCTTTACCACTTCCGTTAACCCACGTCCTCTAATTCCCAACTCACTCAACAGAGCAGTAACAGTTCTTGCCACAAAGCCTCTGGCACCTACCTCTACTGGTTTAATGCCTGCCACCCTCGGCTACAAGCCCCAGCCACTAGTTCGTCATATCTCAATCTCTTCCTCTCATACGCTACCTCCACGTCATCCTCAAACGGCACCGTCAACTCTATGAAATACACTATTCGCCTAGCCTCCGAGTACAACACCATATCCGGTCTTAATGCAGTCACCGCAACACAGCGCGGTACCTGCAATTTCCTCCCCACATCTATCTCTAGCTTCCAATCCCTCACTCCTAACCATCTACTTACTTCAACCCTTCGCTGCCTTTTGCACTTCCCCTGGCTCTCGCAAACAAACCCAATTTTCTCAACCCTACCCGCAGTCGGCATAGAGTTAACTTCTAGAACTAATATAGTAAAAATTCCCCAGCTGTCTAAATTGCTAAAACACTGTAAATACAAGCATTATAAGTCACTTTGGAGAAAAGATAAATGAACAAATGTAAATGTGGGACATAAGGAGGAGAGTGACAAAGGTGGGGGAATCACACCCGAGCTGTCCCATGATCCTTATCTGTGGACCACTGAGTCAGTGACAGTTGTTTGGCACCCATCTATGCCATATATGTCTCCAGATCCTTCTGTCCTCTACTTGTGTTCTTAGTAATGAAAGGGATGTGTCCTTTTTCACTGACTGGATCTGTCCATCTGGTCGCTGGGTGTCGTTTTCTTTCTCCTTGCACTGTGCTGCATAATCCAAAATGTAGCCATGTGGTAACATAGGGTGTGCCAAAACTGATAATTTCTTATCATTACATCATATTATCTCTAATGGAATTATTATTATTATTATTATTAAAGAGTTAGGTTACGCAGCTCAGGGACTTAAAGGAAGACCAAAATACCAGGATCTCGTAATCTTTCCTAGCTCATTATTACTCCTACAGTTGGCAAGGAAATGTATTTTATTGTTATGATCCACACCTAAAGATCATACTCTAAATATCTGGATGACCAAAATGTTTACCTTTCTTTCATTCAAAGAATTAACATTTAAGTTGTGTGATAACACAAAAAAATTCTGCAAAGTCTGGAACTCCTTTTGGTGCTTTTCTGATGGTGTCACACGGTCAAATTCTTTACCTGCAGGGTTTCTCGCGACAAGTGGCTATCATTAGTATTAGCATAAAGACACGTTTGTTTTCTTTGTTTCCCTGGCACTCTGCCTCCATCTATCCTTTTACTTTGTGTTTCCTGCATTTATCCCAAGGTCTTCGCAGAATGTTTGTGGTTTTCTCAGTGCTCCTGAGATGCCCAGAACATCACTCAGCCACTGACGTCCATTTTTGAGTCTGAAAACTGCCAAATTAAATTTCTGAGACCCCAAGGGCAATGAAGAGATGCAGTGTTTTTTCTCTCTGCCCCTTTTCCCTATTTTTGAAGCAGAACACTTTTTTGAAAAAAAACATGGTAACAGTCATAAAACAATGGTGATTTTAATGGTATTCAAATGTTAATCAATGTCACAACAGTACTGGCAATGTTTAAAAAACAGTAATGACAAACAAAGGCTGTCTCTTTCCGAGCCCTTGCTCACTGCCCGAGCAGGAGTAAAAGCCCTCGCTTTTCCAGTGTGTAACTGGAGCTCCAAAAAACCCTACATTCCAGCCATATTTTGTTCCCATGTTTCTGCAAGGCCCTTTTCCCCACATTCAGTTTGAGTCGGCGCAAAAACAGCAGCAGCAGACACCAATCCCCCTGGACCTTGTTGAAGTTCAGGATTTGCTGAAATGATAGGGATGTTCTTAAGCTGTGACCAGAGAACCACAGCTTCTAATTGGGCCACAGGTGGTGCAGTGGTTAGAGCCAATTCTGGCTTTCAAAAGACCCGACTCTGAATCCCAGTCCTGCTGTACTACCCTTGATCCAGGCACTTACCCTGAATTGATACTTTAAAAATGTAAATAGTAGATAAGTGTAAGTAACTCAACAGACAGCACTGCAAGTCACTGTGTACTTAATAATGATTAATAAAAATTCTAAGGAATCTGCTGTTGTGATTTAGACAGGGGTACTTTATCTGAAATGCTTCTGCAAAATATGTTGTACCAAAGAATAAAACTGCACACAGTATCTGAAACTTCTAGAACTTCAGCCAGGTGAATAAAGAAATATGAGTGCTTGGCTCATAAATTGACATCACAAATCACAAACTCTTTGTGATAAACTATAGCTTTGGGGTAAGGGGATATCCAGTATCAACTGTACACGGTCCCACTGAGGTGTATGGAGTTGGTAGAAGTGATGACAGGGCAGCCGATTTTTGGTCATCTTCCCACCCATCCCCTGACCTGGTCCACAAAACCCAGGCTAATTTTAGATATTGCCACACAAGGTGTGGTCCAGTCTCCTGTGGATGGTAATAATAGAAATTTAAAGCGCATTGTTTAGTGAAGGATGTTAAATCATGCCGTCAGAATGTCGCCCAGTTGCGTGGGATGTTTCCTGGTGGAAGCAAAATCCACCCTCCTCCCCTTCGCGAACCCCAAACTTTTCCCTTAAAGTGCTCTGCGGTCTGACCTGCAGAGCCCGACCCTTTCCTGTTTAGCTGTCGATTGTGGAAGCACAACGGGTCTGTAAACCTGGGGTCAAATAGTCATGTCCTGGGTGGGAACGCTGGTCTCCTAATGGAGGATTGTTTACTGAGTGCTGTCAAGAAGAAAAGTCATCGGCTGACTGTGTTCCTTTGGTTTTCATTGTTGTTTGTTTTCAAGGTGTTTCCCATTGTGTTGAACTGCACCCTTTTTCACCCTCCTCTATTCAGCTTTGTACATCGCAGTTTGATGACCAGTTATCTATGCTAATTCATAGGTACTCACGTTGTCAATGATAATGGAAAGCAAAAAAATTAAAATAGGTTAATTAATGGTAGATGAAATCTTGTTTTTCTGATGCTTGGACTGAGAATGCACACCTACATTGTCACTGAGGTCGGGATTGTTACAGGTTTTTAGTGCCATTTGTGATCATTATCAAATGGAGGTTATAAGTCATTTTATCATGAGGTAGTGGCCAGTTTTGCACAATCCTGGGAGTGGTGGACAAAATAGTTTCCCAAAGACAGGCGGGACAGAAGTCAGATGAGCTTGGTGTGGCAGCAGACACACTATCCACAGCAGCGATAACAGCGGACACAATGATGGTATGGTAACCAGTCTGCTGTTAGCATTAACTGTGCTTGTGCTCATGGTGGTCAGGTTAACAGTACTAGTGACGACACTAGTTATTCTAGATGCCTGTGCTCTCAGTGGCCCTGCTAACAGCACAGTGAGTTCAACTGACATTTGTGTTCCTATGTATCATCAAATTAAGCCAATATCCATAAAAATGAGCAAATTCAACGAGAAAAATGAGGCTCATGTAGAGCAGGAACGCCTACAAAAAAATTCAAAGCTCACCCAAAGTTTGTTTAAAAAAGTAGTATAAAACCAGCCAAAAACGATTTATTGAAAATAAATGTGATAATGCTAATTGTGGCCCTGCTAGGACTAGTCATGCTAACACAGAGAGTGCTAACAAGGGCCCTAGTAACAGTACTGGTGCTAACAGCAGAAATGCTGACTATAGTGGTGCTAACCGTTGCCATGCTAACTGTGACAGAGCTAACCGCAGAAATACTAATAGTGGAGCTAATAGTTGCCATACTAACTGTTGCAGCAATAAGACTGGCATCATTAACAGTAAGAACTTGGGTCGCCACTACACTGGGCCTCTCCACCAGATGTAGCCCCTAAAGAGAATTGCTCTCACTCCTTTGTCAGCCGCTCATTCGTGATCCCAAAGCACCGCCAGCTGCGTGGGCGTTTTTTAGCCAGAATGTTTGACACTTTCAGGGTATCGCACATTCGCACTGTTTAAATTTTACTTGCAAGTGTAGAAATGCAAGCAACCGGGCTTTCGACCAAGAGACTCGTTTCCAGAAGAAATTTTCTGGTTTGCATTTCCAGAAGGAATTCTGCCACTCTGGCAATTTGGGATTACAGTGTAAAAAAACCAAGTGCAGTCATACTCCTTCATATGCGCATTTGGGTTATGAGAAATTGACTTACAAGAGTTTAATTTATTACCCCTGCTTCAGTTTATGATGCATTTCTTCACATTTTCGAAGACTGAATTTGGATTTTGTGCGCCTCCTGACAGCTGAGTGGTGTGGGACCAGATGCAGCATGTGGTTTTCATTATAGTTATAGTTTGGCTCATGGTGTATTAGTCCTCAACCTCCATTACCCCTTGTTTGCTAGTTTCACCTGTTATAATCTCAGTATTAATGGCCTCGGCCTAGACTATGGAAAAACATGTCTCTTCTATAAGTGTTAATTTACTTCTATCACCTTCACTGTTTTCTTTTGCCTGTTCTTTTTTATCATTAAAGGTTGAATGAATACATAAACATTGATTATCATATCTGTGTATGTGAGTGTTTAAGTGTATAATACACTATATCTATGAAAGAGTTGAATAAGGGTAGGTAGACAGCCATACAGTATTATATAGTATTGTAATCTTATATTGTGTTATGATAACCATTGTTATGTGTCATTTTGATGGGACATTAACATAAATGAGGCTCAATTCTGGGTCTCAGGAACGCATACAAATTTTAAAATAATGGCAATTACATGCTCAGTTTATTCACCAATTCAGAGAATTCACCTTATGAACAGATGAATAACCTTCATTAGTCTGGGGATGACCATAGTCTTAAAATGTATTTTCAGTAATCTAACTGGGACACACTTGTCCCCCTCATCCCCAGATATCAGAGGATCCAGAATCCCTGTCAGAAAGGCACTACCCCCGGCTATGCCGCCTGGTGAAAGGAGAGGAGGGCTACGGCTTCAACCTGCACAGCGACAAGAGGAGGACAGGCCAATACGTCCGCTCGGTGGACCCTAGCTCACCAGCCGAACGGGCCGGACTCCAGCCAAAGGACAGGCTCATTGAGGTATTTGGCAGAGGTGTCAGATCGTCCATACAAACATGCGGGGTGTGACCCATATTAATAAAAAAGAAAGTTTATTTTTAATTTGCCTATGTACATACTGATTCTCACTAATCTCAAGGACGTGAGCACATGACTGTCACGCTTAGTGGGGTAGATCCACCTGACAATGTGACAGTTAGCGAGTAATCCCAGCAGTTTCAGTTTTTTACCAGAGTACATCAACCGGCATGATGGTAGAAAGTACATCTTTCATTGTCAGCACCACTGTGCTCCATGTTACACTCACTCTTTAACCACTGAGCTCCACGTGCACCCACACCCAGTCCACATTCCCTACTAGATATTTCAGACATTCTCTGGTTAAACAGGAACATGATGACATCAGAGGTAAGCTGCCAAAACTGCTGACTGAATGCAGATCTGCAGTTATCTGGAACCTCTGGGAATTTGCGCAAGTGTTGTATGTATGTTCAGGGTGTAAACAACTTCAGCAAAGACTTGAAGAGACAAACAGCAGGACCCAAATCTATCCATCTGTCCATCAATCTAATATCAATAGCCACTTGCCCAATTCCTGGAAGCATAGGGTGTGAGGAAGTAAACCCTGGATTCAACTCTATGCCATCACTATACATATGTCCTTTTTTATAAATATTTACCCTAAAAAATCATGAACACCCTTTAAAATTCATTATCATACCAAATCTTGTCAGGGGGCTAAACAAAGGCGTCCTGCAGCTCCAACACCATCCCTACAGCAGCTGCTGTCTTTGGAGAGTTTCGATGATCCACACCTGAGCGACACCTGATCGTCCACCTGCTGTGTGTTTTGCTTGTTTTCTTTTTTGTTTTCATTTTCTTGGAGTTGCACATGTGAGTGATGGCAGCTGAACTTCTAGCATGTCTCCTCACCTCCCTGCATCTCTATATAAAACATTTGTATATGTTATATAAAGCATCTGCACTCCATTGCACAGCTAATGGCCACCCGCCTTCATTATAGATGATGTTCCATTAATGCAAAGGTGTGGCACCTGTAATTATCTGTAACAAATGGCTTATTTGTTACATATATGCATTACTCCCACTACATATGTAAATGTAGTTTGACACATGTAGTGTGTAATGAAGGAGAACTTGTAAGCTGGCTATACTGTGTAAAACATGGAGTCTGTATTAGTAAGGATAACATTTCCCTCCCAAAGTGACTGTGTATTCATGTCGAGCACATGGTGTCAGGATTGGGATAGATGTAGTGTGACTCATGCATACATTTAACTAATAAACCAGTTGTTATATATTATTACAGTACCCTGCAGGGTATCATCACAACAGGATTATTCAACAGTTACCAGTTAAAAGGAAACTCAAATTTCTACACAATGAAAAGCATAGAGGTGAAGAGGCCTTTTTCTAAACCTAACAACCTCTACCAGCCCCGAACACCCACCCACCCGCCCACCCTAAATGCAGTTCTCCAGGATCGGGATGCTGTTGCTAGGAAACAGAAAAAGTTACTGCAGACAAAAGTAAAATAATGTTGTTGCAGAGCACTTGAGGACAACCTGAGCACTACTTGAGGGGTTGTTGATATGTTCTCCAGTGCTGGAAGCTCATGCTAGCAGCTGTTAGATTCTCCTCTCCATATCTGACCAACAAATGATGAGGAGGGGAACATTATGAACTATATGTGTAATTCTACAAGAAGTGTTTTGCATAGGACTTTGGATGTCTGTTGAAACGTTCTCCTCCAGACCCTTAATAGGAAAACAGAACAGTTCCGCCATCTGTTGGCAACCAGATGTAATAACAGCAGTGCTGTTAACTGCTGTTCTCTCCTACAAGGTGAATGGTGTCAACATTGAACACCTCAAGCATGCGGAGGTGGTGGCCATCATCAAGCGTGGTGGGGATGAGACGCAGCTTCTGGTTGTGGACCCAGAAACTGATGAGTACTTCAAGAAGCAAGGCATCACCCCCACAGAGAGTCACATTAAAGGTGTGATACTCCTTGTGTCTGGGTTTGAGGGGTCTCAGGCTGAGGGGTCTAAGGGGCACTCTGAGTTTCTCAAGCCAAAGTATTAACAAAGAATATGGTTATCCTCTAACAGGGGTAACTATAGGGGTTTTTTCTGGTTCCCGGCGTAAATTTGTCCTCAAGGCAGAAATAGTCTTTACAGCATTACCACATCCAACTGATCAATGTCACCATTCTCCATTTCAAGGTTTCCAGGCCCCATCTGTTACCAACAGCTCCTGGAAATCTCGTCCCAGCAGTAGTTCAGCATCCCAGTCCTCTCAATCCACCTGCTCAGAGCTGAGTAGTCCAGATACGAGCACACAGGTGGGCACCCTCTATGTACCTACAGCCATAAATGCTCTTACCTCTGCGAATTTTTTTTTTGTGTGTGTGTGTGTGTGTGTGTGTGTGTGTGTGTGTGTGTTTCCACCACGTGTGCAGCCTTGTGTGTTTTCAGTTGGCTGTTTGCAGTTCATTTAATTTGTTTTTCAAAATTCTCATCCAAAATTGCAAATTATAAAAAATAATAGAGATGTTCCTTGATTTATTTACAGGTCAAGGTCTGTAAAAATCTTGGATGTAGCTATAATGTATATACTGCAAAGCTTTCTTTCTATTAACTTTAAGCTACATTGCAATTAAAATTAAATTGAAATAATCTCCACAAATCCACGTTGATGACCTACAGTTGACTGACTTCTGTCTACAATATTTGTAGCATTTCTCGTCTTCTCATCACGTGACTTAATTATTGCCACTTTTGTGTTTATTGTAACAGTAAAAGTACACTCTTTTTTAATCGGTACTACAAAAAACGCACAAACTCAGACAAGCTGTAAACACTGTGGAAGCAAGTTGAATTTAATGGTCCTACAGTCTTTTTCAGTTTGGGTGCACTTTACTACCACCTTTTGACTTGGAAGGTAAAAAAAGTTGCATTTGCTTTGCTGCAGTGAGAAAATTTAAAAATAGGTAAGAGGAAAAAATATGGAGTTTTAAAATGAATTACTTTTGGAGGGGGGATCCATTTCTTCAAAAATTAAGTCAACTGTTTATAGCCTCAGCTCTGCAACACAGTTTGAAAATACAAATGAATATGGCTCTCCTAACTAAAGTACATAATGACAGGAGCTGTGCCCATGTTTGTCTTTGTTGGCCAGGTGCCCCCAGAGGATGACAAGCGCTACCTGCTGGACCCCTTTGCAGAGAACGATTTGCGCCTTAGCCCTACAGCAGCAGAGGCCAGGGAAAAGGCACGTGCCAAACGGGCCCACAAGAAGGCCCCCCCAATGGACTGGAACAAGAAATATGAGATATTCAGCAACTTTTGAGGACTTTTTCACATTTTAATCACAGACCTTAATCCAACTGATCCTCCACACTTTTCCCACTCAGCTTAACTTTTTCAAGGGCAAAACTTATTTTTATATTTAAAAAAGCTAAGAAAGGAAAAAAAGCTAAAGAGGCCTGTTTGGATAGGAGAAAAGAAAAGCATTTAAATGGCTTTTGGAAACAGAGCAACCCTGTACAAAACTGACAGAGGGGCACACCCTCAGCCCCTTGACCACCAAAACACATCAATTTCCAGAGAGAACAGTGTCCAAACATCATTCTGCTCACTTGGAAGGGGTAAAGCATTCATTTTAGCACTACATTCTGTTTCTGTAGTATAAAAAAGTGCTTTGTTTGGCTGCCATCTTTTTTGTTTACAGCCTGTTTGAAACAGGGGGTGTTTGTCAGGGCAAGAGGAGTCAAACCTCTTGCTTTGAGACGGGTTTCTATTGTATTTCCTTTTGTCAACACCCAAAAGAGTCCTCCTACACACCTTTTGTTGTCAGAAAGGTGTCAAATTTCTGTGCAGGTATATTTTGTATAGATGCGTGTTGATAATGTGAAATCACAAAAACCCAGTTTAAGGAAGGATGGGGCATCTGCACACCTGAACCTGGCGAGCCTTCAGGCACCCTGAAGGGAAGCATCAAACGGCAGCTTTTACTGAGCTTTGCTACACTGAGGGTAGTGGCAGCAGGGAAGAAGACTGCAGCGTGTGTCACTTGTCCCTGACATAGAAGTTGGTGATGGAGTCTCCCCCACACTGACATAAATTTCAAGCTCCTCCTCGGACTTCCTCCTGTAATGAAGCCCATGGGCTGAGCAGATGGAAAAGGAGGGGAGAAGAAGGAGGAGAAAAGGGCAACCAGGTGAGAAGAATAGTGGGAAATCGCACACCAGGAGAAAATGAATCGGGACATTGGACACTGTGAGAACAGATTATAGGTGCCAAGGTATGGAGGTAAATGGAAGGAAGGAGAAAGTTTACGCAGGACGGATGCTGGGAGAAGGATGGATCGAGTGACAGAAAGGAGGTGGAAGAAGGACGGATGCCGGTAAGAACTGGCAGAGGGGGAAGGCACACAGATCTCATGTAACCTTGTATAAAACACACTCGCACTGTGTAGAAGAATCGCAGATACTAACATGACCATTCCTGAAGATGTTACGCTCAGGTTTGAAAGGATGAAGAGTGATGAGAAACAGACAGGTTCCTTGGATCATGTGTGTTCACTCGCTGACTGTTCCCATGTGGGAACGGTCAAATGTAGGTGGTCTATGTGCAGATGAAGCATGATCTGACTTATCTGGACCAACTGTGATCATGTACCCAAGGCTCCCCATCACAGCTTTTTGCCTGGTCCTCATCACCTGCTCACATGTAAGCTGACATTATTATTTCAGTACTATGTCTATATTATTATTGTATGTCACTATTACTGCTACTGTGTTTAGTGTTATACAAATGCTTTAATTTGTATTCTGAAAATCATTTAAACCCAAATAGTGTATCAGGCTGAACTGTGTAAGAAACAGCAGGCTGAAGGTGATACCAATAAAAACTGACCTTTATTCTTGAATGTATTATCGTGTGTCTGCCCCAAAAAAGTTTTATCACAATAACTGGGACATCAGTTGTAAAGTACTTAATACATAGTTTATATAAATAAAGTGTTGGTCGTCTGGGAATAATAAACCAGCAGCATTCCAAAAAGCAGGATGCTGAAGGAAAATGGCTAATGCACCTACAGAGGACATAGAGGAGCACCTTTTCCCATAGGCCCACTATGGCCCACAGGCCCACTGTGTGGTTGGGATCCCCTCACTTTCCCCCATGCAGCACACACTCACACAAGAGCATTTCCCACACCAGCAACACTAAAGCAGACCCTACAAAAACCCTGTCAACTAATAAACTACAGACACTAGAGACACTTACCAGTAAAATCCATCCCTCTTCATAACAGCGAGCCTTTTTTTAAATAACATCATTTATAAGACAACAAGACAGCATTCTGATGACAGAGTATTTGCTCGTATAAGGAATTATGTTCAATCAAACATGCAGAACAACATCAAAGTGGTTGGGGAGGAACAATAATTGGCACAGAATCAGGTCCAATATTTATTGCCTCATCACCAGATTCACATTAAAAATGGGGTCCCTATGATATGGATCAGATGTTCACCTGGCATGTAGCGGCCCCGCTGAGCACGCAGCCAGCATGGCTGTAGTATCCAGTACTGTCAGTGAGCCTGCTGCCAACACCACCAGCAGGTGGGGCAGTTGTTCTTGTCAAGCTCCTTAACAGCACTGCAGTACTGGGCTGTACTTGGTGTTGTGTGAAAAAGAGGAACAGGCGAGTCAAACCCCTCACTTAGCAATGAAGTGTAATTCTTCCAAGGACAAACATACTTTCCAAGCCACCCACTTTCAGTCTAGAACCTGTAGCCAGCTGGGGAACTCAGGAGGCCACACGGGTGGCTGGTAGATTTCCCACCACACAAAACAATACTTTCTTTGCAAAAAATACAACAAAACTCAGGTCAAGGCTGCTTTTAGGCACAGTCTAAAGACAAACAAAACCAGGCACAGAATTAATCAGAAATTCCCATAACTGCACCATTTTCACTTATGGTCAAAATTCTTTGTTTCCAGTAAAGCAAATGCCACCTTCATTTACCCACCAACCTGACAGATGGTGGTAAAATTCACTGAAACAGGACCACATGAAGTCAACTCATTCCCACAGTGTTTACAGCTCCTGTCTTGTGTTCATGATTGCTGATCATCAGTGATGAGCTGATGAACAGTGTACGTGTGTATTGGTCGAATTTGTGAAAACTAAGGACAGATCAGAAGGTTGAACGTTTATGTGTTTTGGAATTCAGTCTTTTTAGTTTTTCTTGACACTATAAAAGGGGTGCTGGGTGGTGCAAACGGTAGCAGGGGGTCCTCACAGCAACTAGCATGTGCATTCAGACTTGGGTTGGGATCTGACTCAGTTTGTATGGATGCTCATTCTCCCCATAAACAAACCGTAGTAATTGTTTTTGTTTACCATAGCTATATTCCTATAGCTATCAATTTAGCACACCTCAGTTTTACTGACTTTGGATTTTCAGACCAAAGGGAAGATAAAATCACAAGGGGATGTATAAATATTTAACTAAATTTTGAGCTTTTTCTGGAGAAGGCAACAGATAAAATAATGTTTGAAACACTTCTGTTACGTCCCGTTTGTTAGTTAGAATGAGGGCAGTTGAGGATCCCCTCCTCCCTGGTGGTGATGTTCTGACTGAGGCAGACTGGCACCTTATTCACTACTTTTGGCATATAATTCACTGTACTCTACGTATGTATATATGCTTCAATAATGGCACTGACTATTTCATTTTTCTTTGGAACATTATATGTTCATTACACACTACATTAGGTTTTAAAAGTGATACTGTAGTTTATAGGGCAGCACCATTGGAAAAAATATTATGCCTTTATTACATTTTTGATTTTCCAGACTTGTACCATATCTAGACCCTTCCTCTCATATAGTTTAAAAAAATCAAAGATGGACTGTCTTACAGAACCTACTGAGTAAATCATCATGAGATATCCACATTAATCATTTTTACTGGTTGTGATAAGGGGGGGTACCTTGGAGTTACAAACAAAAAAAAGCGTGAACACATTTGAGTAAGCCAGTGTACCAAAGTGTTCCTGTAAAGTCAGGTTTTCCAGAAGGAGCATCAGATATATCATACAATCATAGGCATTTCCTTCAACTGCCTGTGTGGTTGTGAGTACAGTGGAGCAAAAATATACGGCATAGTAACCCTGCCCAAGGTCTGATAGTGTTCTGCTCCTGTGGGCAAGTCGTTTGAGGACAGTTGTTTCCTGATGTGTTTTTCACTGTTGCTGGGAACCTGAGTTCAATCCCCGGTCGGGCAAGACCTGTCGCATAGGTGGAGGGAAGCGCAGGAACTGGTTCTGCAGTGGGATCCATCATGGCCCCAAGGCAGACTAAGGAAAACCCTCTATGTTTGCAGCAGGCGGCACCAGGGGTCAGGCTTGTCAAGCCAGCTCATCCCATGTTGGTAAATGGCGGCGTGAAATGGCTCAACAGTTTCCACACAGTGCACTCAGGTTATGTTTGTCTATATTTAACATACGCTTCCCGTGACTGTATTTGCAAAGTAAATTACCACTGAACAACCCAACATACAGAATATGTTCCACTGCCCCAAAGACAATCCACTAAACCATCATGTGAAGCTCAACAGATACTACAAGTAAAAAAGTGGTTCTACGTCAGAGGAGACAAAACGTTGCTAATCCAGTGCGCTGTAGACAGTAATGTTTGCACTGGGTTTGTAATATCTGCTTTTTTGCAACAACTGGAGGCTCTTTTCTCTCTTTTCCACCATTAATTCGACTGCACGGTCAACAAAGTTAAAGCAACCCACTCTGCTTCTCCACGTTGCGCAAGCACTGGAGGATTGATCAATCCCAGAATTCTATCTTTGTCTGAAATGCATGTCCATTCTGATCCAGGTAAAAAAAAAAAAAAAATCTGTGTGTGAAATGCAAACGGACCCGCAAAGCCACCCACACTTGCTGCATGTAGCCTAAACAAAAAGAGGTGACCTCATTCACACCAGCAGTCGCCCCATTGCTAAACAATGAGCTAAAATGGGCAGAGTTGTGACTCCACTGTAGTTATACTGTAGTACTAATCTGAAGGAAATGGACTAAAATAGAACAATTTCTGAATAAACTCTTAGCAAAGGCTATCAATCTTCCTGCACAGCCAAGGTCATGGAGACACTGAAGCAGAAGGCATCTGGATGTGATCCTGGGAGAGTTTTTCTGTACGTATATAAACAGTGACTTATATAAATCCATGCTAAACACTTCTTCTGGAAGAAAATTAAGGAATTAGTGATAATAAAAAAACTGTACATGGAGCACAAGTCAAAGGAAATGTGCCAAACATCAACACATTAAAACTGTAGGACTTCACACTGGGCCTTGAAGCACCTCATCAGCCACAGAAGAAAGGGTACTTCTTACCTTACAAACCAGGGTAACGTAGTAGCTGTAATGCGAACTAGAGCCAAAGGCAGCACAGCCATAAGATCCAATACCTTGTAACTGAGCGAAGTACTTTACCAAACTTAGTTCAGTAAAACTGACAATGGATAAATTATTGTGGGCTGTCTCGGCTGCAAAGGATGAACGTCCGATGTAGTCACCATCGAGCCGTGGAACATCGCTCTGGGTCCAAACAGGATGCATAATCTGTCCTCCACCATGTCTCACCTTGACCTTCAGACAAGTACTGTTCAAGTGCGTCTTTCCGCCTACAGCTGTCCTTCAGGAAGAGTCAGTGTCATTTGCTGCCAAGAACCTCGACACTTGTGCAGTGTCCCACTCCGATTATCTATGCCATAAACAGGTTACATGTCAACTGAGTCCCAATTGGGGAAGTGTGTATTGCCTATATTACGCTCACTGTTGGTAATCATTTGTCAAAGTCAGGCCCACGGTGGTCTAGAACCTTTCCCAGAAGTACACAAGGCTATGTGCACCCAAGGGTGCAAAGCAAAGACCTGTGCGTCTTCCTTTGGAGGAATTTTTCATTTATTTATACTATAGCACAGATTTGATCACATTAATTTAGGTAAACAAGGGTACCCTTGCTGATCATAGGTACCCCTTCAGGAGTAACGTTAGTGAGTGTAAACCAGGTTTCATAAAGAAGAAAACCATTTCAAACTCTATTAATACAAGATGACAGTATAATATAAATAGGTAAGTACTGTACTGGCACTGTACCTCACACAGAAGACTTCATTACAGCAGAGGGTGCAATGATGATAGCAACGTAAATTTCTTTCAGTTAAAATGTTAATTTTCAGGGAGCTGTCTGAATGTACCGTCCTCTGTCGTTACCAGTACCCTTCGATAGAAAGCAGCATAAGAGTACATTTACTTTTTAAATATTGTTTGTTTCACATTCCAACTCATGTGGAAAAGCCAGTCAATGCCTTATTCCGTCTTTTCTCGGTCCCCAGTTGATGCTGTTACGGTAAGTGACCCACCCTTGAAGCCCAGCTGTGAGTGTGTGTGTGTGTGTGTTTATATATATAAATATACACGTGTATGTAAACAGGCCTCTGGACTCCGATCGCTGACACGCCAACAAGGTTCAAGGCGGGAATCTCCGTTTCCGAGGCGACCCGCTGTTGTGCTGCTGCGCGGGTGACTCAGGCGGACGGTGAGTCAGAGGCGGGAGGGCGGGAAGCTTGGCACTCGCACAGACGTGCGCGTGCATGGGCTGCCAAATAAGGACAAAGTGCCTCGGTGACAGCAAGGCAGGGGGGTGCAGTGCAGACATCAGGACCGGGGCCACATAGGAACATTTCAACCCGAGGAGTACCACAGTGTTTACATGAAGCCCACCCAAACCCCGACCCCAGGATCCCGCCCACATGGGGTTAATGCAGGGGTGATGATTCCCACTCACAAAATTTACATTTACCCGCAGAGAATGTAAACGCTGGGAGACAGGGCAGGGGGTGTGTGTGTGTGTGTGTGTGTGTGTGTGTGTGTGTGTGTGTGTGTGTCCGCAGCAGATGGCATCGCTTGGTCGCTCCGGCCTCCCCACCTGACCTGGCCCGGTGGCCCCACAAACCGTGTGAGCATGTGAAACATCTGCAGGCCTCCAAGTTCTACTGGTGTGTTTTACAAATTTACCCTTTTGCACAGCTGAATATTCACTGAAACAGCTGTGTGACTAAAATATTTGAACAAATAAACCTGAGGTATTTCATACACATTTTGGAGAAGAACAAAGCATAAGTCACAGCAATGCAGAATTAGTGCCCTGTGAAGTGAAATTCGGAATGGCTGTGCTGTTCAGGTGTGGGTTCTGATCCCACTTTGGAAATATACATGAAAACCAGGAAAAAGTTAATTGGCTAAATGAATCCCAAATTATTTTAAAAAATAATTAGCATGTTTAAAGTGATTTTCAAGTTCCTAATACATAACACAATTATTTTTTGGCAAATGCAGAATTAAGAGGAATTCTGTTCTTTGCACCAGCTGCCTGCCTCTCATTCAGATTATTTCAGATATGATTTTATTGGATGATATGAAATATAAATAAAAAAGTTAATTCAATATTTCAAGTTGTCTGTAAGCATACAACTCTAAGCACATCAAAATTAAAATGAATTCTCAATTATTAACATTTAGCAAAAAACTAAACATTTTGTTTATGCCTAACAAAATTAATATGATGTGAAAATATTTTTTGCAAAGTCACACCATACATTTGCTTGACTGGACCCCCACCTCACTCGTCCCATCATGGAAAGATGAACGAACAGAGACAAGTAAAAACAAGTAAAAACACAACAGCAAAAGGATATAGTCAAATAACACTGTCGAAACAGATGACCAAATCTTACAACATTTGCAACAAATTGTCTTCTTTTTTTACAAACACATCACTCACATTTCAGTCCATGTCAGCGTACCAGCCCATGATCTTCTTCATTTACAAAAAAATAAAGAGAATCCACGAATCCCCCTGTAACTACTCATTTTTCTCACACGACCACTTTAATAAGTAACACATTCAAAATTGGTCCCCCGCTGCACTTAAACCACAGAGATAACCAAGCAAATAACCTTGAGCAGTCGTTTACAAATGCTGTAATGATAACACACACACACACACACACACACACACACACACACACACACACACATACACGCATTTATGACTCATTCCTGAGGGACAGATTCACATCAGTATCTCCTTGTGCACGCACAGAGATATCGCACAAGACCCATCCGTGTCCAAATATCAGATCGTTTTCACAGCAGCTCAAGCCAAACACAAGAATGGTTTTTGTTTTCTGCTTGTTTTCTTTGTGTGCCGATTGTATTAAAAACTCGATCGCCAACAAGAGTATAGTGTTAAGAGAAACCCAAAGCTGAACTCCAAGGCAGCGGCTGTCGGCCTCAGGTGCCAAGCAGAAAGGGGTCGCCAAGGCTGTGAAGACATGACTGATTGTGGGAAATTAAAATGTATACAAGTTTAATTTCTGGGGTGACTACAACAAGTGAAAACAAAATAATTTTCCAGGCACAATTCTCACAGTGAACTCTTCTTTGTATCTGGTATGGCTGCACATTGTGGGTCAGACCAGTGCTAACGTACCGCCGCCATCGAGTACCTAAACTAGAGTACATGTTAAAAACATCTGACAGGAAGGTGAACTTGCATATTCACACACCTTTTTACTATTTTTTAATGACCCACCTGTTTGTAAAACAGGAAGACTTGAGCTGGAGTTTGGGAACATACCTACACTCTGGCCAAAGCACCTAAACATAGTGAACACAGGGTCCATATTCCCCTTATAACTCCCCACAACAGTTGGACACCAATTTATTTGCTTACATGCAAGAACTGGTGGTTTGCCAATAAAAGGTACATCCCAGCTGTTAAATGGTTTGGTTACACCTCTGCCCCAAGGTCAAAGGTTAAACTAAGTTTTGCTTGCACTATGTTGAGGGCAGCAGGTTGCGTAGTAGTTACAGTCATTGCTGTGAATCTCATGTCTGTCATACCCTTCATTGAGGTATTTTCCCTTGTCTGACACAGTAAGAATATCCTGCTGTATAAATGGGCAAATAATTGTGAAGATGATTATCTAACATTGCTAATTGGAACTATTATTATTTACTAAGTGGACACTCTTGAAAGGAAAACGTACGTGTCCTAAATGTGTTACCGAAGCGATTCCAGGTTAACCGCCCTCAGGTTTGCACGGCTTGTTAATTTCCGCCCCAGTTATCCGGTTTCTGAAACACCAAACAATATGAATGAGTCAGGAGTAACCGGGAGATGCTGGAGATTAGCCTCAGTTATGCGAAACATGTGCTCTACAACTGAGCCACATTGTTTAACAGGCAGGTCACCAGGTGTTGCCCTGCTTTACAGCCTCCTGCCACAAACCCTGCCCTTGAACAGCCACCAGCAGGGATGGTACGTGGAGCCAGATAGAGGATTTCTGTCTCGAGAAAGCAACCGAGCAGAAGTCCCAGAAAAAGGTGCGGGATGGTTAAAGAGCAGCACTTGTGATCATACAGTCGGAGCTTCAAGTACAAAAGGGGACTCTGGTTTGGTCACCATAACTGACATGCAAAACCTAAAGTAAAACACCCAGCTTGAGAAACCAGTAAAATGTTTTAGCTTTGCAGGGCATTCTGGATAAGTAAATACAAAGCAGCGTGATGTCTGACAGTCAGCTGGAGACAAACTGTGTGCATTGAGATGGCAGGTGGTGCAATGTTTAGAGCTGTCATCTAAGAGCCAAATGATGTGGGTTTGAATTCCACTCCTGCTCTAGCACCTTTGGAAAAGAAACTAAGTTTGAACTGACACAGTAGAAATTTCCCAGCTGTATAAAGTAGACCACCAAAAATAGCATACAGAACTAACTTTGCATGATTATTTGGAGAAAGACATCAAATAAATAGTTTCTTTAGTCCAACACCATCTGCTTTGATGATCTTTGTATTTGCTGTTTGAATGTCACTGAGTGATGTGAACCACTAACATGGTGGTATCAAAAAAAAACAAGCTCTGCTATCATACATACATGTACTGTATATCATAAACATCCTTCATCTTCCTCAAGCCAGTCCAGTCATACTATCAAGGTTATTAAATTGTGGCTTTTAAATTTTATTCAATATGTGCTATTTAAAATTTTTATTCAATCTATTTTAATGTGTTGCACAATTTTTTCCCTTGTGACATTAAGTATCATCTAGGGTTATTCTGGGGTGAACTTGGGAAGGGCTTGGAACAAAATGTAATTTTCCCCATAAGAAATAATGGAATAAGTAATTTCATTCTCTTTTCAGTATTTGGTCTGTTTTCAGGAACAAATTAGGAGCGGGTAACACGGGATGAGTGTATTTTGGATCCAGAACAAACTTTGGAAGTCAACACCTGATGAATGCTTTGTTAAACTGTAGTGTTTTATGAGGACAGGAAAGAAAAGCTGAGTGCCTAGAATGAGCAAAAAAAAAAAAATCCCACAGTGTCACAAGCTGCTCGGAGCCAAGAAGGGGCTGCATGCTGAATAACTGCCAATGAAAAAAACGAAGTGCTGCCTGATGGGACAGAGCATTTCCCCTTTTGGAGCAATTGCTCAAATGACCCCCCCCCCCCCCCCTTGAACCTTTGACTTCCCCATTGTAAAAAACCCCCCCATTCACAAAAGTGCCACACCATTACTTCTCACACACGCAAAGCAACAAGTTTCTGNCCCCCCCCCCCCCCCCCCGCTTTGAACCTTTGACTTCCCCATTGTAAAAAACCCCCCCATTCACAAAAGTGCCACACCATTACTTCTCACACACGCAAAGCAACAAGTTTCTGTTCAAGTTTTCTTACCTCTCAGCAGCGTTGACCGTCAAGCAAACAACACAGCTGACTCGATGCTCGCTGGTGCCCCCTAACAGCCTGCAAGAAAAGAAGTTTGGAAATGTGGAAACCGTGCGGAGCATTCAATATCAAAGCGTTTTTTGGGGGGGTGGGGGTGCTTTATGGAGCAGTTTTATCCAGACCAAGTGAAGGAGGGAAAAGTGCATAAGTTCACAGATGCAGGGATAGAAGGAGATGCTGGAGGAGAGAGGAAGACAGACAGATGAAGATATATTTAGTAGACAGGGAGGAAATTTGCTCACGAGGGATTTTCCAGAGGGTTGTATTAATTGTACAGAGTAAAAAAAGAAAGACAGGAAAATGATGTGATGAATGCTGGGAAAATTTTGATCTTAAACATGACTGGTGAGCCTGGATGCATGTCCATACACACACTCACACACCCTGAACCACATGTAGTGCCGTGCCCTGGATTGCAGCCTAACACTTGACCTGCGTGGCCTTTACCGGTGAGTTCCGTGGCGTATCAAGAAACACGTGTCCAACGCGTGGGCGTCGCGTGGCGCCGACAGCGATAATACCCTGCAAGCCCCACAAACTGCAGCGTTATTAATGACAGAGTTTGTGCCGCGCCGGGGAGATTGAGAGCCGCATTGACGCCATTGTGGTTGGTTCACGCTTCCTGTCTGAAGGCGCATGCTGCCGCAATGTTTGTGTGGCCTGTCGCCATGGAGACAGCCAGCACAGTAACACCAGAGAGGGAGGGAGGAAGGCAGCGAGTTGTTACGCTCTTCCAGTAACTTCACCGGGTCAAACCAAATTCCATCCTGGTGCAGGGGGGCTGGCGTACATTAGCCACAGGCTAACACACACCCACACACACACACACACACACACACACACACATACAAAGGTCCATGCTGTACCATAGTACACAAAAGACCTGAGAGCAGGTTTACTTTCAGCCAGGACAGCCGAGTAAAGATGGGCAGCAGTGAAACTGGAGATGAGGGAGCTCAATGGTTATGTTTCACTGCGGTGAGGAGCGGGGCTGTGAGCCACTGAAAGACAGAGGAAGTCAACAGAAAGTGACAGAGCAGCAGTGGAATATCCACGCTCAGCCGCTTCCCACCGCAGGACGGGAGGGGGGTGGAGGGAGAGCTGTCGGACAGCGGTGCTCCGGTTTGGAGGAACACTTATTTCCTGTTTGGAATGCTTGTATAATTATATCCCAGCTGCCATGACAACGGACTTTTTTATTTTTTCCCCCTATAGCCCAAGGGCTGAGATCAGAGTTGGTTAATAGCTCTGTGAGTCACCGTCGGAGACGCTTTGCCGGACCCTCTAGTGTACCAGGGGACCAGTATGGGGAAGGAGGGGCACAAAGCCATTCTAAGCCTCCGTGGTAAAAACACTCCAGTTGAGACATCAAGCACATGCTAAGTATAGATGCAGACTGTACCTGTTGCACCAAGATCAGCAGAGAGCATGTGAGGCCCAGGATGGAGGAGAGCAAGGCTTCAGAGAGCCTAAACTGGGAACCGTCACGAGCACGGAGTGACGCCAGTGTCACCCTTCTGTGCAGTTGAAGGGCACTATTCTCACACTGAATGCTCTCCTGCCAACAGGATGGCTATAAACGTGTGACCGGCATTGTCGTCCGCATCTGTCGGCATGTTAGCGCCTGCTGAGGGCCATCGCAGTGTGTGTGCACCTCTGTCTCTCAGTTGCAGTGTGTATTTGTGTGAACGTTGCTAGGCGACAACACCAAGCACATACGTGTGCGTATGTGTGTGTGTGTGCGTGCGTGGAATGTGTGACGTGTGCTCCGGAGGGGTGTGGCTGCCTTCACAGGACCTTCCTTTTCTCACACACGCTGAGGCTTGCAACATGGGGGGGAGGTGCACTAGGAAGAGCCGATACAAGTTCGTAAAACACCTAGTAGATGAACCAGAAGGGAATGTCATGTGGGGCACAGCAGCGCAGGCCTGGCGTAAATTCACAAACAACAAATAAATACTGAATAATTAAGTAGTTAATATTCTGCTACAAACTGACATCCTACATAATCACTGAGCCAAAAACCATTAAAAAGCAATATTTTTGAAAGTACTGTAACGGTGCTGTCAAGTTGGTGTAAAAAGTCCTTTTGTGTGCATAGTTGAATTACCCCAGTTGGGATGTTGATGTTTAATTGGTTGTTCCACTCACTCAGGCACAAGTTTGGTAAAGTGGATTCTGGGAAATGTGGGATGGAGGGCCCCACCGTAGGATGGGAATATGGGTAGTGGGTTGCCCTCCATAAGGTTCTGTACTTGTGAATTGTTGAAGGTCTTTTCTCTTACTTTTATCTCTTGTTGGTGGTAAAGATATTGCTTCTTGGCCTTTTGGCTAAGATTAAAGGTAGTAAAGACAAGGTGCCAGTGATGTATGCATTTAATAAAGAGCAATTTCCAAGAATCCTGACTCCTGATGCTTCCTTCAGTAGCAATATTAGAAGGTCTACAGTACAATGTAGAATAATCACAGAAGGGGCTTGAGGAAGTATAATGGTTAGAACCATCATCCTGCTATTGGAAAGTTCCGAGGGTTAAGTCCTGTCTCCTGCTATATTACCCTTGATCAAGGTACTTACCCTGAAATGGTGAAATGGTAGAGTGAAAATCACCCATCTGTATTAGCATATAAAGTTATCACTGTAATGGTAGTGTATGAAGTGAAGGTGCAGATGCTGTGGCACCAACTATGCTAACATGCAGATGAAATAACCAGTGAAACATGCCCCCTACATAGATCCTGTCCCAGCAGGTTTTCACGAACACATACTTTTTCACTAAAAATCCCATGCCTCACACTTTATTTTAGAAAACACTGAGATTTCCAATACGAACTACAGGCAAGACCCAGATTCATCATAATCTACGTATAATAGCAGAAATTTTAAAAGCATATGAAAATTCTACAGGCCATGTACTGTGCAAAACACATTTAATCTTTAAAAATGTTTCAAGGTAAACTGAAGTAAACAAGTCTGGTATTAATTTGCATAAAAGTTACTTCAGAACTGTAATGTAATTACAGATCCTAGGTGCCAGTAAAAACGGGATGTAGTGTAGACCGTGCTTCTGAGTGCCCCTGTAGTCGCAGGAGTGTGGGCCAACCTCTGTCCCCGCCTACTTCTGTGTCACCACTCCGGGGACCGGGGGGGGGGACTCTGACGTTTACAAAAAGGAATTCCCTTTCCCAGCCGTGAGCTCACTTTCACGCTGCACACACACACTCGCACGGTGGAGCCTGATGCTCCGCACACCTCATCTTCTCTGGAGCCTGCGCTTGTGGGTGCAGAGTTGATGGGTAAAGTGTGTGTGTGTGTGTGTGTGTGTGTGTGTCCGCAAGGGGACCCAGGGCAAAGCGAACTGAGGATCTCAGTGTACATCTGACCCACTCCGCTGAGGTATGTTCTCCACTCAAGAATGTCTGTAAATTTTTTTTTCTGTCTCATTTTATTCTTCCACCTCACTGCTGCTGCTTGCTGATAAGTACATTAAGTCTAATAACTTCTGAAGGCTCTTCTGGAGATGTTTGTTCAGGTGTGTGACAGTGTGTATGACAGAACTGTGAACATTTTTCTTAGTCCAAAGTCTAGATGAGCAAAGCATCTGTTGGCACTTTTGGGGTCAAGATTATCCTCTGGCGCTTGGAAAACAGAAATTTAATGTAAAACTTCAGTGTAAAGAACGTCAGCTTTTATTTAGAAGAGCGCCGCCTGTAACACGTAATCTGAAAGCGTTTTTCCAGAAGACGGAGGTCAAGCACAAGGGCTTGACCTGTGTGGTTGCATGAACATGGCTGCAGTCAGCACTAGGCAGTCTTTCGTATCCAAGCATGAGAATGGAGTTCAGACCCCAACCTGCACTTAACTTCATGAGCAGGCGGTGCAGTGGCTAACGTTTGGAGCCGGTGCTGTGTAGAAGGGTGTATGTGTGTGTGTTTGTGTGTGTGTGTGTGGGTGTGGGTGGGACCATGGTAAGCGGGTGGGGTCTGTGTGAGCAGCTGCGCAGGCCGAGTTCAGCATCCCCCCACTTTTCAGTGTGGAAACCAAGTTGCCGCTGGTGTTTGGCTGTCACTCGGGGCCCAGGGTTGTATGTACGCAAGGCTGGGTTTGAGACTCGCCTCCAGGTCAGGAGAGCAGGTTGTCTCACATTAACATCCATCACACTGCTAAATATGCACCTTTTTCAACAGCACATTTCCGCATATATGATAAGTAATGGGAATGCAAGTGGGAGGCATGTCTAGAGTAGCCACAAACAAATAAGAAAAATCAGAAAACCAGAAAAAAGTTCATTTTTTTAATTTTCAAATGGGGCAGTGGGCACTGTCATGGTCAGAGCTATCACCCTGAAGCTGAAAGTCTTAGGTCTGAATCCTACCTCCTGCTGTAATAACAATGACCAAGGTTCCTACCCTAATAAAAATAAAAATAACAATACGGTTTAATAATAAAAAAAACATTTTCTGTTACTGACACACATCACACACAGATGTAAGCTAAGATGAGGGTTCAGTGACCATACACAGTGTTTCTCACTCAGGTTCACGCCAAGGTGCTACATTCACACCGGCACACTAGCGTGGGAGTCTTGAGCCGTCCTCGTCTGTACACTGAGCGGCATCACGGTCATACGGTCACAAATGACAACGTGGATTCGATTACAGTAATTACTCCAGAATGTTCCGCAGCTGTGACCTTGGAAGGGGTCTTCGCAGAGAGGCGCTACGCCACTCCACAGTCCCCCATTTCTAAATTCAATCTGCATCTGCAGGACCCCTTTTCACACATTAGCTGTGGTTTACAGAAGTTTCTCAGGCCTGTTCTTATTTACGTTTCACCCCCGCTTTCTTAATTTCTAAAGTGAACATTTTGTTTTGATCCATAGTATTAAATTCAGAACTGTTCGGTATTTTTCATTACGGCACAATGCGCTGACTGTTAGTTTCTAATATCCCTGTGGTTTCTTCTATCATAACTGCAAATCTTCCAAGACTGAGGTTAAATGTGCATCACATTAGACGTGTGTCATAAAATTAGTCATGCATTTCAAATATTAATGTTGCTCTTCTAAACTGACTTTTTATTGTAGATGAAATCGTTAAATAGTAGTATTTAAAGTTATATCAAAGGCTGGCAAAGTACAGGTCAAAACACCAGCTGGTGTTTGGAAAATATAAAATATCTACTAAATATATTAAATATATTTGGAGAAATATCTACTATTGCATGGGGAGAAATGAAGAATAATATGTATTATATTTCACATTTTTTATTTAAATTTTTTTTAAGCCTGTTCACATACATCAGTCTTGTAAAACTGGAAATATTAGGACTTTTTATTTGATAGCTGTAACTGTAAAATTAAACATTTATGATCAGTTATTTCATTAATTAATTTGATAACTTTTCTAACGTAAGATTAAGACTTTTTTTGTAAGAAGTCTCTACATGCCTTGGAAATACATGGGCGTTGACACAATAACTGAAGTTCATATGGTGTCTTTTTCCCCATTCTAAGCCAAAATAATTTTTTTTGCATTTTTAATTGAAATTCAAAATATAATAAGGTTTACACCAGAAACCCTGTGGCTTACAAGACCTTACCTGCTTCAACACATTATCACTTTCTGCCATTCTGAACAGATGCTTTTAAATACTAATTGCAAATTAATAATATTTAATTTATCAATATTAAATGCTCAAAAAGCAACATTTTCTAGCATTAATTTAAGCAAATGAAGCAACAGATAACTGGTGAAGCTGACTAATTTTTGCCGTCTGGATATTCAGTTTCAGAGGAGGTTTTAGCATCAGATATTAATAAATATAGTTCATTTCCTTTTTCCCGTAGTATTATTAATATTATAATGTGCTGTCTTTTTTCTCAGTCCTCGCATGTCACAATTATTTATGTGAAAGAAAAAATGATTCAGCATTCTTCTGTGGGCCACGCAGGATTTGGGGTGTGGATAGGACCATCAGCTTTGACAGCTGGGGAACAATTGGCGTCTTCTGCACACACTTCGGGGTGATGCTGCCTCACAGTCATAACACATTCGCAGTCTGACAGCCGTCTGTGGCAAAAAACCCTCAGGGTTCCTTCATGAGTGCATCTGTGTCACGCACATTGCCTCAAGTCAGACAGCTTCCATCAAAGAGCTCTCACCCGATCGGCTAACAGTCCAAATATACACCTCCCTCACTGCATCTGTACATATACAAAAATTTCAACTTTAATAACTTTAAAAAAACTAAAAAAAGATAGATAGATAGATAGATAGATAGATAGATAGATAGATAGATAGATAGATAGATAAAAATAATAGTGAGGCTTCGGCAGAATTCTCTTGACACCTCTCAAATATGTGCACTGTCTAAGCCTTACTGAGTATAAATGAACTGTGATTATGGGAATAATAATAATAATAATAATAATAATAATAATATTATGCAACAGTCCTATATCACATACTTAGCTAATACTCTTTGCCACAACTGTGTATATTTGTCTTCTTAAACTACATGAAATGTACCATATGAGTTACACCAAACTATCATCACTCACTAAATTCACTGCTGATTAGTTAATTTACTGATATTTTTACTTTTAAGGCTTCAGAATAATACTTTTCAAAGTTGGGAAAGAGTTGAATAAAGCAGAGGGAAATCCTGTGAAATTGTGCATCAGGGCTGCGTGGCATGTATTTATGTATTTAGTTAATTTTAACAGACATTCCACATTTTACGAATATGAGAAACATTAAATTCCAACCACAACTGTCGAAGCAAGGGAACAAAGGTTATGGAAGAAACATACGAAAAACTCCTAAACAGAGTTATAAGCGTGAAGTGTGTAGTTGTTCATTATGAATGATGGGTGTGGACTGTTAATCACGGTTTAATGGAGACGGTTAGAAACAACCCTAGATTGACACGTAGGCAAATGGCGAGGTGCTGGTAATGTTTACTTTGGCTTTACATTTGGTTGCTTGGGTCTCCTGCTTCACTTAGTCTTGTTAATAACAGCTGCGGTACTATGGTAATATGAGGTAATATGGCCACTTGTTGCCGATGTCAATTTGCAAGCTCAACTGTAATATCAGCAATATGTGTTGATTTTTTCCCTGTATCAGACGGCTAGCTGCCAGACTGAGAACTAGTACCAGGACACTGGTCGTATAGCACGTCCCTAGGCAGCTCACACGTGTGTGCCCATGTGTCTGACATTGGACAAAATCAGCAACGTCCACCACTGGGATATCCAAAACCGAGCACCGATGGCAGGAGCTCAAGTCTCATAAGGGCAGGTCTTACATTTTAAGTTTTCTTCCGTGCATTGGAAACATTTACATTACACACACACACACACACACACACACACACACACACACACACAGTCTTCTAGTTCTTTTGAACAATATAGTTAATAATTCTGGCACTTTTTGTGGTGTTCTGTTCTGGATTTAATGCTCTGAGCATCCTATGGTGAAAGGCACTATACAAAATTAAGGTTAATTCAATTTAACCGAATGACCTGGTGAGGGGGTTGATAGAAGGGTGGTGGATGTCAACAGCATCGCACATATGAACGCTCAAGGTTATCTTTCTGTTACAAGGAGATTTAGTGCAGGTCACTAACATGGGTGGAGTTAAAGATATGAAGACCATGAGTGAGCCCTATTTAGCCGCGTTTAAGAGCATATGGTACCCCACAGTCCAGGTATGCTAAAGGTCAGGTAGGGTTTGTCTTTAGCTTTGTTTTGGGTCAGGACCAGCAACATGGGGTTGCCACCTCTGTAGAAAATCTCTACAGAAATCGCGTGTTGTTGTCTGCTGTTGAGTCAGGATTACAAGACAACATAGCGTTCAGGCTCTGCTCACTATGAAGAAATTAGAAACAGAAATTTAAAAAATGACGGCCAGGTCTGGTGCTGGGGAGGACAAGTCTGGTGGTCATAACAAGTTTTCCGGATATGCCTGGACATTCACCACAGTGTAAGAGCGGGAAAGCTTCATGACTCCCTCCAGCAACTTAAGGTACACAGTGAGAGGAAGTGTAGCATGCTAAAGACATTTAAGGGAACAGACTCAATGAGTCAGAGGAATTTTGAAGGGAACAGTAAGATCAAAAGCTGCAGTCCAAACACAGATTTCCAACCCGATTTGGAGCTCCAGAACAGAAGAAAACACATGCGTTGTGCCAAGAATTCTCTAAAAAAATTGTAAGCAAGCAAAGGTCCATTGTGGTGTAGCCCATGGACCAGATTTGACTCAGAAGCCAAAACTGCCTAAGGTTTGGACAAATAGAAAGGTTTAAATTTCCATCAAATGAAATCTTGCATTATTTACAATTATCTTTGTAAATGACTGCTGACAGAAGAAACCACAAACATATACCAATACCGAAACTGTTAGATTGTCTTCAGGCAGTAGGTCCTCTCTTTTTTCTCTACACAGATGGGCAACCTTGCATTTTCATGGACAAGAAGCTCTGACAGCCATCTGGATGTTGTTAAAGTGCACCAGACTTGCTCTGCTGGATGAATCGTCTCGTAAGAATGAGTATGAATGAGTAATAGAGAGTAACTGATGACACAGTGCAGGACAGATGATGCTGAGCACGTGCTGCTGGCCATGGGGATTCCTGGCAGGGTGATTTTTGGCATTATGGTATGAATCACATTGCCAGGGATTTCCAATGGCTGGCATGCAAAGAGAGCCTCCCTGCAACTCCACTCCAGCCCTGCTTGAACCCACCAAAGCTGTGCAGTGGCAGGACTTAGCCCACATGTGAACACTGCATTCTGCCTTCATGTTCACAGTGGTTAAGTTCTACCACTTGGGGCCCTATATCTACAGCAGAGTAAGAGCATGACTCCAGCTGCGTGGTGACTGGACCCAGATGTGAAAATTCAACACTCCCTGCAACAAAGGCACTGTATAGCTTTGAAAATCTGGTCTCTTTTCCCTCCTTGATGATGTATCTTGACTGTATCTCACGGACTTCATGGAGCCAAGGAGACTCAACCCTGAGAGAGCGACGGACTTTGGAGGTTAGGATCTATCATGAGTTTGGGGTGTGGCTTAAAATCTCCAACCTCAAGCTAAACCTTTCGTGGGTACTTCTTAAGTAACACATTGGGCCATCCTGTTTTCCTCAATAAACCTTACGTCTCACAACTGCTTCATCTCTATGAGTGTTTTATATCCGGCAATGTGACAAATGACCCATCTTTATTAGTCTAATGACCTATGAAAGCAGAGTTTTCCGTATTTTATACTCCTTCTCCTCCATCAGTCCTTTCGGTGTTGTCATTCTCTTCATCATCTGTCTGCAAATAGGCTCCCATTGATCTATTACTGTTCTCATGATGGCGGAAATAGGGCTTCCACTGATCATTTAATGATCTATTCCCCTAACATACGAAAAGAAGTGGTGTACCTCTATCTGTTGGTGCTTCCTCTTTGATGTTGGTATCTCTCAAAAATGGCTAATACTGGTCCAGTAAGGTCCCCTGTCCTATATAGTAATGTACAGAAAGCTTGGAGCGCAGTGGTTGTTCGAGGACGTTTGGGGAGGGCGGGGGGGGGGGGTGCTTGGCTCCATCTATCTCGCCAGTCTTGTCTCCCGTGCCTGCTGCACTGATAATCAGTGTTCTCTTCTAGCTGGCTCAGTTCAGCAGGAACAGGAGTGCTGTCGAAGCGCAACCCGTCACCTCAGGGGACTGAAAACAGGATCCTCCAGAACTTGCATTCCATCGAATGCGCAAATGTGACATCTGTTAAAGGTGCACTTTTCGAACTTTTCCACTTCAACAATTTTTCCAAAATTATAAACCAAATAAAGTTTTAACTCAAGACCTTTTACTTCTGAACTTGTTTCTCTTTGGTCACGATTACCGAAACACTACAGGCAGACAACTTCAGTTTAAGCCAAAAATAAGTCATGCTAACTCTGTTCACTTTAAAATCACAGTGGGAAAATGCAATTTCAATATTCGAACAAAACTAATGCCAAAAAACAGCATCACAGGGTAACAAGTTCCTAGAGACTGATGGTCCTCTAACAAGAAGCAAAAGTATCCCCTTGTGCAAAAAAGGCTTTCATCTTGCAACAAAGATGGTAAATAAAAAACCCCGTGCACACAGAGGTCAAAATCCAGAGTCTCACTCATCCACAGAGGAGACGCCAATGAAGGAGGAGGGAGGCTTGATTCTGCAGTTTTCTGCTCTGACTTGCACTATATTTGTTACCTGCTTTTCACGTTAGAGATATTTTTTCGAAATTATAAAGAAAATATGAGGACCTCATGTCTCTGATTCAATAGTAAGTATTAGTGGCAGTTGGAAGAGTTCAGTGGTAGAGCATCTGACTGCAAAGCCAGAGGTCTCAAACTCAAATCCTGGTGCTTCCTGAGTAGGAGCCAGCAGGGGACATACGGGTAAAAGCACCAACCGAAAGGTCCCGGGTTCAAACTCTATTGTAGCTGTAGTATCTCTGAGCAAAGTACTTGCCCAGAACTGCTGCAGTAAAAATTACTTCACTGTATGAATGAGTAAATCATTGTAAGTAGCTTAGTGTACAAACCTACCATTACATAGCAACTTGTAGAAAGGTGTCAGCTAAAAGAATAAAAGCAATTTCACAGGAACATGCACATAAAAATAGGAGAGATGACTAATAACCAATCCAACCTGTTAGGTTAGGAAACTCTTGCAGTGAGAAAGAGCATACAGACGGTTCTCACATGAAACTTTTTCAGACCCTTGGTCCAAAGAGACACATTGGTAAATCATTGTATAAAACACACAAACAAAAGCAAGTAATGCTGTCAAGAAGTACATACAAGGTGGCCAAAGTGTATCACCTGCAGGTAAATGAAATCAATTACTTCCTTTGCTATTAAATCCAGCAACATTTTACAGCTCCTGCTGCTGTACCCTTAGTCAAGGGACTTACCCTGACTGACACAGTAAAAATAACCCAGCTGTGGGAATGGGTAAATTAGCTTAGTACACAAATCTTGCATTGTAAGTGACCCTATAGAAAAGTCTAGTAGTGAAAAATATATATTATAATAATAAATTTGATCATCAAGATACTAAACACTAACACCCAGTTCCAAGTACAAGTACAGTAAAATAAGTGTTTATAAAGTGTCTTTTGATCAGAGAAGTAATTATAGTAGCAGCAATAATAGAAAGTCAGTGTGAATGGCTTGAACTCAGATACACAGTGGCAGGAACAGTTTCGAGAAAGTTCAAACTTGATCCTGGGACAGACCTACTTTTGAAGTGGCGTATCAACAAAGCGAAAGAAGCCCGACGCACCAAAGAGGTCAGACAGTCTATCACCTGTCAGTTCTGTGTTTTATGTTTCTATACAAAGACCTCGACACTTCTAAAGAAAGTAATCATGCAACAATTTGCTACCATTTACTCTGAAATAATGCCACTAAAGCAGCAGGTGCATGCAGAACAGCTGCCCGCTGCCATCAGGGTCAGAGGTCAGAGCTGGTTTATGGAGGCCATTGTCCCTCTGGGCGTTGGCCTTAATGACAATGAGGCAACTGATAGTCTGGATGTTTGCTCTCGCTGCCATGTTGCCAGGGCAACTGTTGCGTCACTGTGGGGACCAGACGTCAGATCACTTCCTGTTTCTGGGAAAGCAGGCGTAGAGCGACGGCACGCTCTCTCTTTCTCTCTCACTTCCTCCCTCCCCTTCGCTCACCTGCTACCTCTACAGGTTTATCTGGGCAGGAGTTGCCAGGGCAACATAACAGGTAAACAGTGACGGCGATAAGGACCCCGGGACGTCACCGGTTTCGATCGTCCGGCAAACATGCCTTATTAAACATCTCTATCGTGGCAACAAATGCACACCAGAAGACACTGTATGCACTGGACACTTTCAGCTTGCATGTACAGTAGAGTATTTGTGGGTTTCCTCTTTTCTCTCCTTTTCGTTCCCTTTACAATTCGTGCAAAGTTGGCATCTCTCCAGAGGCAATTCCAACTGCACCTTCTCTCAACTGTTCTGCAAATTGCACTGTTGGCTCAGCAGACACTTTTAGCAAAGATTATTGACCTCATAATTTTACACTTTCACCCACTGCTTGTACATTAGTGTTTTCAAGAAAAGACCTTCTCCAAAGGTTACCTGCTGTCTTTTATGTCACACATCAAGATTTGACCTGGATTTTT
Organism: Arapaima gigas; assembly: GCA_900497675.1. Lineage (NCBI taxonomy): Eukaryota > Metazoa > Chordata > Actinopteri > Osteoglossiformes > Osteoglossidae > Arapaima > Arapaima gigas. The sequence continues at coordinate 195,429 of UFQX01000514.1, forward strand.
CCAAACTCCTCCAGCAGTGCTGGAATCCTGGGTCAGACTTGTGAAGTCATGGTCTTTGCCCCTCAAACATGACTAAAATTCCAGCCACGCAAAATAAGCTGCAGCCAGAGTGGTAAGAATCAAGAAAGACTGAAATGGAAGAGTTCATGCTTGGATGTGAACCAAAAACCTTGTTTTTGGCTCTTTAACTGTTATATCCCCCTGCTGAATGGTAGGCCAGCATGCCTACTGATAGGACCCCCGGTCTCCACTGCCATCCAATGGAATACACACAGAAGCATCACCTGATATGGCTCTGATACAGCATCACATTTCCATCCTCTGCGCCATGATCCTGGAAACAGACACACAAACACACAACCATCATCAACCTGTGATGCTGCGGGCCTTTCGGCCCCCTCAACGTGCACAAGCTGGGTGGATTGCTCTAGGGATTGGAGAAGGGCCAAAACACACAACCACATCATCTTGGACCAGCTCACTGTTGTGTCTCTGTCTGACACTTTTATGGCTTACTGAAATTCGAAGACCCTTTTGTCTAAACTCCATTTTTCGATTACATTTAATGATTTCCTCATTAAAAATGAAAGGCCAGAAGAACGCATTTAATCTTGCGCCTAATTGTTGGGCTTATCACCAAATTTGTTTTAAGCACTATTCACTGGGGTGCAACCACGAGTTCCTCTACTGGGACTGGAACCTGGTCTCAAGCCCATTTCTTTAACCGCAGGCCACCTGCACTGCTGCCAAACAGAGTCGTTCCTGTCTCACAAACACCCACTGTGGTGAAAGGCCCCTTGTTTCATACACGGTCATGGGACACTTTGGTTGACGTAATATTTCAAGCTCAGGTGTGGGGGCCTGTCCTTCAATAAGGACAGTCTCTGCTGAATTTGAATTATGATGTATATTAGTTCACGGTGGATTTACACCTGAAGTACAGTTTAGCTAAGTTCCTACTGAAAATCACAATTTTGCTGAGGAAAACCTGAAAAAACCTAGAGAAAGCAGCCCACAACCTAGAGCTAAACAAGATCAGGGTTCTCTGTAAGGGTTTCCAGGAACCCAGCACTCTGCCGCCACCTGCTGTCAAGAAATTAGCCTCTTCCGGCAAGAAACCAGGAATAACGAAAGCAAGGAAGTAAGATTTTAGATAAAACCTTGGATAACTTTCAGCCTTCGGGCTAAACAAAAACAGTCACGTGTGAAATGTGCCATAAGAAATGGTACTGAAAAGGTCAACATGCCCAAGAGACCTTTTCTTTGGGTTTCAACATTACTGAAAGACCACTCAACAAGTTGAAAAATTAGGTGTGGCGCAAAAGTTGAGAAATGAAGCAGGGAGGGACACCACTGACCACTGAGTACAGCCAAACCCCACTATAAGATGAAATCAATATGACGTGATTGGTTCCAATGTCAATCACTAACATCTTCTGACAGCAACATCAGTGTTTGATTTTCCAGAAGACTGAGGAATGTTCCTGTATTTCAAAGAGCTGGATTTTTTCCTCTGGATTTCTCATCTCATTTTACATGCACTTTATTGTGCTTTTTACTGTGCTTCTGAACCAGAGTTGTAACTTAACTATTTACCATGGTGGTGGGGAACAGTGCAGCTGAAGATGATAAGAAACAGGAGGAGGTTGGATCAGTCTCCACCTGGCACCCATAACTCACTAGGTGACTGACAGGTTTCTAGGGGGGATGGGGTGCAGCTGGGGTTCTAGTTCATCGTTTGCATCGTTAGTTTATTAGAAAGGAAAGAGAAGACCAATCACACCGGAGAATTAGTTCATTTATTGTGTACGCAGGACTAAGCGGTTTGTTTGCAGATGAAACAGATCACAGATCATCACCATCACTGGCATTAGTGTTTTTAGCACAAGTCATTGTAATAGTCATTAAATTATGGTAAAATTGAGTTTTCAATTTAAACCTACTACCTGAGATATCAATGCACTTGAGGGTAAGAATATTGCATTATTCTAATACATATATTTAGAATATAAATAATATTGTAATATTCTTAAATAGAAAAAATAGCTTTTGCTTTAATACTAGAATCCCATAGTGGCTCAACATTCCATTAGCTATTCATTTACTTTTCTTTCAATCACTGGGGTCCCCACACCTGCCCAAAAGAGTAATTTTGAGGTTCGAATGCAGGACAAGGGTTTAATTGCAGCGTGTATAGTTTAATTTTGGTTTTTGTAATTTCCTTTTATTTAAACAATTTCCTTCGATATAAAATTCATAAAGAATGCTTGAATTAAAAACTTTCTGAATATTTCTGCATTTTTGAGTCATTGCTTTTTGGTAGTAATGGTTTAATATAAAATTTTGAAATAAATTGATATCAAAAAATTTTATATCCCTGCATTTATTTGCATCTTCTCAGTATGTTGATTCTGCTTCTATGCTATTGTGACCAACTTAATAAATAAATGCTATGGCAAACAAAATCCTATTTACCAGGATTTATTCTTATTGACACAGAACTTTTGAAATGTCAAAGGAAAATCATTGAGAATGTCAACAATTAACTCTTGCAGAACCAAATGCCATGACTTGGGGTCTAAACCGTATGCTGCTGATGGAGAAAGCAGGTCTTGAATACCTTTGAAAACTTCATGTTGAGGGAAGAAGAAGCCTCTGTAGTGAGTAGATTGTTGTCTTTATGGTGACCAACATATGAAACATTCAAGTGACACTTCTCGTGTGAAATTCTAGGACTAATTTTTCTGCTGGAACTACTGACTCTGCAAGTCCACTACCAAGCACTGTACTAGAAGTCATTACCTTTTTTAAAATGAAAACATTCAAAGTAATAAAAACACAAAGCTGTAATTTACTAGTGACTAGGAGTTTGGAAAAAAAATTTATGTGAGTAGCCAAGGAAGGACAGTCCCTAATACTGCACCATTTCTGTATGTGCGGTTCATTTTTTTTTTTTTTTTTTTTTTTTTTAAATTGTGCTGGAGCTGGGCACAAGAGGCACGGGATTTTTTTTTTCCCCAGGTTGGTAGAAAACCTTTTTATTTTCCATTCACAAAAGAAAAATAGAAAGCAATAAGTCTGATGCACAAGTTAACATCCCATCTGCACCACGGTTAAGAAAAAAAATACTACATCAAATTCATTCTGCAAAGAGTCGAGACTGAAAAATCATATTAGTCTTAGAATTCCTCCCATCAACCCCCCCCACCTTCCCTCATGTATGTCTAACTAAACACACACCTCCCCCCACCCCCCCAACATTAAATCTTTATGAATTTAATGGTCCGCTATAAAACAACGAAAAACAAAAATTCTTTAAAACAAAAACATAAGTGAAAAAAGGGGAAAAAAACTTTTAAAGTCTGAAAAAAATTTGCACATTGCTGCACAAAAATAAAATTTAAAGAAAATATGAACTATACCAAAAAAATAAATAAAAAAATTAAATTAAAACATTTCAAACTGTAAAAAAAAAAAACTAATACTCAAAAAACAATTGAAGAAAAGAGTAATACTGGAGAAGAGACTGCCTATAGGTGGAGACAGGTTGATTTGTTACTACTATGATCACAGTCATGTACGGAATCGCCGTGCTGAGGTCGTGGACCAGTTATGTGTGCAAATGCGTTCCACTTGCTCAGTCAGCGGCCAATCAGCAGGCAGCCTTCACTCGTGAACATTTGCTCATCAGTTTACCCATAATGCACCACACATCATGCCATCCTCTGATCATTTCAAGTGAAAATACAAAAAACAGCCTTTAAACAGTGTAATTCAATAGCAAATTGTGAAGGCAAAAATGTCACTTTTTTGCATTTTACTTATTAAAAACTTGCTAGTGATGGCCTAGTCCTCAGAGATTAAATATGGCCAAGCCAAAAAAAGTTAGTTTGCCAAAAACACCCATCTTTGGCCTGTGACTTCTTACTATTGTCCACCTGTTTCACACAGAACAGTAAATAGCAGTGTTAATAAGACTAAATTGACAGGTTTGTTTTAGAAAAAACCTTCAGTTTGTTCATACAAAAAAGGCATTTTCACAACCACACAGGCATTAAAACTGACGTGCAACTGTCAATACTGAAGGTCCCACTGAAAGGGGGAAGGCCACTGGACATCTGCAGTCACCTGCGATCCGCGGACACTCACAAAACGACAAACAACCTCAGTTTGTTTTACACATTAACATTTTGCAACTACACAAGAAAACAAAAACATCTCCTAATGGAGACTCCCATTAACTACACCCCAGATTAAAGCCCACAATCTAGGCATCTGCCAGTTGCTTAAAGACTGTCGGATTTAATACCGCCTTGGAGTCGACACTTTTTAGCTACACAGCAATGCAAGCATTTGCTTCATTGTACAAATAATGAGGGGAAACAAGGCAATTCATGCTTTAAAAACAAAAATTAGGGTGACTCAAAATTAAAAGGGCACATATGTTCATCTCTTAAAAACAAGGGGGACATTCATTTCATCACTGTGGATTTTTAGAAAGTTGTCTCTTCCTACTCTTTAATAATATTACATTTCTAGGGAACAAACATCAGGCAAGGTGACATATGCCCACAACGCCCTACGTCTTCTTCCTGACAGCTCCCAAAGTTTGCGCTCCACATGCTAATACATTAGCAAAAGAATGCATGTTCTCCTGTGGCCGCTTATCAATGCATATGGTTAATTCCTTGGCTAACAATGAAAGATATTGTAAAATGTAGAAGTCTATGGAACACAGTACATTTTTTGAGCTAACTTAATTCCCTACCAAAAAAGTGCATGATAGTAAGCTCTTTTTTTCTTTTCACTACTTATATGTGCGATGTTGAGTCAAATTGTAAAAACAAACAGCATTAGCAGCAAACATATCACCTTGTACAACAGTATAAGCCTTGTTTGTCACAGGGTCATTTCATTCAGATCACATGAATGTTATCTTCTTTCCCCAGTATGGCAACAATAAGTTTCACTATGGAAAAATCTTCAAAAATACAGATAACCAATGTGAGATCAGTCACAGATTTAGAGTAGAGATGACCAGTTGCTCATATTAGGTACCATGAATGTTTGGAACAAGCTCCCGCTCTCTCTCACACTCACACACACGCTGTCACACATGCACCACTAAAGATGTGATCCCTATGTGACACACTTTCATCCCCTCAAGTTAACAAAAAGGAAAATTTAAGTTAGGATCTCTGGAAAAATCAAGTCTACCTGCTTTTGGTGAAATAACTTTCTTTAAGAAACAACATCAGGAACTTTCCTGAGATTACAAGAAGAAGAAAACAAAGCAAAATCCATATACAGAAAAAGAAAAGTAGACTGCACTACTCCTGACTATGAACTGTTTCATATACGTTTTCTCCCCCCATCGCAATGATTTGTGAACCGCATATTTTGCTGTTAAACCAGCATGTCATACACAATTTCAGGGGTGAGACCAAATGTACTGACACTTAAAAGGGTCTCAACCATAGCTAGTTAGAAGCGTGTTTGCGTGTCATGCACCACGAGGTGGTGTCTGCGCATTCATATACACGCCAATGCCTACAGGCACACACTGGGGGACCTGCAGCCGTGCGCCAATCAGCTACAACAACCAGCCCTTCCTCCCGCCCAACAGATTCCTGCTCCTTCTTTTTCCCCAACCTCTTGAAAATAAACTGGCTGATGGGTGAAAATGTTTCTTGGTCCACCTTGCCTGCTCCCTTTGCCTCCCCTCTCTGTTCCCATCACACAGTTTGTTTTGCTCCACTGGATTTTTGTTTTGTTTTTTGATTGCTGAGCATTGAACCCCCCAACCCTCCCTCCCACCCTTACTGACACACGGGGCGTGGGGTCTGTCCGGAGGAGCTGGTCAGTGGTGTCCGCTCCCCCACAATCAGGGCAGTGCAATACATAGAGATGGATGAGTTCCCAGTAACCCTCCCTTAGATACACCTGAGGAAGGGGCAGGGAAAAGGAAGAGGACAAAAAAGAACAGAATTTAATTACAACCAGAAAACCACAATTATTCATTATCCAAAAGTCATCAATTTACTGTACAAAGAGGTTTATATACAGCCTGTTCAAACACCTTGTGAACAACCCCTCTTCTCCCACAAAGCAGACTGACTTTTCAATGGTACTATGTGTGTGTCTTGAATCCTCACCCCCATTCTACTTTCTTTGTACTCTCACTCCTGCATCATCTCCTTGGCTGTAATCCCACCTGACAGCCAATGCAGCACATTCAGCCTCCAGTGGTTCAACTACCCCACCATTCCTCCTTCAGAGTCTGTCCAACCAAACCCCGCAGACCAGCAAAGGAAATCCATACCTGACACAAAGGAGCTGTGTCGGGACCGTGGGACCCCAGTGGGCTACACCCCGTAGCAGGCGGACAGTCGTTCCTTCAGCAAAGGGGGGAACTGCTCTGAGAACTGCTGCCAGTTCTCCTCGCCCACTTGATCTTTGAAGCCATGAAGGATCTGCAGACATACACAAAAACGTTAAACAGCAAACCACTCTGAAAGCATCAACTAAATATATATATTATGAAAGATGTGCTCCTTATACTCCCCACACCATCAGAAATATAAACATCCTCAGGTGAATGTCAGATTTCAAGTGTCTGTTTGTAGATCATCATTGGTGTGGTAGCTCCTGCTCTCAGGCTCACCTCTTAATGTCTTTCACTGGGCACACAACACATATCAGAGACCTTATTGTCTGTATGCCTCTCAGTGTGGGCCTACCTTGTAGAACATGTCTCTCAGGTCATCCTTCGGACTGACCCAAGACGCCACAGCATCACAGAAGAATATGAAGTCCTGTTACACAAAGCAACATACAAACCAGTCATACAGGGAAGATGTGGTTGAGATGCCCATGACATCACAAACAACTTTTGTGATGCCACACTGCTCACACTTTGACTATGACTCCAGAGACTTCACAAGCATTAAAATGGTATGTTCTTCATTCATGAAATCATTTTTCGGCTTTCTATGAACCATTACAGCCTAAAAGCCTGAGAATCAAAAAGTGCAACCTTTATTCAACAATTAAGACAGTATAAGAGGCAGTATTTCCCCGCATAGGGCCCCTCCCATACCTGAACAACTCCCCCAGGGTTCACGCCAATCATCATGCAGATTCCCCGGAAAGCAGAGTCTTTCTCCTCGTTGTCACGGATATTCCTTAATGATGTGCACCTAGTCAGTAATTCAACAACAGGGGTTTTAAAGTGCTTAAACACATGGTTGTACTGTCACACATCACACAACCTGAAATAATCAAGCATATAAGGCAAAATGGGGATTTTAACAAATTTCTGAAAACTCCTACAAGAATGTATGCAGCTGATGGAGACTCACCAAGGTCTGATGAACTGCTGCAGCATAGGCGCCACTTCCTGCGGACACACATAGCCCAACCGGCCAATCGTGATAGCTGCATTGCAAAGAAAGAGACAGAAGAAGGTCAGCTATTGGGGGGGCTTACAATACACATGCAGTCTTGCTTTGAGCTGTACCAGCCACACTCTCAGACCCTTAGACATCAACATGAGTGAATTCAGATTTCGAATGTCTGCTGAGGAAATCAAAGGTGTATGCTGGAGAAACCGTTGAACTGCATGAGCACAAGTGCAATGAAAGAGGTTAAGATACATTATTTGCACACAAGCCAAAAAAATGTAGATACCATCCTTGCAAACACTAGGTTTTCAGGGCCTGCTAACCTAAGAGAAAAACCTGAGTAGTCAGACACCATTGTAACTAGCCACTATGAATTCCCTTCTTCAGGGTGAGCTATACCAGTATTCTCCAGTAGAGTCTTGGGTGTGTTGGGCCTGTTGATGATCTCCACCAGGTTGTTGAGGACCAAGCCGACATAGGGCTGCATTTCAGCACCTGTACCAGAAGACAAACCCAGCAGAAGACTGTTAGGCAATGTCACTAAGGACAGTCAGTTCCTCTACAGCTACTTCATTATTACTACAGAGATTATGAAAATACCACCAGTGTAAAACAAACTGACTTCGCATGAGTCTTGACCACTACCATGAGTGCAGTAAGGACAGAGAATCCGGCTTATTTAAGGCATCATTCCTTTCCTAGTCACTAACTGACCAAGACAGCATGTTATAGTAAGAAAAGGAAGAGAGGGTCCAGGGTTTGTATACTCACCCATCTGCATGCAGATCTCTCCTATGGCCCAGGTGGCATTATTGCACACAGAGATGAATTCTGGGTTCAGGTTGGTTCCCAGAATTGGCATGAATTCCGCTGAAGAGAAGCAACAGTAGCAGTACTTTAAAATAAACCTTGACAGAGATGCCTCAATTCTTCCTGGCCACAAAGATATATTTTTTTAACTGTGCTTTTTATAGAGCAGACATTTATGATAGCAAAGCATATTTTCTATGGTCACCCCCCCCCCCCTTCACTATTATTCTTGCCTGGGTAACCCTGACCCCAGAATTTTTATATTGCATCCAAGTGCAGGCTATAGGCTATTAGCAATGATTGACAGCAGCTCTCACCAATGCATGGCTTGACATGAGGGAAGCAGGCCTTCGTCAGGTCTCCCAGCAAGGCAAAGGAACTCTGCCTGACCTCCGGCATTGTATCCTGCAGAGGACACAGAGGCTGAACTCACTTGTCAAGAAACTACAAGAGAGAACAGTCAAAAATACTGGGCACAGCTACAGTTCGTATGCTGGATCAGTGAGACACTGAAAAACCTGTGTTAAATCTTTGCACAGTAGAACCTTTCATAAGAAGTCAGTTGTATGCCTTAGAGGTCTATTATGACCCATTTATAAAGCTCAGAATGTGTAAAGGCATCGTCATGACAACAGTATCCTCCAATGGTGCTTTGCACCATGCCTGCGCTTTGTAAAAGCTATCTACGACAATACTACAACATCAACACCCAACTGCTGAACTACTAAGGGTCACTCTCTCCACCTGCATGCACTGGAAGAGCAGGGTCATGATGTTGCTGCGAGCCACCAGCTGCTCCACATGGCCCCCCAGTCCCTCAGCCAGGCCACTCAGCAAGTCCAGAGCCACGATCATGAAGTCTTTGTCAGGGGCCTCATACTGGTCTGGGTGCTGGATGTACATCTGGGGAAGGGGGTGATAAGTTCAGTTACAAATAGTACAACATGAGGAAGTAAACAGGTCATGTCAGGGTTTTTACTAGCGAATCAGTGAACATCAAGCAGATGATGTATGAGTTTGAGCAGTAGAGTCTCCTCACCATGGCCTGTGCAAGGGTCTTCTGCACCAGGGTGACACAGCGCTGGTACACGGGCTCACAGTAGGGCAGGAAGCCACTCTGCAGGGCTGTGGCTACTGACGAAAGACACTAGGAGGCAACATACTCTGGTAAGAACACATTAACTGCAATGAAAAACAGATCTTTCCTGGAATGAAGCACAAGTCCTTACCTCCAGCAAAGGGAACAGATCTTTGTCTTCATCCTTCAGCTCATTCCACTTTTGGATAAGGGGAGGCATTAGCTTCTGAATGTACTCCTGGCATAACAGAAGGAAAAATTAAAAGCCTGCATGACAACTGTTTACTAGCAAAAATGTTTAAGTGAGATCATTTGTCAAACCACTACAAAAGAAACCCATCCCAGAAAGCTTGAAAGCAAAACACACACAACGGGAGGTCATTCACTTCTAAAGTTGAAAGGAAACTGCATTTATGAAGAACACACCTGCCAACAAAAAATATAATTGCTATATTGCCCTGCAGTAACAGAAGTTAATATACAGTTAGGACTGATAGGGCATTAAAAACACCCCTCCCCTCACAAATAGTGTCCTTAATTATCATTCGACCCAGTTTAATTGTCCATGCTCAAACAGACGTAGTATTTACATAATGTTTATTATATTTGTTTCATGTCCATTTGTTGCATAGTCTGTAATGTCTATTGTTCTTATGTTCAATCTGAGTGAATGAGCAAGTGTTACATTTAATGTATCAGATAATAAAGTAAAACAACTGAATATGGATTGAACAAAAGAACAGATGAATCAAAAACATTTGTTAGGTACATCCTTTGCATTTCCTTATTTTGTTGCTTGCCCTGGACAAACACAGGTACAGTCATCCTCCTTCCTAGTTCCCAGAGTGAACTGCGGCGGTGTGGGGCTCACTGGCTGATTGAGGTGGTGGCCCACGGAGTCGGCCAGCGTGCCGATGGCGTCGTACAGGATGAGCAGGTTCTTGTGCTGATACTTGCCAAAGGCAAACACCAATGTGTCCAGGATGAAGCTCAGGTAGGGCACCAGCTCTGTACAAGCTTCCTCCTCTAGAGTGGCAAATGCACTGCAAAGAAGATGATGATGATTATGATGCAGTGGGACAACAGATGAATGGACATCCTGCAGTTTGAAGTTTAATTTTGGAGCAGTTCTATCATGCGTAAGTGGAAAATACCATCTTCAACAGACATTTAACAACTGGTTTTACATTCTGTTGTCCCCTTTCAAATTAAAAACCCAAATTGTGTTGAGGATACAGAATGTAGGGACATGTATTTTATTCCTGTGTACCACACCAGATACTCCTCAGCTCATGGTTAATTCAAATCTCCAATTTTCTTCCACTAGCAAAGTTAACCTTTGACCTGCATCATTAGTCATAAATAATTAAAAATAGAAAAATGTCACCTTTTCTGCAGTTATTAGCACTATTTGACTACTTCCGCTAAACACTGTAACCTTTGGCCCTATTTTTATCTACACACATTTGTAATTTTTCAGTACACCAACAGCTTCTGTATTTAAATAAAGTAACTGGGTTGAATATTATGGCAAATACACATACACATTTGAGGAATTAGGCCTTTTAGGAGTGGCTATAAATCACTGTATGACCAAACAGAAATAAAATAGCTGTAAGAGTTCTGACAACAGGAAAGAACAACACCAGCACCCTTGGAAGGGTGAGGATTTGGGACTTGAGGAAGGGATGGGGTAATTACACAAACCTGCAGGCAGCCTCCTGCACCCTTTTGTTGCTGTCAAGGATGCGCTTAAGCAACTCCGTCATGAGGGGCTTGAGGTAGGAGTCAGGCGGCTGGCTGACGACCCAGTGGGCATAGCGGCTAAGTGTCCAACAGGCAATGGAGCGTACCAGGGCTTTCTTGTCGCACAGACACTGGATGAGGTGGGGGATGAGCTCTGGCAGGTACGGTACCATGCCCTGCATGCAGCCTGTAAGACAGCATGAGCACAAGGACAGCATGGGTGCATTGACCATAGCTGCTTTTTAAAAACAGAACCAAAATATTGGTTATGGAAGATGGAGTTGTACACCAACATTATTTTAAAAAAAAAAAAAAAAGGTGAAACTTTAAAACTTAGTCGTATCTTAGCAAACTAAGATATAAGAAGCATAGCTAGTAATCATTAACTTCTACATTTACTTTTCCAGAATAAACATATTATATAATAGTGCACAGCATGAGGGGTCAAAGGACAAGTTGAGAAGTGACAAACATGAATGAAGTATTGAAATATCAATTGTTTAGGTGAAGCCACCTTAGGAAATAAAATACAGGTAAAACATTGTGCTGCGGCAAAGAAACAAGTGACCTGAAACAAGTTTTAACGTGTGGATTGGAAGGGGATGTCCTGAAAGATGTTGAGCCTAACCCATACAATACATGAAACTGAACACTCCAACTTCACAAAATGAGATTTAAAAAAAAAAAAAAAAAAAAACCCACACAAAACCAAAGAAATATACAATCATTTAGCAAATATTGAGCACTATCTGGAAGTTTTACATGCTCCACATTAAACACCTCAACAGCTGAGATTATCTTTCTGCAGTTCAAACAAGGATAAAACAGGTCTGCACTGCAGATAAAAACTAAAATACATTTAAACACACCACAAAACTGAATAAAGCATCTGAAGTAACACTAGTTTGGTAAAAAAGACTGCAACATGCTTGTTTATTGATAATACAATACTGCAGTAACTACAATATCGCATTGGTTTTATACAAAATACACGGTTGCAGCTAAATAAATTTAATGATAAAAACCATGACATATTTCAGTATGATAAACCTGTAGAGGATCAATTAAGCACTGAGACCCTACACAATATTATAATTAATATTAACTACAGATCAAGCTACTGACTGCATGGAACAAGGAGCAATCAACAGCCAATGTCTTATGCAATTACTTGGCCAATGTTTTCAAACTGAACCACAAATTATATTTTAAAAAATTAGAATAAAATTTGTAAAAATCCTTCTTGCAATTAACAGTTTGTAAAAGAAGAGAATGGAGAGAGAGGAGAGATGACAAGGAGCAGGGTGTCGCAGGCTGACCTTCAGCGATGGCTCCCAGCACCAGGATGCCAGACTCCTTGATGACCCAGTCAGGGTGGAAGAGGAGACCCTTCAGCAGAGGGAGGAGGTGGGGGAGCAGTTCATCACGAAACACGTTGGCCAGGACATCCAGAGCTGCCGCCGAGCACTTTCCTACAAAAAGGAGCAAGACAGAGAAGGGGTGCTGACCTCAAATTTGAACACAGAAAGAGGAAACACAGCACAATCTGACTGAATCCCCCCCCCGAAAAATAGGAAAAAGAAAAAACCCACTGAACGTGTCACGTGCTCAGGTGGGCTGCACACCTTTAAACCTCACAACCTTCAACACCCTTTCCCACAATCAGTCAAAATCTCACATGGACAGTTTTCTACTTCACATAACCAGGAAAAAAAAAAAGCATCGAAACAAGTGCCTTGCATGTCTAAGTGTGTGTCACACTGCCAGACATACTAGACAACAGATCTATTTCACACAGACAGACACACACAGGTCTTTAAAAAAAAAAAAAAAAAAAAAAAAAAAAAAAAAAAAAAANGTGAGCAAAACCTCAAAGGTTTGTGTAAAAAAAAAAAAAAAAAAAAAAAAAAGTGTGAGAATGCAGGGCAGGCTGAGCAAAAGTTGTGTGCTCGTGGATCAGACAGTATGAATACATGGAGCATCACTGGCACTCATGAGAGGCTGATCGTCACCTCCACAGCAGCCCACACTTCAGCTCCACCACTGCCTTCATTTTATCGCCACCTTCAGCTCTGTACCACCTTGGTTTTTTCACGATGCTCATTAGCTTAGTAAAGGCACACACCACACGATGTTAAAACTTTTCTCCAATTACACAGCTTAGGGAATTGTTTATTCATGTCGTATAGGTGGGCAGCTACACTAAAGGGTATTGCAGCTTTATCCATTCATGCTTTCAAATTGGTAACATTTTCCCAGTTCTTTAAATGCTTTGCAACATACAGATGTCTTTTCTTTAATAGCAGAAGGGACAGACAATGAGCCTGAAACCTGACCCTTAACTAGCCACCTTCACATATTGCATCTTCTAGCACACACTTTGTACTTGAGTACTATTTAATGAAACCAAGTCATTTGTGGTTTATAACTTGATTTTTTTTGTAAGTCCAAGGTCACTTTTACCAATTTAATCAATAAAATTTTGCTAATCCAGATGCTTTTGATTTAACTACAGCTTCTCAAAGAGTTAGATATCGCTATATTGAAAATATTTTTCATGTCAGCATATGTAAAAAAATGTATGGATAAAAAAGTTCTGTTAACCCTTCCGTGCTCACGTTAAACTGTCGACAACTTTATACACCTGGGGTCAATTTGATGATTTTACAAAATACTACAGGAAATTGAGCATCTGTTACTATCAAAAAGTTACTCAGGGCTTGAAATGCAAATTAAAATTAGCAAGTAAGTGAATTTTGAAGGTTGCTTGGGGTCAAAATGACCCCAGGTGTGTATGGAAGGGTTCACAAGCTGCTACTCAATGTTGAGTATTTATCAATTCATCCCATAAAGGTGTGCAACGTTCATCTTGTCACTGATCACCAGCACTCAGCACCATCAGACACCAACTGTAAATACTGTGATACCAACTATTCTGCCCAAGTTTGTTTTGCTGTTACCCCTCAACTGGTCAAGTAAATACAGGTCTTTGTGCCACAAGAAATTTCAGAAATTTTTTTAAAACAAACAAACAAACAAACAAACAAACACCCATCTTCGTCATTCAAAATGTCCTGAATTAAGCCTCCTCAGATGAAAGGGTAGTCAAAACTCGATTACACACCTGGGTGCAACCAACCATGTGCGTAGTCCATGCTACTGACATAATTTCACCCAACCCTGTTGTATCAGAATGAGATGGGTACAGGACACTCACGAAGGTTCCAGTCAGAGAGTGTGTCATCGTCGTCATCCTCCTCCTCATCAATGTCCTCTCCCTCTTCACCGTCACCACCCTCATGCTGCAGTGTGACAGTGCGCGACTTGTGGAAACGTGGCTTGATGTCCTGCTCACTATCGGGCACCGTCTCATCCTCCTCCACGTCACCCTGAAATGAGGAGGGGGAGCCGCTAGCGCCCACATCATCACTGAATGCAGCCAAGCAGCAGCCAAACATCATCCAGGTGATCCACAGGTGACCCATGAGTTCACTGGCTTTTGTTCAGCACTTAAGTGCTCAGATAACAAAGCAGATAACGACTCCATTCAAAATGTGAAAATAGAAGCTGCAAGTACTTCAAACCCCTTCTGTAAAATCACCAATTTTTTTTACTAAAATGTACATCCTATTAAGCACAACCTAAATCCTGCTTTTAATGAGGACATGGAATATATCTGGATTATTCTTTCACACTTATCACAAAATGTATTTTATTGTTATGGTTGACACCAGAAGCTCCAGGACTCAAGTAAATAACTGACTTCAGCTAGAATTTTTCATTTAACATGCATTACATTTCTAATGAATTTTGGTACATCAGCACAACTAAATATTGTATGCATTTGCATTTTCTCTGCAGATGGGATTCTGTCCTTATGATGTGAAGCCTAAATTCTGTAATTTCAAATAAAGTACATCAGCTACATAAAATGGTAAAAAATACTAGATTAGTATCTTAACAGGTTAACGTGTTGATGGACTGGATGAAGGCTGACCACCGCAAAAGGAGCAATGCAATGGAGGGTGCGCTCACCTTCAGCAAGATTATGTCGATCTCAGAGTACTTCATACCGTTCACCAGAATGGGAATTAGCCTGCAGAGGTTCAGAACCCATCAACCAAGGCCAATAGCAAAATTTCTAGCACATTCCATTCCTTAACATAGTTAGAGCCTCAAAATTTACACAACATATGGAGACAACCCTCCTCACTGACCAGAGTCAGGCCTACTCACTGGACTAGGTGACTGGATAGGGCCTCCTTGCAGATGGGCTGTTCAGCCAAGGTGAGCCAGAACTCACAGGCCTCCAATGCCACGTTCTCGTCTGGGTCCTGTGTGCGCTGCAGCATGTACTATAGAGGAGGACATGAAGACAATGAAAAGGGGGGAGGTATGAGAAAGGAGGGTGATCAGTGATATGGGCATGCCAGTAATTAAAAAGGTGCCAAATGAAGAATTAAATCAACATTTTTGCCTTCTATTAACACATGTCAGTATGTTGGATCACAATGTCAACAAAACAGTATAATAATAATAATAATAATAATAAAAATAATAAAAGCTATGAATAAAACTGGGAAGGGTTGCACAGGAGGGAAAGTTAATGAGCAGGTGGAGTTGAACTCTTATACTGAGGTGTTACATTTAACAAGGAATAGACCAGCAGTAAAGGTTCAACAGAAAGCCAAAACGGTTGCAGGCAAAGCCCACCTGTATGATGCTGTGCATGTGAGGGATCAGTCTGTCAATCCGGACCTCCAGCAGCATAACCAAGGCACGGCACACATTCTTCCTCACCTCTGAGTCTTCATCAGCTGCCAGTGCGAAGAGGCTCTACAGCAGACAGTGCAGAGAACACACAGAGTCAGATGGGCAAACTGAACAACAGGGCAGCATGGGTTTGACACCCTGCAGCCATCATCCAAAAGGGGTGAGGGTCTCACCTCGATAAATGTGTCGATGTTGTCCATCAAGGCCTGCGCCCGGCCGATGATGAACTGGTTCACACAGGCAATGGCATGAGATCTAGCCAAAGGGAGAGAGAGGAGGTTTGACAACAAGGGAATGTAACAAAGTTGCCATAATCTGTTGAGACACAGGAAAAGGGAAAATTCAACCCCTTAATAAACAGTATTGTTTAAAATCATAAACAGCCCTGAGTAAGCTGCATTATAATTAGCATTATGAAGCATTCTAGAGTGACTAATATCAAATGACAGGGAGACTAAACCACTAAAACCCTTTTCTCACTGTAACAAACTTTTGCTGATATGAAAAAGCTGTTGATTAATAAAGGAGAGTTGGTTGTGACAAGACACCAAAAATTAATGGTGATGTTAATAGTGTAACATCATGATAAACATGTGGGAGGAGCCAGTGGGGGGGCAGGGAATGATACACAGACTAACCTGATCTTAGGGCTGCAGTGCTTGAAGAACTGCAGGAACTTCGGGATCATGATGTTGAGGGGCCTGTTGAGGGCATCACTGTCTAGGAGCTCTGAGGAGTCTTCACAGATCTTCTGCAGGGCACCAAAGGAGCCCTGGAAAGGCAGGAGGGGAAGGGGGAAAAAAAAGACAATACAGGTCACACTGAGAGCAACCAGGCACCAGACAAGACAGCTGAGATTCTCCAGATCAGACAGTATGAGTATATACAGCATCACAGTTCACTCATGAGTTTTGGTTGTCCATCACATCTGGAGCAATGCATAGAAAAAAATGGTGACAAAGAAGCAGGACTGCTTCTCACCACAGGTTCTTGGCAAAATTCTCAACTCCAAAAAATAAAGCAAAAAACTCGTTCTGAGAAAAAAGAATGAGAAAGCATACAGCTAAAGGATGGACATGGTCCCAACCTCACACGTGTTGTAGTCCTCAGAATTGAGCAGATTGCAAAGCTGAGGCAGCAGTTCTGGCCACATCTGGAGCTCCCCTTTGGATGCTATCGTCGTGATCAGAATACCTGAGGGAGAAGAGGAACAGTAACACTGTTTACAGGGATGAGAAAAGCAAAATGTGTCCCAGCTAGCAAGGCACTAAGTAGCAAAGCCCAGGTTCTTCTTGAAGACCAGCTCAGATGGATATGTCTGAAATCCCTGGATTAGACTTATGAAAACAAACATTACTGCCCTTCAGCAGTAATGAACTATATCACCTCCACAAAAAGAGAAAAAAAAACAGAAGAGAAAGGTAGGAGGACAAGAACATGTAGGTGTATAAAAAATAAAAAACAAAATGCTAATCAGCAGAATAAGGAGGAAGAAAACAGTTCCCTGCACTACAAGCAGAAGAACTGAAGACCAGTTGAGAGCTATACAAGGACAACCAACTGAGAAATGCCCAGAAAGTGTGATCTGTACACCCACCCGCTCACAAGTACCCACACATCCCACACCCACCCACCCACTGTGGCGCTAGTGACTCACCAATTGTAGCTCGAATGAGTGGCGATGGGTCCCCGATGTTGTTCAGACACTCCCGTTTGATAAAGTCGGCCACGGGCGGCGGAAAGTTCTGGTAGTGGGCCTTGACATTGTTCTTCAGGATCAGACCACTGAGTGAACGAGTGGGCTCATCTGTTTGAGGGGGAGAAGGAGAGAGAGTGGGTCAGGTCACAAGTTAGAGGTAGGGGGAGGACAAATACCAGGGATGCACAAGATAGGAGGGAAGTGTAAAAGGCTTCTATAACCAGTGATAAAAATCAGAAAAATAAATGCACTCAAGGTACATTGATTTTTCATGGAGACACAATTCTGCAGGGCCTCCCCTTATTTTCTGATGTATACCAACATCTGGATCTGAGCTCAAATCTGGCTCAGTGTGTGCAGTTTCCCAACCAAAATCAAAGACTCAGAGCCACACAGCACAGAGGATATAGCCATCTGTCCAAAACTGTGGCTCTGTGTTTACAACTGATGGACGCTACCACCTTCCCTTCTGTAATGGAGTCACTGCTCACATTAAGAGCTGATGTTTCTTCCTAATGTAAGCTGTTATTAGGCTGCTGGTTTTATTTAGCCACTCAGCCTGCATGTTCATATAGTTTAAAAGGAAAAAAAAACAAACAAACATCCTCTATCAGGAGATGGAGCCGATTGGCCTCCTGCCCCATAAGGATTGAGGTTACCACTACCGACAGAAGCACTGGCCTCAGAAAATGTCAACATGCACATGGGGGAGGGAAATAAAATGCTGAAATACTCAGTACTCCTCCAGGAATGGAAAGCTAATTTTCCATCAAATTGCCATGGCAGAAAAACTGATACAAAGTTAAAAAAAACATATTGTAAAACCAACAAAATGCACACACAAAATGCGTATCAAAAAACTGCACCGTATCACTATGACTGATCAATCCTCCCACAGGAGGCTACGTTAGTAAGCAGCCCAGCAGCAACCAAACTCTCAGCCCCTGGTGGGCAGCAAAAAAGGGAAATACTGATCTGCCAGAACCCCAGTTGCAAAGAAAGGGCATCTATGATTATACTATGTTTGTCTTCACCAAAAGGGGTTCTTCTTGACAGAGAACTTGAACATCTCAAGCACCACAGCACTAATGGGACTGGGTTTGTTAGCAAATGCTACAGGTTCAAGTCAACTAAGAGGATCTCATGTTGACTTTGGTGCAGAAACTCACAAAGCACAGAAATATGTTCTTTAAAGTGCCTGATGAGAAACTAAGTAAATTAGGCCCACTAGACAGTAAGTCTCAAATGCAGTTTTACAATGTTTTTTTTTTTTTACCCAGTGATTTCTACAGAGGTACACAAAGTCTATGTATCTGATTTACACAAAAGGTTGCGTGATTCATAAAGCACAGTTTCACACATGCTGCCCTCCAAAAGACTGGAGGTCAATCATTACAATGAAAACCAAAGACATACATAAATCCCAGCTCTGCTTCCTGACCACATAGAAGCAAGTATTTATAAAGTTGATTGAAAACTGTCCTACCTTCAGATTTGAGACTTGTGAGAACAAAGATGAGATAATTGTTAAAATCAGGATACTGGTTGAGTTGCTCCAGTTTCTGGCAGAAGACATTAAGGACAATAAGGTATAAAGACAACAAAAGCAGCAAATGGTTTGGGACCTTTTTCACTTCAGGAAACTTATACAAAGACATCACAAGAAATCAAGAGTCTCAGGTTTAAATGAGCAAATCTTACATCCAATACATGAACTGAACAACCCAGCAAAGAAATTTTTTGTATTATTCTAATCACTATGGTTAAAGAAACTGTAACACAAGTCCAAAAAAACTTTAACTGTCCAGGCAGGCAGATAACAGGCTTAGTATGTCGAGGGAAACTGGTGATCATCCATTACGCAAGATGATCTTGATCAATTCTTACTTTTCTGCCACATTCAAGTGACTCCCCAGCCCCCACCCCAAAACCCATCCTCAACAAAGCAAGACAGAAGAGGTGAGAGGATACTTCTTGCACAGCTCTCTGTGTGGCTGTGTTTGGGCTCTGGGAGTCTTTCAGGAGCTGGAGGACCTGCTGAAGTCCCTGTTCGTCTGGCTGCCACTCCATCCTCAACACTGCTGGACACAGAAACAGACAGATGGCACAGTTACAGCAGCTCCCACCTGCCCACCTATACAGGACAGAACAAACCTGGTGTTTAAGGCCTTGTAATCTGAAGGTTCAGAGTCCGAATCCAGCTCCTGCTATAGTACCCTTGAGCAGGAAAGGACGTCTACTCAGCATGGATTATGAGTAAAAATATTCTGCTGTTTAAATGGGCAAATCATTGCAAAGTTTATCTAAAACAGTTTAATGTTAATGATCAAGTCTTTATATGACGAAAAATAAAATTAAATATCCATATAACCACACACAGTCATTTTAGTGTCACTTTCTGTACTGGTATAATTAGGTAGAATGAAAAATGAAAAA
Organism: Arapaima gigas; assembly: GCA_900497675.1. NCBI lineage: Eukaryota > Metazoa > Chordata > Actinopteri > Osteoglossiformes > Osteoglossidae > Arapaima > Arapaima gigas. The sequence continues at coordinate 215,374 of UFQX01000514.1, forward strand.
CATTGTAAGCAAAACAGCTACAAAATATTTGAAAATATCAAACAGCTCAAGCTAAAATGACCCGAACAGAGGAAAGAAGCAAGAATTAACACTTGCATGTGAGCACGTTCTTCGTCATGTAAACACTGCATGTGTTTCGCCAACAGTTCAAACAATCTAAAAATAAAGTGAAAACCAACGATCAGGTAAGCTAAATAAAATAAATGTTCCCAAACCCGAAACGAGCCCTCGGCTGGTCTCCCTGATCTAATCCTCCTGGCCTGACGGCACCATCTGCTCACAGCTCCGTTGCACATTAAAACACACCCAGTAATGTCCTATATAACAAATGTTCAGCCTTTTTTATTTTACGCCTGCGGCGAGTTTAAATCGCCCATTCTCTCTTTGCAGAAAAGTAACAACACGCCATATGCAGTGGGTTCGACCCACCGCAGGACGAGCACGCGTTCACACAGTGCCCGGCGGAAGTTCAGGCAACTCCCAGGCTTCCCCGCCCGACTAGGCCATAACGGCCTTGTTCTCGTTTTCCGGCTAGCCATCGAGCTAACTTAATATGGCGCACATTCCAACGAGCAACGCAAGTATTAAGCCGAAAAAGATGATCGAAACACCCGCACTCAAAGTTATCATGAACGACTGACAGAGTGAAAACGCAACTTCAAGTTTAATAAAAAAATAAACCGGGTAGCGTTTCCTCTATGTCCTTGTCACGCTGCTAGCCAGCCCTGCTGCTAGAAACCCATCCACATCGTTTACCTGATCTGGACGGACCGCTCAAAAATTATAATCTCCGCGTCGTCGTGCTTTAATAACGAATTTTAAACTCGACTAAATGGCTGCGACAGATTTTTCGTCCTCGGTTCCCCGATGAAGCGGCCGCTCTGTTTGCCCGCGGTCCCCGTCCACCGTCGCGCCGTGTCGAGAGTACGAAAGCGAGGAGGTGCACGTTTCTCCTAGTAATCTTTATGGGCTCTTTCGGCCCCCGTCCAATGTGAAAATGTCATCTTCCAAACTGAAGCTGCGCTTTGCAGTTTCCGCCATGTCTATTGAAATATAACGAGACGTTGTGAAAGTGCGCCTCGGTATGCATAATGCAACCACGAGCGACACTCTGTCGTAAAAATGAAGCTCACGTTTAATTACGACTGAAATATTTTTATATCACCAAAAACTTGCACCTGTCACGTTTTTGGAATTTTCAGTTAATCAATTCATTTACAAACGACTGCAAATGTAAGAAGGTAGTAAAAAATATATACTTTTTTGTGCAAACATATTTAAAAGTTGCTAAATCATATTATGTGAAAACCTGTGATTTCTTTAGTTGCTTTATTCTAAGAAAACATTCAGTTTTCTGTTTCTTTCTATGAGATATAATTTTACACTACAGGCAAAGATTACACTGATTAATTGTTCGTGCTTCCTAATATTCTTCAAGTCATCCAAAATCAGATGCAGATGATGGTATATTGTATAATAATTATGAATATTTATTTCAGTTTGTTAAATTACATGTTAATTACATTACAGGGTCTACTACTGTAACATAAAAAAGTGATGAAACCATACCAGTTCACGTCGTATCTGACCATATCAAGTGGTCAAAATGCCTGATTCTCTTGGGATAAAAGCATCTGCTAGGCAGCTAAATTGTTATAATAATGATAATGATCTTGTCATGTCTGTGATGGCCGCATGAGTCACTTTGGAGAGGAGCATCTGTTAAACCAGTACATCATTCGTAAATTATTTCCTTTCCTGCACCACTAATCTGGAGGTAAATTGCACAAATGCTTTGCAGATGTACAACAGCACTCCTGCTTTTCCCATGGGCCACATTTTCATGTCTTTCTCCCCCCCCCCTCATAGTGACACTCAAACCTCTATAGGTTTTCTCATGTCTGTTGCCCAGCATTCAGCCCAGTGTGCCAGCTGAGCAGACAGGTTGGTACATACAGTTAAACACAGGTGATCTGGGATGTGTACAGGGGGTTTCAGCATCGTGGTTTTTGCCTGTTATCTATCCTCTCACCTGCATTTTGGTTAACTCTTTCTGTCCTTTCTTGTCTTGTACAGGTATTTTCCACTAGCAGGATGGCATAGACTCCACCCTACCTTTACTTGCTGTGATCAAAATATAGCACATTTTTGTTCGGGATATGTGTAATAAATTATGAAGAAATTAATCAACATTTTTTGAGTGCACTTTTACTAATAACACTCATGAGCAGTTTAGAATCAGCCTGAAACACCTCTCTTTGGACTAAGGAAGGAAACAAGAACACCATGAGGAAAGCCATTTCTTCTTCTTTTTATTATTATTATTGTTATTATTGTTTTTATTATCATTAATGGCTACAGTAACAAATTAAAGCACTACATTAAGTCAGAGGATAAGCAGTTCTATATAATGCTTTCTGAAATAGCCTAGCTGTATACAGTGCTCCCAGTGCTTTTATAGAGCTGACATTTTAAATCATTATCTGTAGCAGGAAAAATTATCATGCTGACAATTAAAAAGCACTGGTTGATCTGCCCTGAACGATTCTGGAATTGGGGGATAAACTGACCTGGCACAGTGGCATACAATGAACACCACACAGCTGGCAATCATATATTGTGTGAGTTTTGTAAAAATATAGCTCTTGAATATGTGACATACAATTACACAAGTATAGTTCACAAGTGTACATTTAGCACACTCTAATTTGCATGAATAATGATATGTTTAGAAGAGTCCTAGGTAAACAATCCAGGGAAACCACCAAAGGACCCACATTTATATGTAAGCCAAGTTTTCAGTCCAATTTGAAAAATGAACATATAATTTCCCCACGTCTGTGCACTTCCAAGGTGTTATGCATTCATATTGGTTATTCACTTATGCTTCAATGCAATCAGAATGAAAATCTAAATATATTCTATAAATGTAAAATATAATCTTATATAAATATAATATATATATATAAACATATAAAATATAATCTTATATAATTTATAATCTTGTTAATTGTCATTGGCTGAACATGTATTTTCTTAAATCACCTGCAGCAGGTGAAAGACATGCAAGGGCTGGGCATCATCAGGTATTACTGTGGGTTTAGAGGGCTCACAATGTATTATTTCACTGATCTGGCATCAATAACCTATCCTGGAAGCTAAGGGAGTGAGACAGTACACTGTGGATGGGACACCAGTCACCAGGCAGGATGTGCAAAACACATTTATTTACAGTTCTGTGCACTAATGCCAACCAATAATTTTAGTAGTGGTGCCAGTTTAGTGAGCTTTTGCTTTTATGCTGTTGTTTAAAAATTGACATGAAAACCATGGCTGCATCACCCAAAATGAGTCTGTTTGCTCTCTCAACCAGAAATATGATGGGGTAACTCAGAGCTGACTCTTATTCCACCTTTGGAGAGCTGAAACAACAGAGATGGAAGGTGGTGAAAATGGCCACAGATAAATAATAGTGGTAACATACTGTTAATTCTGTTATGACTGTTATACAGGGGTAATTCAAAAATGATCTGCTTATCCTGAAGAAAGTTGAAGTGGTCCAGAGTTTATCACAGAAGCAGAGGGCACTAGGTTATGAAACAGCCTCAGTCCATCACAGTTATGTAAAGCCTGCTCCATGTTTTCTTTCCCCAAACTAAACAAATATAAGCATGTAGTATTAAATAGTGGCATAATGTTAAATGAAATCAATAAATTGTGAATGTTTATTGGAAGTAGGATACTTATTGGTGGTCTTTCCTTTAAGCCCCGATCAATCACAATAATGTGTGACCTGTATCTAAATTATGTTATTTATGCTGACTAAATTATGTTGTGTTATGTAACTAATGTTAACACCATAACATTAATGTCACCTTAGCTTGCAGTGACATGGAAAAAAATTATCAGCACACTTAGTTAAATTATTGGTAAAGCATATTATAGGTGTTATTTTGGTAGAACACAGGATTTGTTCAGTCCCTTGGGGGTACACAGTGGGTTTACATCAGACCATCACCCTGAGCTGCTGTGATGAAGATACCACAAGTAGGGCAAGCACTTTGTTGGCAGGATCCTTTATTTCACACAACTCACTGCTAGGCCAGCAGGTGGCATAGTGCTCAAAGTTGTTGGGTTAGGACCCTGAACTATCACAATAAAAATTACCCAGTGTACATGTAAAAATAGTCGCACACGGCTTAACGATAGATAGACAGATAGATAGATCTATACAGCAAGGAGGGTGAAATGCGCTCAGGGATGGTAGTTTGAAGGCAGACCACTAGGCCTGTTTCTGTACTCTGTTCCTCCTCCAATAAACCCACCACCAAACACACTTGCATGCAAGAGACAGCGATTGGCAGGAGGAAGAATCATAAAAAGCAGAACACATGTTCTGGCATTGAGTGTGATTGGGTGTTTCCAGGCTGTAGATGACAGGCTGCGGGGGGGGCTGTGTCACACTGGGCCCCAAATCAGCAATCTGGCATTGAAATTTGTTGGTACCCTGTAATCACTTTGAAAGCCCCTACAACAAAGACCCTCCCTAGAGGTTTTCAGTGTTCAACATGGCTTCTTACAATCTGCAGCAGAGAAGCAATATGGATAAAACCACCTTATGAAATGTGTGGAATAAATATTACAAGGTATAATGTTATAAAACAAAAATGTCTTAAAACTACTTTTAGATCAATGCAGTTGACAGCTTTCTCCAAGGCATCTTAAAATGTAAATCTACACACAATTATTTGCCAATTTATACAGCTGGGGTATTAAATATCAATCATTAAAAATTCTCTATGGACAGAGACAAATGTCTTCACCTGCCCTCAATTAAGGTTAAAGACTAATTTTTATTCCTCAACTAATTTAAGCCAAGAAAATATATTTTTGCACATTGACTTAAAAAGCTAAGATACAACACAAACAGGAAAAATAGAATTTACTTTCTGACCTTTAGTTTGTTTAAATCTAATTAAATATGAACATATTAGAACATAAACCAGCATAGACTAGCCAGCCACTTTATTGTGTACACCTGTTTAGTAGTGGCCTCTTTTGACTCCAGAACAGCAGGGATTCAGCAACAAGGTAATGGGTTTGTTGCCACAGGGTTCTTTGTCTATGGTGGTGTCAGCTTTGCTGTTTCTATACATCTTTTGATGGCACATTTATCCTGTTAACATCACATTCCACCTCATCCCAAAGATGGTTTGTTGGTTTGAGAGGTGGGAGACAGGCTACTGTAGCAAAGTAAGGTAAAATACTGTCATGTCCACTCCAGTGGTAATCCAAACAGTAACTGGACCTCTAGACCTTATCTGTGTGTTTTGTATTCTGAGTCACAACTATGTACAGCACCACTGTTCAGGATGAACTGCATGTATAAAAAACCATATGGACCTGATAAAGTTGCCACTGAGTGTAGGATGCAATTAAATCAGTGCTTCTAAGATACATTCAGGTTAAGATGTATCTATGTTATTCCATCCACCCAAGCATTCATTCAAACATCCATCCATCCATTATCAATGCCTGTTTTTTCAAAGCAGAGTAGAGGTCCAAAGTCATTTTGTAGATTTTTAATTATGTCTCCAAGGTTCTTGAGGTTCTTCTGTGTTTTTACAGTTTCATTACCTTAACTTGCCTTCATCTGATCAATTGATACATGGTAATGCTGTATTTTAGCCAATTGTACACAAGCTACTTCCTCCTGGATTAAACACAGCAGCAGACCAACTCAAAAATTACAGCAAAAAACCTTTATTAAAATATGTCAAAGAAATTTCAAATTCTGAATATCACAACATTATTGAAATCACAGCAAAAAAAATCTACATATGGCTGGGGATTTGAGGAACTTTATAATGGAAAGAAACTCTACATGGTTTTGGGGGGTTTCCAGGACTGCAATGTAGGGGCTGTCCACCTGTCAACACACCTTCTGGAGCCTTCTGAGGAACTGGTGGAAACTGAGTAAGGGGAGAGTAAAGCATGGGGCAGGGAGACATCAGCAGAGGGAGCTGATCTCACTCTTGCTGCAGCCCCACTTACAGCACGCATTGGAGAGCCCCACAACTACATCGCGGCCCTTGCGGTCGGCACTGCGCAGGGCCTCCAGCACCTCCTCTGAGAGGAGGGAGCGAACAGGTCGGACAAAAGTAGCCCCATCATGGCCCTCCCCGGCCCAGCCTAGGGCTTCTGCTTCTGGATGCCGTTGGGAGAAAAGTCCAAGGATGGAGTTTTGGCTCCAGTTTTCCAAGGCCTCATCATGAAGGGAGGAAAAGGAGTCTTGAGGGATGTCATCTGGAAAGGAAGCAGAATTTTTCTATCAGGTTGATAAAATCTTGATCATCATCCTTATTTTTAATGGATTCTTATAAACATATCACCACAGAGACACATTTAATGTGATGAATAACTGAATTACACAATTATTTGTGCGATGTAATTGTTGAGCACAACAGGTTGTTTTATAGGAAAATAAGTATAATTCCATTGTTTATCTATAATCACACCCCCCCCCCCCCACACACACTCTGGGAAGAGCGTGCTGAACTGGTCCAGAGCTTGGAACAGAACCCTGTTCCATCAGAGGGCGGTTATACACATCAGTTTGTTTGGTCACACATACACACAGCTCACCTGGAATGGATATCTTTGAACTGATGGAGGAAACCAAAGCACTAAGAAGGAACCCACACAAACGATCCTACACTTATTCAACCAATGTAGATTTTCATATTTTTTCTATGTTACCTATTACTGAGAACCTGAGGCAGATTGAATAGCATTTGAACCCACATCCAAACCCACAGCTCATGTGTGAGAGATGTGAGGCATCAGCACCTCCTATTGTGCCACTGTGTCATCCTGGGAGACAAATATGTCAAAAAGAGTAACGGTTGCAGTCCAAGAGAAATCAAACAAAGTCTGACTAAGTCTCACTGAAACAGACAGAGAAACAGGTGTCAAATGAGAGGGAGAAAGAATAGACAGAGCAGGGTTGGCACAGACAGGGGCGTCAGACACACACAGTGAGAGACACACTAATAGATACAAGTATGAACACTTTGCCTCACCCACTGTGTCGATAGCCCGCCTCCAGCGTGACCCCCCGCAGGTGAAGATGACTGCGCGGATGAACTCCCGGCCACACAGCTTGACCCCGTAGGCTGGATGGCTATCTGTGGCCTCTGCTCCGGCGATCACCAGGCACACAACCAGGACTGCAGCTTTCCACATGGTCGATCCCGCAGAGGACGGTGACGAGGACACCAAATGAGTCAGCGAGAGCCTTAGGGGACAGACAGAAGGCAGCTGGAGGATGTTCCTGTGCTTCTACCTCACCGTCTCAGCTACTGCTGTGGGTCTCTTTGCCACTTGGGCCCCTGTTATATAGGGGTTTGGTGGTCCTGCAGAGATGACGTGTGGCACATGTACTGAGATACCCAAGTGAGATAGAAGCTGAGACCTTTCCAAAGACAATGTGGGGACTAAAGGTGTCATAATTAACAGCACGTTCACGGACCAGCGATGTCGTGCGGCCTGTTATCTGATTGCAGATGACCTTTCTTTTACCTAGAGTCCCGGCTGCTGTCCTTCACATCCACCTTTCTCCATCTATCCACCCCTCTCCACCCCTCTCTACCCCTCTCCATCTTTACCCATGCTCATACACATGAGCCAAGGAGACATTTTTTTAAATTCATTTATTTGCCATTTCTTCCAAGCTAGTTTTACAATGATAGATTTGTACACTTAATTATTCACAATTCTTTACCCTTTTACACAGCAGGGGAATTTTTACTGCGTCAGTTCAGCATAAGTACCTTGATCAAGGGTATTACATAGGAGGTGGGATTTAAACTTGGCTACTTTTAACAGTAAGTGATGCCTCTAACTACGACACCCTCTCGTAGTGTACTTATATATTTATGCTACAAGTGTTCATCTTCCATAAAATATATAACATTGAGTAGCCTAGCCTAGCACCCAGTGGTTCCAGGAAAAGCTCAGAACTGCTGAGACCCCAACCAGGATTAAGTGATGGTGAATGGATTGATGAATGGATGGATTTTTGAGTACTATTTGTAATATTTAGTCGCAATTATAGTTCATCTATTAATGAATTAATTTTATGTGTTTGTTTAGTTGTTTGGTTAGGTTAACTGAACTAAGAGTTCTGATACCGCTTGTTAATTAAACATGACGGTTTTCTTTTTATGAGGAGCATCAGATGATCTGGCTTTTTTAGTCGCATGCCTGCCTTATTTGCTTCAAAGTTTAGTATAAATCTCTCCATTTGTTAGAAAACATCTGAGAATTTGGGAAGAAAATCTGCTATAATTTTCTTGTGCTCATTCATATCTGTGCCAGGGACTGATGAAATGAGCTATTATAACTACACTGTTAGCTGAAGTTTGACATGGAACAAGAGCTGCCATCAGAATAACTGATGGGAATCCATTACAATAACAGATAGAGACAATCTAATTTTGAATTATTCAGCTTTATAAAACTGGATGGCCAACCTGCTGGTCTTTAAGCAGTTCAATGCCTAAAATGTCACTTATTGCCAACAGTGTTGAGATGTTCACCTCTGGACCTGGAAGACCATGGGCATACCAGAAATGCAATAACAACTAACAATCTGACTTCATTTGATTTAATTTACACATATTATTTGTTGAATAAGGACAGCAGGTCAAAGAATGGCTGACAGATGTTAAAGTACAATAGAATGTCTAGGAGGAGTGCACAGCTACAGGCTCTTGGACCCCCAGAGGTTTATTTTTCTCCCTTTTTTTGCAGTTGGGAGTGTCCGTGTCTCCTCGCTGCCAGCCACTTTAACAGTTAACTATACCTGTTATCTCAGAATTGGAAAACTATTTTGCATCATTTTGTTTATTCTGTTTGCTGATGCTTTTCTCCAAAGCAAATTACAATACATTCACAGGCCATTTTATTAGGTTTGTACACTAAGTTAATTTCAGTTATTTGCTCATTTATACAGGTAGGTTTCTTTTTACTGTGCTAGTTCAAGTAAGTTTTGCTGGATTGTGTTATTTTTCTTGGAAAGAATCTTTGTTCTGAAGTGCACAAATTACACACACTGCAGCTCAATACTTCTTTTCATTATCTCAAAGAAGGGTGTCTTGCACCTAAAGACATTCGTATTGCTAAGTAATCACACACATTCTATATTAATCCATAACTATGCTAATTTAATATTAATAACTTTTCTCCCAAGTGACTTACTGTGTTAAATTACACAGAATATTTTAGCTACTTATAGAGCTAGGTAGTTTTTATTGTTTTAATTTAGGGTAAGTATGTTGCTGAGAAAGTGGGAGAACCTCTTCAAAACTGGGCCCTCTGAGTTTAAAGATGGCAACCAATACACCACTTGTATAGTTTGATTAAATAAAGACATTAATGAATAAAGTAGAAGAAAACCCCATATTTCCACCAGCTGCGGCCTCCTGAAACCCAATGCATCAGCCACACCCAGCAGCCTCACCTCACATTACCTCATGTTCTCCTCGGTCCATGAGTGACGCAGCAGGGGAGCCGGGTAGTGGCAAGGCAGTCATCCAACCCCCACACCCCATGAGCCAGGTAGCTAGAGGAAGAGAGCGGCTGACATTTCAATACACTGATAAGAGGGCATGTGCATGATAACTGGTGAAGCGCAGAAACGGAGCCCGAGTGCTATCTGCGAGCACCTCGCCAGTGACAGAGCCACCCTCACTGATATGGTGACACACATCACCTGGCATTTCTGTGCCCTGGCTGTCCCCACATCACGCAGAAGCAGTCGGTAGGCAGTTTAAGAGAATCTCACTCAAATTAAAGGTTCCTGCTCTCTCTTTGTGAGCAGGATGGCTTCATAACCACCATGAATAATAAGGCAAGTTAAGCAACTCATAGCGTTGACATTTTAAAAAAATAAGTGCAGGTCAGAGACATGACAGCGGGGCTTCTGTATGAATGGACGATGAAGGCAACAATATGGGACCCTAATCACTGCTGTGTTGTATAAGAAAAGTGGCAACAGTGCAGTGAGACAATCTTTGAGTTATAGCAGCGCAGTGAATTATACGAAGGATATCACATTGACCTTGTACTGAATAAAGCTAATGAGGAATTTGCCTTTAAAAAATGGGAATTTCTGGAAATTTATAGGACCTCTTGCAGTGGTGGCTATAAACTGCCCTTTGTGTGTATGTGTGTGGGGCTAAATGAGTGTGTGTGATTGGCCCCCGAAAGCCTGGAGACCCACCCAGGAGGTACCCTACGCCCCTGGATGGACCTGACCCTCGTGGCCCTATGCTGGACAAGTGGTTGATGACAATGGAAAAAAATGCAATAGAAATGTTTTGCAGAAAGTCTTCTTATGTAGGTACATGGGGAAAATGTATTTAAGGTCCCAGGAAATCTGAAGGTTTTAGTGGTTGAGAAAAAGGAATGAATGTTATTATTATGTAATGAATTGAACAGTTAAGTTAAAATTGTATTAAAATGAATACCCCTGTCAGTACCAGTGGATGAAAACACAGGAATACAGCTTAGTGTAGTTCATTTATGACATTTTAAAGTTTGACAAAATCAATTATTTTTCAATGCAAGAGTACATTTTAAAAAAGATGTTTTCACTTCATCAAGTTAATTGGTATTCATTTCTAGCAATTTACTTATCACAGAAGTAAGGAGAAAACCTGATACTCGCTAATTTGTCACTTCAATAGACTAAATAACCCAGCAGACTTCGTATTTTATATTTGGTATGTTGAATAAATTTATTTTGCTACAAATGTATGAGATAGGTTCGAAGTACAACTTTTTAAGTACAGTCATCAGTATTTAATGAGTAAAATTTATTAAGTAAGCAAAATTAAACAGTAGTCGATGGGACCAATAAGTTCACGTATGAAAAATTGTACTTCTCAGTCTTAACTAAAAAAACGACACAGCGCTTTTTGTCAAGCGGTTATAAAGTGCGTTTGATTGAGGGCTAAATTACCCAATTGAATAAGAATATAAGATGTGCTCAAATTGCGCAGTTGCTGCAGATGATTGACAAGCAATTTTGACGAATAAAACAAGCACCAATTTATTGAAAAGAAAGTTGCCCAATAATAGCACGACAAGTTGGGGCCTGTTTGCCGAGCGCGGCCAATCAGAAGAAAGAAGAGGGCGGGAAGAAAACGGGTGGGTAGCAACAGTTGCCCCGGTGAGGACGAAGCGCCATAGCCACGGTAGTCCTGGCGACAAGAACCCAGCAACGAGAATCAACAACAACAACCCGAACATTAAAAAAAACAACGCCGAAAATCCCGAGGGAACCCCCCCACTGGAGACTAGAGGTGATAAAACAACAACTTTATTCACCCACCGTGTAATGTCGAAACGAAAACGCGAGGAAATTCTGTTCTGCTTGTTTTTTTTGTCGTCTGTTGTTTGTGGAGTCGCGATCGCATAGCTAGCAGGCGCGAGGCGGGGGCGCGAGCGCGGCGACGGCGGCCGCGTCCCAATCGCAGGCGGTTGTTATGACGATGTCAAATCCGTGATTGGAGTACAAAATGGCGGGTGTTGGAATATGTGCGGTCGACGCACTTTTGTTTTATCGAGGTAGTTGTGTGTATGTTTTTTTAATTTATTTTGGGAAGAGGCAGAGCTCGATCCAAGTTCGAGAAGCCGACAGTAAAAGTGTAGAATGGCGACGCGCTGTTTAATGGAGTCTGTTTCGCGCTTGCGAAATTATACCTTTTGACTCGGAAATCCCCGTTTTTGTGTGTTTCACTTTGAATCGCCTTCGTGTCGGTGTTTCCAACTCATGTAAAAAATCATATATTGTAAAATGTGTCCGTTTATAAACGAGGTTTTTTTAAGGAAAAAGTTTTTTGTTTCAATCGGGGAAAGTCGGAGCATATGGCTCGCCAGATCATCTTCCGCGGCTGTCACGAGAAGGAGGGGCGGATTGGGGAGGGGTTGGGAGGGGAGGCAGTGTGACGGCCTGGGATGGACCAAGCGGTGCCGGGTCTGATTGACATCTCGGCTAGCCAATCGGCGAAAGACTAACCACAAACGCTCCAATGAGGAAGAGCGATTAAGGTCCTTAGCAAAAGTGAAACGGACAGAACGGCCGTCACAAGCGGAAAGCGGCCAAGGTGTGAATGCGGGGGGGGGGCACTCCTGTAGCCGTTGACAAGTGAATAAAATGTAAAATTTAATATTTAAAGTCAACTTTAAAATGGGACGAATTTAATTATCAGTAAACATCGGCGCGCTTCTTTAATGGGAATTCTGCTTTAGTTTTTTTGTTAATATGACGGCGAGTTTTGTGGCTGGCAGAATAAGTCGGATTAAAATCAAAACAATACGTTTATTTAACAATTTAATAGCGACAACCAATCGGGCCTCTTAATACTTTTTGGAGAACAGAATAAGGTGGACAAACACTTGATCCCAGTTCGTGGAAAACACAAACTACAAACTTTTTTTTTTAGACGTTTCCGAAATACACATTTATTTATGTCAACAAAACCTCAGAAAATAACGTTAAATAAATATCAAACGTGTCACTTGTGACACACGCAGCGCTAACACGTTGGAAGCGCGCCCACGTTCACTTCCGTGGCACATGTAAACAGGTATGAAGTTCATGAGGCTGCGGAAAGAAACGTGGGCTTTCGGACTCCCACAGGGCGGTCAAATAATACTTCAATACGCTCCTTCTCAGTGACTATTAATAATCGCATTTATTTAGAGCAAAGGAAAACTGCACGACAGTCTTACGCAAACATACAGTGGCCCAACATAAATGTCTTAGACTAGTACTGAACTATTATTAATTATTCAGCAATCCGACCGTTTGATTCATGCAAATGGGGGAAAAAAGGAAAAAATAGCCCACAAACAAGCCCTCTGCATATATATATTATAAAAGTCCCACAAAAGCAGGTATAGACCCTGTTTAAATGGTGTGGAGTGCCTGAGTTTCTGAAGTCCATAGTTGTCCTTCATGCATAAAAGTTGAAGTTACATGTTTTAATAAGGTAGTTCACACCTGAAGAGACAGATTAGCACATTTTAATAGTTAAATATTTACTCAGATGAGAACTGAGCATCAGATGTGTTTTGCTTTCAAGGTCTGATCTGATGTCCCTCTGTTTGTAAAACAAATCCTTTTTGCTGCATATTCTTCCTTCAAATAATTATAAATTACAAGCTGTATTTACAAATATTTTTATAGGTATGGACCTGGCAATGCTTGTCTCCAGGGTGACATACAGCTCAATAAAAAAAAGCACAGCAACAACAGACTGAGGGCTTAGCTACATATGGATGTGCAGTGTTGTTGGATGTAGCTGTTGTCATGGCACACACATTGTGGTAGCTGCCTGGTGATGTGATGTAAAAACAGGAAAATAGGTGGGTAAAAAGTGGCTGGTAGCAAGGGACTAACTTATGAGGGAAATGGGACTTGAACTCATCTCTTGTGGACCCAGCTGGAGTGCTGGAAGGGATTCAGCTGCTTTAAGGGACAGAGGGAGATCATTCCACAACACTGGGGGCAAGACAGATTTTAGAGGGGTGGAAGCAGGTGTTCAGGGGTCGTAGAGCCTCAAGTTGTTACTATAGCAATTATACCATTATTAAAGACATGTACTATAACAAAGTTTTTTTTTTTTTTTTTTTAAATCTACACATTCTTGACATTAATTCCGTGAAAAGATCCAGGGTTAGGTTAATTAATCCTTGATGAAGGTACTGTGACCAGCAGCAAGTTATTCTTTTAAAGGAAACATATTAAGGATTGCAAAGATGCAAAAAGCATTTTTTACTTTATTTGTTGCACTTTTCAAGAAAAGAACAACTGATGTGCAAAACTGCAAAATAAAGTTCAAAGATGCTATTTTTCAGAATTCAGAAGTGGACGGAAAAGCAGCCCTGACCCCCAGAGAAGATCTTGCTATGCTCAGATTCATATTACAACAATTATAAAATGAAAGATCTTTGTGTGGATCCAGCGGTTAAAACAATCTTCATCTTAAGTGTTCTAACAAAGTTAACATTTAAAACTATTTTTTGTGACTTTTTCTCAATAAAACATGACAGCATAGCAACTCCTTGAGTATCACCTGAATATTTTTAAACCATATTATTAAGACCAGTTATGAATATGAAGTCATCCTGCAGATGTGTGCTATTCTGCTGACCCTGAGTGCCTAGGTCCTTAACAGCACTGTTTACTGGGCTGAAAGGCCTTCTCTTTTATTTACCCCACATGGAATTTCTGCACATGTGAAGGAAAAAGTGGCCATCTCAGCTTTCAGGCTACAGAGTTCGTGCTACACGCACACTTTGTACCATGTTTTTTGCCAGGAAGCTCGTCAGTGGCCTTTCTGCAAAACCCTGTGTCCGGTGCCTTTTAAGTGTTGCTGTTTTCTGGTTTCACACCTTGTGAATGAAAAGCAGCTGTGAGGGATTGAAGAGGCTGGCAGTGTGTTTGTGGTGGACTGCAGCTGTGTGGTTCTATTATATACAGTAAATAAGATGTGGATATTTAGACGAGAGTAATGTCAATTTTACTGTCTGCAGATTCAGCATCATTGTCAGTTACCCACTTTTTTTACTGCTTGTTTGCTGCACTTCCTGTTAATTTCACAGCAATGATAAGTGAGTATAAATGTCGTCACAGTGACAAGGTGGCACAATGATAGCGCTGGCTCCTCACAGCTCATGGGCTGTGGTTTGAATCCGGCTTAGTCTGTGTGAAGTTTGCATGTTCTCCCTGTGTCTGTGTCCAAAGACATGTTTCAGGTTAATCGGTCACCCCAAATTGCCCATTGAATGTGCATATGTTTTTGGCCACCCTGAGATGGACTGGCTTCATAGATGTGATTTCATAACCCAATGCCCCGTGATACTGGAATAGGCTCCAGACCACTGCCACTCTGATCAGGGTAAAGAGATTAAAGATAATGGATGGATGGATTTCAGACAGAATAAACCTCTTCATTTGATGGACTGTAGTGCTCGATATTAATATACAGTCCTGCTAAATTGCACAAGTTATTGTGAACTTGGGTTTTACATCTATGAGACTGAGACATGCATATAATGAAAAGTCTTGCATGAAAGCATCAATAAAGGCACAGTCTCTGTGCTTAATTCTATGGGAGATAATTGGTGTTGAACCACATTTTTACCCCACCTGGTCCTTGTGAGCTGTTTTTGGTGGGGAGCATCTTTATTGGTTACCAACTAGCAACCTCAGTCCTGGTTCGGGGGGTAGTGAAGGGACTGCAGTCCGTTTTGGAGGTGGATTTCATTGGGAGAAAATGTGCTGTAACCAGGCAACAGCATCACAGCTGTTTGTATCAGGAGCTCACCTTATGATGCCATCATTAAAAGTCGAGATGGTGGCAGCAGTGGGATCCCCTCCCTGGAAGCGAAGGGCTGCGATTGTTAAAGGTGTTGCAGGAAAATGAAGCAAATCCTGGTGTGCTATAACTATCCATCCATTGCAGCCATCCATCCATTATCCTTAACAGCTTAATCCTGGTCACGTTTGCACCAGTCTGGTGCCTGTATAATAACAGTAATAACATTGTTATTTCCTCAATATAATGCAGGAAAAGGCATCTTTGGAAGCACAGTTGCGTGGCATTTGCCACATCAGCATATTAGTTGCATGTTTGAATGATGCTTCATGCGAGCAGTTTGTGGCAGGTCACCCCTCTTCACCATCCTATCCTGTCAGGCAATAAAGAAAAACAATTTGAAGGAAACATGAACCTGACGATTGAATGCACCCCCCCTCCACCTCATCCGAAGGTCTGCAGGGAGCACCTGCTATCAGGTTGCAGGTCCAACCACAACTCCATTTTTCATGTGTTACCTGTGTGCACCAGAGCAGGATCCACAAAGGCAGTTGCCATCACTTTACCATCTGTTGTACTGCAGTTGGCTGTAGAAGTAACATTTTACCTAATATGTAATGTATTCTAAGATTTGCATTTGTGCAAATCACTATTCTGTGCAGTTCTCTGCAGAGCTCTGATCCCACCCTCACACGGTGTTACACACCCCAAGTTTCCACTGCTGTTTTTTCTGCATTTCTCTCTGACTTGTACTGGCACTGTAGACACACTCAGCAAAGCGCTTCAAAAGCTTACACATTCATTTGGTGTGTGGCACAGCCGGTCTGGAGGAGGTTGCAGCTGAGGTCAGAGACTTTCCTGTAAAAGAAAAATTCTGACAGAACCCAGAAAATTCAGTGATGTATCAAATGCTATATTTTATAAATGAATATTTATTGGATATAATGGATTTTGCCGTGTTGTTTCTTTTATGCTGCCATTCAT
Organism: Arapaima gigas; assembly: GCA_900497675.1. Lineage (NCBI taxonomy): Eukaryota > Metazoa > Chordata > Actinopteri > Osteoglossiformes > Osteoglossidae > Arapaima > Arapaima gigas. The sequence continues at coordinate 231,750 of UFQX01000514.1, forward strand.
TCAGCACCAATAATCTTTTGCCCAATGCAAAATCATGGTGGGCAATTTAGAGTCACCAATTCATGACTTTGGATTGTGGGAGGAAACCCACACACCCACACACAACACCTCTAGATTTCCTTGGTTTTTCTTTCATGTTTGTCTATTACATATTTTTGTTGCCTTTGTTATCATGTTCAGACTGTGTGTGTGTGAGAGTACGTATATTAACAGTGTGTTAATTCACGTTTTCCCTTTCCCATGTGGCCCCCCCCCAGCTGTGGCGATGGCGACTCCAGGCTACGTGGAGGAGCTGGCACAGCCCTCGCAGCAGCCAGGGGGCGCCCTGAGTGTGGCAACAGGGCAGCCACCTGCCCCTCCGCCGGCTACCGCTCCGGCCGCAACTGTGTTTCTGGCGGAGCTGCAGACTACTGCCACTCCACCCCCTGCTGCTGCCCCACCTGCAGGACAGACCACGCCCCCTGGCGCAGCACCACCCCCCCCAACCACAGCACAGAAATCAGGGGGTCCCCTGGTGGTTAACGCACAGTCCGCACCCAGCCAGACGCAGTACGTCACGGCGGAGATACAGAGCTCGGCACCGCAGGCCAGCAACGGGCAGAACACGCCACAGTACATCGTGGTGACGGTCACAGGTGAGAGTGCGAATTGCGGGTCAAGGCTGCAGTCGACAGCCTGTCGCTCACATGCTAACTGTAGCAATAATGTTTTTATTGCCTTGCATATTGGCACTCTGAGCAGTGGAGGAACCACCTGACATTTTCCAATCCAACCAAGGAGGCCATCTAATAGCAGGACCAGGGTTCAAATCAATGTTCTTTCATCAAGGTACTTAACCTGAATTGGTACAGTAAAAATGATTCAGCTGTACAGCCCCTTCAAGAAACATCATGTACAAACCCCAAATTTGAAGTAAAGTGTCGGTTACCTGAATGCACAATAGAACAAATTTTTTTCAGCCACAACATAAACCAGAAGCTTTATTACTCACTCTGCGTTGTGCAATCCAGGGTGATTCAGAAAGAATAGAACAGTTTCCTAAACTTATTATTTGGTAACTAAGTAAAGGAAAAATTATTTGTACAACTTTCAAGGGCCAAAATCTGGAAAAAAATGAAGGGTAACTACAAGTTTAGGTGACACGTTTATATGATATTTAGGTATGGAGTATTACATTTATAAAAATGTTCAATTCACCCATTAAATAGTCATTCTGGGTGTTGAAGAATCTAAGTTTTGAATTTAGGCAATTAATTTTAGCTATATAAAACAAACAAAATGCTGTATAGCAGCAAGTTATCATTTTAATAAATAATCCCTTCAAAACACAATTAAAATTTAGTAGAGAATTACATTATGTATGAAGTAACAAGATTGACTGTTCAGTTCTGTTGACTGGGATTCAGGGTGTCAAATTATTCACAGGATTCCAGGAATAATTGAATAAATTAGTTTTATGCTCTGATATACACAATATGAGACATCAGTTTGGAGGAAAAACAGGTGATAAATTGATAAATGTAAAATAGGGGGTAATTGGCTGTTGACGGTGGAAGGAAGTAAATGATGTCTCCAAGTGTTTATATGGGTCAGAGAACTAACAAATGTGTTTTTATTTGCAGTCTGCAAATTGTTTTGTAAGTGACACAGGAGATTAATGGGGCTTTGAAAGATCTGGGGCTCCATGATTTAGTGGGAGGAGGATCTCCATGTTACCTGTACCGAAGGTGTTGAGGCAGATGTGCTGGAAATGTTCTCAACGACGCTGCTGTGAAATGGAGGTGCTGTGACTGGGCTGTTGGGGTGGATGTTGCACCAGGTGGCACAGTGGTTGGTGACAGCTGCTGTATGGTAATCTGAAGGTCTCAGGTTCAAATCCCTTCTTTTGCTGTAGTTCCCCTTATCGAGGTGCTTATCCCAGCTGTATTAATGGGTAAGTCACTAAGTAGATCAGTATATGTTTGTGTCAGCTAACAGGTAATAATAATTGTTGTTATTATTACAGTCCTTTCTTCATTTAGTGAACCTCGATATTATCAATTTTCAAAGTTTTACTCTAATACACAGTGCAGGACTGTTGTAAAAAAAAAACATTACACTTTAATTATGTTTTGGTTTTCTGGCCCTTTGCCACATTTGGACACCCCCCTCCCACATAGTGCGGAAAATTGAGGATATTGCCTGGCTCTGTGAAGGCCATAACATGAGCAGAAACGGAGCAGCTGCTTTAAGAGGAAATCTCCCACCCAGCAGTGTAAGACGGCAGTGTCACACTAACACGTTGCGCCCAGGCCTCAGTTTCCTTCCTGTGATTCAGTCTCTCTTGCCAGCCCAGTTGGCGCCAAACCAAAGGCCTGCCCTGCCTTTGATTAGACCGCGTGGGATCAGCTGGAACAAACATTTACCATGGTGGTTGGCTGCGTATGGTCTGCACCAACCCCCCGCCCCCCAGCCACAAAACACACAGAGGCTGTGTGTGTTTATTTCAGGGGTATCTATAAGCGGAGCGATTTGATCCATGTCACGTAACAGCAGTGTCACATTTCAGGGACTGAGTGAGAGGCCGGACAGTCAGAACTACGAAATTTCAAACTACAGCTCTGAGTCAACTTGTGTGAGATGTTTTTTGCCTTAATGTTATAAATTGCTTGCACCTGTCAGTAAAAGGTTTTTGGATGTATTCAGACTATTTGTAGGAATTTCTCCAAGCTCCACCCCAAACCATGGAATTTTCTCCATCATTAGATGTCCCCTGCAGTGGACAAAATGCAATGGCTAGATTTCTACAAATTATTAATTCTTTCTATGAATGTGGCTCATGCTAAGGCAACTAGGGATTATTTGTTTTTTTTTCCTCCCTTCCTCAAATAGTATTTGTAGACATTCAAATGGTACTCAAATGGGATTCAAATCATGAGAAGAAATGCATTTGGTTTTTTGTTGCACAAAATAAATTCTGGCAGTGGGGGAACTGTCGGAACTGTCATCTTGCAGTCAGAAGATCTAGGTTCTAATTTCCCCTGTTAGTACACTTCACTCTGGTACTTAACCAGTACCAATAAATTATTTATCCAGCTCAATAAATGGGTAAATAATAGTAGCTTAGTGTACAAACATAACATTGTGAGTCCCCTTGCAGAAAGGTGTCGCATAAATAAAAGTTAATAATTTTAACAATAAATTTGATTTCCCCACTTGATCATGCTCAACTTTAACATCTAGTTCCATGGGCAAGTAGAGAAAAAAAGGGTGGAAAAGGGGAAAAGTTTAAAAAAAAAAAAAAAAGCCCTCTCAGCTCCCTTGCCTGCACCTCCTTGCCCAATATGATACCCGTGTTTATGTGAAGGGGGATTTTTGCTCCCATCTACAGAGATTACCTGTCCAAGGCTGCCCTCAATCTGTGTGATAAAAGGCCCCTGAGGGGGAGCAGGAGCGAGACTGGGGGCAGGCACATGCCCCACAGCCATGTACTACCCCAGCTGGCTGTACGGCCTGGATGGAGGCCCCCGTGAGTACAGATCACTCGGCCAGGTTCCCTTTCGGCTCCCTGCCAGCCGGGTCGAGTCCAGAGGCAGCTTGCGATTGGCAGGCTGTGGGTCTGATAGCTGCTGTCGGGTAGATTTACCCATGGCAGGTGTACTTATATGGGATGTCCCTCACGCAGAACTTCACCATGGCAACCAATGTCTGTTGTGGGGATCTTACCTTTTTTTGGAGATTCGACTGCATGTATATTCTCTCTCGCTCGCTGTATCTCAGTACAGTGTCTGTATTGGTCTTTATAAGGTTTTGTGTGTGTGTGTGTGTGTGTGTGTGTGTGTGTGTTAAGAGAGGTGTTGTGCAAAAGAAACTGACATTGCTCTCTCTCTTTGACCAGAGGGGTCCCTGCACTCCAGCGACTCTGTGTCGGATTCGAGCCCCCCGCCGCCTGTCGTGCAGACTGGGGTTCCCACGCAGGTGGTGCAGCAGGTGCAGGCGGGTCAACAGGTACAGCCACTCCGACACACTCGATTTAATACAGCTTTTCCACCTTCTTTCATCTTCTCCATTGGGGGTTTCAGATGCGTGTTCCACCTGAAAACGCTGGGGCACATTTTCCAAAATTCATATCCTAACTAGCATGATGCCACGACTAGCTTCAAGCTTATTCACCAAAATGGAGTAATGTTTTGGATTTTTCTAATTCAATAGTAATTAACCCTTTTCTAATTTTTTATAACAATAATAAATGTGTTTAAAATATTCTTTTATGTAATGCAATTATGTAAGATTATATGACCTGGTTTCATACACTAGGCTTTACATATAATTGTAAAATGGTCTGTTTTTTCTTCCATTAATATACTTGAAGAGAAAAATTCAGTGACTTTCAACCCAACAAATGTTTAATTTCATGTTTAACAGAAATCTTTGTATATGAATTTAGAAACATAAAGTATGATTTCACCAACCTAGCAGTAAATGTATTTGAAATGACACTTTGTTTGAATCTGCTCTCCAACAGACAGTTAATGGTATTCAGCTATGTTTTAAATTAACCTTTTACTGCATTCAATTAGTACTTGTAATGAATCTCACCACTTAGCATAAGGAAGCAATTATGAGATACTTCAAAAGCGCAAATGTGCATTCAAATTTACACCTAGAAGACTGTTGTTATATTAAATGTTGTTAATATTAATCATACTTTCTGAGTGTTTAAAATGCAAAGCACATCCAAGAATTTCCTGAGCCCCCTTGTGTTCCTCACAGCTGTAGAATAACTGCAGGAGTGACTAGTTCAGAGGGATAACTTTAGCTAGCTTACCTGACTAGATTAAAGGGGTGGGGTTTAGCTAACTTAAACAACTAGTTTAAAAGGATTAGCGTAAACTAGCAGTCTGTCTGTTTAGTGTAACATTGTTGCATTTCTGAATTCTGTCTGCAGAGATCAGTTGTGCAGACTGTTTCCCAGGTGGCCAAGTCAGGACAGAACAACCAGCTGAACGTCACCAACTTGCAACCGGTTCACCTGACTCAGGAGGTAGTTGTTTGTTTGCTCATCATTAATTACATCTCACACACACACACACACACACACACACACCTAGCCATCCTCATAAAGCAGCTTAGACATGTTACCATGTTAAAGTGCTGAGTAGGATTTGCATAATAAAATGTGGAATGATCAGCACAGATTTCTCTTGTGAAATTAATGAGTAAATAATCCTGTACTGTACAGTTTATCCCTTGGTGGGAGTTTGTAGGAGGAAGATTCCCCCCCAGCTCCAGAACTGACATCACCGAGATGTGTAATCTGATGTGGTTGTGTCGTGGCACAGTAGGACCTCTGGTCTAAGCTACCATGTCTCCATCTCAGGTGCAGCAGCAGCTCCAGCAGGTCCCTGTGCAGCATGTTTACTCCAGCCAGGTGCAGTACGTGGAGGGCGGAGATGCCAGCTACACCACCAGCACCATGTGAGTGATGGTCTCATGCACCTCCACTGCTGTCCAGTCAGCTACTCCCAAACACATTCCTCCTCCTCTTTGTTCTCCCTCGTTTCCTCTCTTACTTCCTGCATTTTGTATTCACCTACCCTCAAGGCATCTCCCACTTCTCCACCCTGACCCCTCATCCCTTCTTTGCAGACGTTCTGGGAGCTACACCTACACAGACACCCCTCTGTACACCCAGCCTGCCGCCACTGCCACTACTTACTATGAAGCCCCGCCCGCCTCAGGGGCACAGGTCACCGCGCCGGCGACATCACAGACTGTGTCAGTGACAGCAGGCGGGGGCGCCGTGTCAATGTTTGTGTCTGGGACAGGCCAGATTGTGGCCACGTCGGGAACGGGCGGAACTGGCACCGTGGCAGTAGCAGCAGCCAGTGCGCCCAGTGGGGCAGGAGCAGGGGCAGGGGCTGCAGCAGGGGGCAGCAGCAGCGGAGGCAGCTATGTCATCCAAGGCAACTACATGTTGAGTGGCAGCACAAGCAACCAGAGTTACTCCCACAGCATCCGTGCATCACCCGCCACAGTAAGTATTGCCCTGTCTGGGTGTGTCAGGTTTTTTCGGTGCTCTGCCACCGATTTCCATTTGCTGCTCAGAATGAAGCAGGAGATGGGATTGAATCTGTACATGGAAGTAGCCAGCAGTTACACATATCCTGTGCAACATCTACCCCACCTTAAACCTTTAAATTATAGACTGATCATGATCTCAATGGATTGATTGGTGACAGAAAATGAGTGTAATGATTGGTAGGTGATTGAGAGATGATCAGTTCAACTGATCATTAGAAAGAGTTGGTGCCTGATAGATTCCATGATGAAAATGAAATGGTCCAATGGTTGTGAGTCAATGGGAGGGTGGCTCAGAGGATGGCATGATTGACAGATGGATGGGTGGACAAATGGAATGATGGAAGGGTGGGTGGACAGACCACTGGACTGACCAATGGTTGGCATGATGGATGGGTAGATGGACACATCGATTGATAAATGGGCTGTTGAATGAGAGGATGGATGAGTTTGATATATAAGCACACAAGTGGCCAACTGAGGGACTGAGTGCTCCGTCCTCCCTTCAGGTGCAATGGCTGCTGGACAACTATGAGACGGCGGAGGGGGTGAGCCTTCCGCGCTCCACACTGTATTGCCACTACTTGCTGCACTGCCAAGAACAGAAGCAGGAGCCGGTGAATGCCGCCTCCTTTGGGAAGCTCATCCGCTCTGTGTTCATGGGCCTGCGAACGCGCCGGCTGGGCACACGGTAAAGCACCCCACTCACCGCGTCAATTGAAACCATAACAGATCCATACATTGTTTACGCTGGGGCCTGTGCAGAAAATACCTGATTCATACACAACAGAGTATTTACGCAGCTGAAACGTGCACCTGTGTGCTGACAGAGCGTCTCTATCTCAGGGGCAACTCCAAGTACCACTACTATGGTCTGCGCATCAAGGCAAGCTCCCCGCTGGTTCGACTGGTCGAGGACCAGCAGCACCTGGCCATGCGGCAGCAGCCCTTCTCCCAGAAGCAGAGGTTTGCTCCTCATGCGTCTTTCTCTGTCCCATTACTACTATTGGCTGTTTCTTTGAGTAACTTTTGCCTTTTTTCTCATGACATTTTCAAAGGTTAAAGCCAATGCAGAAGGTGGAGGGGATGACCAATGGTATGGCCCAGGGGACGGGGCAGCAACAGGGCACGGGCCTTTCTGACATAAGTTCTCAGGTGCACCAGTACCAGCAATTTCTCGGTGAGTGATACTAATTTTACATAGTTTATGCTTTGATGTGGATATGAATTTTTGTGCATACGAGTAAAATTATTTAGTACCTTTACTGAGTTACAACCAAATATGAGGCTGATTTTTCGTCTTTATAAGTAACGAGTAGAAAGTAGAAGAATTTTCAAAGTTCACAGGGTAATGGTCATTGTATCTCTGACTTATGAGATTTCACCTTACAAGCCTATTTCCAGGAATGCATTACACTTGTAAGTAGCTTGATACCTGTATTCATTCTGATGTCATGGTAGGACCACTACCTTTGGACCTCAAAAGGCCCAGGGCTGTAATATCCTTGAGCAAAGTTTGTATCCTAGTTTGCTCCGGTAAAGGTGACTGAATTCTCCTTCCTCTGTCACCAGACGCCTCTCGTGCCCTGCCTGAATTCTCTGAGATCGACCTCCAGGGCAAAGCACTGCCTGATGGTATAGCGCTGGAGCACATCAAGAGCTATCAGCTGTTCTACCGGGAACATTGCGAGGTGCTGAGCCAAGAGAACATCTCTGTGGTAACAAGTATGCAGCCCAGTAACTCGGTCATATGTCCGCAACCGGTCCAGAAGTAACTTTGTCATTCTCTCCACCAGGCCATCCTGGATGTGATGATCAACTTACAGTTTACCCTGGTGGAGACACTGTGGAAGACCTTCTGGAGGTTCAGTGAGAATCCATCTGCAGAGGCGGACACGCTAAGTGTGTAAGTCGTCTGGTGCCACACACCCTAGAGTGCCTTTTGCATAATATCTACATGAGCGACACGGAGATGAAAGTCTCAAGCAATGTAGTGTCCAAGTCAAAGGTTCACCTGTGGCCCAGTCTTGACTGATAGTATAAATCTAATTATAGTTGGTCCTCTTTAACCAAAGACCACTCGTTCCTGAGCCCAGGTTGTAATAACTTTTTATACTAAAAAATGAGTGAAGGGACAAAATTCTGAAAGGCAGCCATGTTTGTAAAGAGAACTGAGGTGCTTCTGTTGGTTCTCAGACTACCCCACGCTGGCTTGTTGATGGAAAAGTTAATATGAGATTTTCAAATGCCTTTTTTATAAGAGGGCTGTTGGATGAGCAACTTGAAAATGAATAAGACAAATACTGAAGTGTCAGTATTGTTAGTGATGACACGAAACCTGCCGTCTCCCTGTAGCCACGACGAGTCAGAGAAGCGGCTGCCTAAGGCGTGCTTGGTGCTGCTGTGTAAGTACGAGCCAGTGTTGCGCTGGAGCCGCCAGTGTGACAACACGCTGTACCAGGGCCTGGTGGAGATCCTCGTGCCTGATGTGCTGCGCCCAATCCCCAGTGAGTACCGTTGGGCTGACTAGCATGTGAAGTCTGACAGTGTATTCAGCTATGGGATGTCTTCATCAATCACAGTCCTCCACTTCCCTGTGCAGGTGCCTTAACACAAGCCATCCGCAACTTCGCCAAGAGCCTGGAGAGCTGGCTTACCAATGCCATGATGAACATCCCTGAGGAGATGGTCCGAATCAAGGTGCCTGTTACACATGCACACATGCACAGCAAGTGTATAAACCTAACATTGTGAGTCACTTTGGGGTAAAAAGTGCCAATGAGCAAATAAGCCTAAAATTGTGAAATCAATCAATGCTTAATGGAGTCAATCTATATAAAGTAAAAAATCACTTAAATACTAGTAACTTTTATTCAGATTGACTGACAACTTGTAGCATTAACTGTCTAAAGGAAGTAGGTGGTGTCATAGAGCTGCTGCCTTGCATTTGCAAGGTCACAGGCTCAAATCCCATCTGTTACATTAACACCTTTGAGTAAGATATAGAATTCATAAATTGCCCTTCTCTGTAAATTAGTAAATCAGTAAGTTGCTCGAGGAAAAACTTCAGCTGAACAATTTTTGTATACCTGTTGATACACTGCCTGACATTTTTCCAATCATTATTTTCAATGTAAACTCGTATGCTGTAACACTAAATCGTCAGAGGCAAAATAAGTTGTTTAATATTTTAAACAAAATGGAAAAACTGAAATGTGCTGTTTCTTATGTATTCAAGCCCCATATATTAATATTTGTTAGAGCCACCTTTTGCTGCAATAACAGGTTCAAGTCTGGGTGAGGGTATTTATTTGGGGTGAGTACCAGTTTTGTTAACCGATGGAAATGCAGGGCTACGTCAATTAGGTGTAAAATCAATATTTTTTTGATGCATGTCGTAGGTCACAATTCACATTAGGTAAAATTACTTGCTTTACCTGTAATGGTATATATTACACGGAAGTTGTTCCTAGGGCTTGTGAGCTCTGACCGTTCGGCTGGCACCGTGTTCCCTCCAGGTGACATCTGCCAGCGCGTTTGCACAGACGCTCCGCAGGTACACCTCCCTCAACCACCTGGCCCAAGCAGCGCGTGCCGTCCTGCAGAACACGGCGCAGATCAACCAGATGCTGAGCGATCTGAACCGCGTGGACTTTGCCAACGTGCAAGTTAGTGCCCCTCCCTCCCTCCCTCCCTGCGGTGGCAACAGTGGTGACAGCAGCAGTGGCACCCAGCACCTGATGCTTCTCTCTTTCTCTCTAGCTCTGTCTCTGGCTGTAAGGAGCAGGTCTCAGGGGTGCGTGGGCAGTACTCTGGTAGTAAGATGGTAACTGTGGTTAGAGGTTGACCGGCTGAGGTGTGTAGTAGCCTCAGCAGTGAGCGTGCAGTGTTAGCGGCAGCCTTTTGGTAGCTAGATGGGCTAGCACCTGTAGCAGTAGAGTTAACAATAGTAGTGGTTAGAGGTGACACATTTAGACCTGAAGGATTAAGTTACCCTTGAGTGAGGTACATGCCCTGAATTGAGACCATAAAAATGACTAGCTGTATAAACAGATAAATCAAAGTAAGCACCTGAACAATGAAAGTGGAGGAAAGCATGAGCTAAATAAATGTAAACATGCCTTCAGGTGTTTATCTCCCAGGAGCAGGCTGGTTAAGTCTAAAGTTGAGTATTAGAGGGACCGTAACCAGCAGCAAGTTGACCGTGACTGTGCTGAGACACTGTTTTGAAACCCCCAGGAACAGGCATCCTGGGTGTGCCGCTGTGAGGACCGAGTGGTACAACGACTCGAGCAGGATTTCAAGCTCACACTGCAGCAGCAGAACTCCCTGGAGCAGTGGGCAGCATGGCTGGATGGCGTTGTCTCCCAGGTCCTCAAGCCATACCAGGCGAGCCCTGCCTTCCCCAAGGCAGCCAAGCTTTTCCTGCTCAAGTGGTCCTTCTACAGGTAAAAAAGAGTGGCGCTCCTCAGTCCACTTGCTGCTAAGTTGGCATTTGTACTGCTATCCTTGTTACTGATGGGTAACAATAGCGCCACCTGCTGTGCCTCACCACATCTGAGTTGCGGCTTCCAGTCCAGCTGAAGTCCGTGCCAACTTTGCAAGTTCTGTGTTTGTGGGTGCTCTGGTTTCCTCCCACGGTCCAAAGACATGTTTGTGGTGGATTGGTGACCCTGCACTGGAGAAGTGGTTCATGATATTGGATTGATGAATTATTATTCCTCTTGTTATGGCAATTTTGTTGAATATCACCCCTGTAGTGACCCTCCTGCCTTTTCCCCTGTAGCTCAATGGTGATCCGGGACTTGACCCTGCGCAGCGCTGCTAGCTTTGGATCCTTCCATCTCATCCGCCTGCTGTATGATGAGTACATGTACTACCTAATTGAGCACAGGGTGGCTCAGGCCAAGGGGGAGACGCCCATTGCCGTCATGGGAGAGGTAGGGCCCCACAGACTTGACTTCCAGTCACATACAGCAGTACGTTGTGGGTTCACATTGACACTGTCTGTACTCCCTCCTCAGTTTGCCAGTCTAGGCAGAGGGCTCCACACGCTGGACCCCGACAAAGGTATACGGCAGCTTCTTTCCTGGTTCTTTTCTTCTCTCTTCCACAGTGCAGTTTGCACTAACCCTCAAACCCCATGTGTGTGTGTTTGTGTCTCTCAGAAGAGGAGGAAGAAGAAGAAGAGGAGAGTGAGGACGAGTGTCAGGAACTGTCCCTCCCTTCGGACTCCACCGGCTTGGGGGAAGAATCATTGGAGCCACCTGCTAAGCTGGCCCGGACTGACCCCAGGGCACTGTTTAACACCAGCCATGCTGACAATTGATAGCATGTGTGCACACACACGCACGCACGCGCACACACACACACACACGCACACACGCGCGCTTTAAGCAACTACATAGGTATGAGCTCTCATACAGGCACATGGACGCTTTAAAAATGAGCCGAGACATGCCATAGGACAATGTGTGTACACACATGCACACAGAGTCCTTCCCAGGAGGTCTCTGTGGTCAAGGAGCACTTGGACAATTGGATAGTAGAGGCTGGTTAGCACTGAGGTGTTGAGTCAGAGAGGGGGGCTTCGACTGTCAATGAAAATCCCTCTACAGGGCGAAAGATGGGAGTGGCTTGCAGACGTTTGACTACAGCCATTGGAGTGTCGTAGCAGCACTGTAACCGTCATACCTCTCAGCATGTTTTGTCTTCAGTAACAGTCTGTGCTGGAGCGGGGCTGAGGAGCAACTGTTTTAAAAACATCAGTTTCTGCTGATCAACTGTGAACATCAGAACTATTCAGACAGAAATACTGACTTGTGTTCATACCTGAACAATCGAGTGGGGAGCTGTTTTGCGTTCACATTTGAGAGCACAAATCCCAAACGTCACGGCCCCTTTTTTCCCAAACATCTGCCTTAGTCCTTCGCGCTTGCTGCCACAGAGGGAAGCAGCAGTGTGCTCTGCAGCAGGTGGGGGGGGTCCAAAGCACAGATTCTATACTGATCTCACACCACCTCTGTGAAGGGTTCCTTTTACCATGACCTAAGGAAGCAGGAAGCCTGTATGTCATGTGTCCATTTTGTTTCACAAGATATTCTCATGCTTGTTCATGCAACCCTGGTGGCCTTAAAAGCTCCAGACATTTCACACTTGTCCCAACTACATTTCATATTCATTTCTGTGCCAAACACCCACCTTTATCACTCTGGTCCTGTAGCGTCTTTTTTGGAGAGGGAACAGGAGGGACCCTGAAAACAGGTGATGGACAGAGCTGGATTAGGACTGTGTTCAATCTCAGCATCTCCTGCCACTTGTCATGTGACCTGATGCTTGTACCAGTGTGTACATCTGTATGCAGTTGTTGCACCGGTCAGCTCTTCAGGGTTGGGACCTTCAACACAAGAGAACATGATTGAGGAGGTAAACTGGCCTTGACTATAGATACAGTACATCCAGCTGAAGAAAGAATTATTCTTTAGTGATATGCAAGATCAGTTCAGCACTTTAGAGGTGTGTGGTGGGGATTAACCAGGGCCCTGTCCACCATCATCTTCTTGCCGTGTGGTCATCTTTGCCCTTTCTTTGCTCTTCTCCAAAGACCAACTTGCTTCTGCTCCTTCATTTGCAACATTAATTTCTGCCATTAAAAGGCATATTTATAAATGCTCACTTTTCATTTTGTTAGTTTCAGGTTTAAAAACTGAAGTGCTAAGCTGGAGTTTTGTTCTCCCAGCTGCACTTCATCTTCTAGGGTAAAATTGGAGCCATCCCTAGGACATTTCTAAAATGAGATATGTAATACAAGCAGTGTTTGATTTCACAAAATTTAAGGATTGGAAATGTTTTCTCACTGAGCAAATAGCTGTAACATTACAAGTGTGAGGATTGTGGGAATATGGCCAACAGAGGCAAATTAAAGAATACGTGTTCTAAGATAATAAAATTAAATTCTTCTGAAATTGCACACTGTCAATTTGACTGTAATTTTTGATTTTCTACCTTGAGATTTTGTTCAAGGTTAACAACAAAGGATGGCTTCTTTTGAGCAACAAAAATGAACCCATATGAGCTATAAAGCAAAAATACACATAAGCAGAAAAACACAATATGTACAAGACAAAACTCTTTTAACAATAAAAGTTAAATTCACTCAAGAGCAAATAGAGGAAATGTGGCTTCAAAGGGGGCAGGATTACATCACTAACCCCCACTTACCCGACTATTGAGTATGTTGAAACCTCCCTTTAGACCTTTCTGAAGCTCCGTTCCTTGACCGCATCCAGGACCACTGATATTACTCGTGAAGAAAGGAAGCATGATTATTTTTCATTTCAGCCACTTCCGAATCTGATCTGGAAGGATTATTAGTGTTTTCAATTGACACCGAAATCCAGTCTGATTGGACAACTGCCATACGTACCACCTGCTGCCATCATCCACCCATCTCCATGGCTATTTCACCATCGTGAGTTGCACTCTTCATTTGACCCATGTTAACCACAAACTCAAACGCGAGGGACGCCACCGGTGGACTTTACAGCAACGGGAGACCATTGGTATTTGGCTGAATTGTACTGTACCTCTTAGTCCAGCTCAGGCTGCTCACTGAATGCTCTTGCAGCAGGAGGCCAGCAATTGGTCCACAGACTTGGCTCAGTCCCTTGCTTTGTTGCTCATGGCCAAAAGCAGCCCCCTACCCCTGCTGGATGGCTGGTTTAACACACACACACACACACACACACACACACACACACAGTTTGCTCTGCAGTCTGCAAATAATGTGGGAGATTTTAGTAAATAAATGTAAAGATTTACGTACAAATATACTTTTTAAATGTAATTATTAGAAAATACATATATCAATTTAAATCTGTGGCTTTGTTTTTATATTGTAATTGTTGAACCGTCATGGCCTTATTTAAACAGATAGCGTAGCAATTCTTATGTATTTAGCTATTATTAAACATACTGGTATTTAATATACAATGTCATTTTGAATTGCAAAATTTGTATAAAGGTATTGTCTGTTTGGATTAATTTCCTTTTGTAACCGACTGTTACGCTGCACCTTTGGCCGGGGAGACGCTGGACACACCTTTCTACATGACGGCCTATTTCTGTTGTGGAAACAGTGGTTGTAATTTTATTTTCAATACTTTTGTAACTTAACATTTTTAAGCACCTCATCATTTCTCTGCCTCTCCAAATTAAAAAAAATTAAATTATCCAAATGAGCAGATTCCCTTTGCTTTTGTTCATTAAAAAAAAAAAGAACTGGCAGCTTACAGAAGACTGACAAAATGTGAAGGAAAAATGAATATAATCATGTATTTTTGATAAAAATAAAAGCATTTAGAAAAGCTACCTTTAAAAGATGATTGAAAGTATTGCTCATCAGCAGACTAAATCAAAGTACAAAGTAAATATATATCTGGGCACTGCGATTTATCACATTTCATTTACCTTGGAGAAAAATGCAGCCTGAGGTTATCGTGAGCTGTGGGAATCTACAAGGGACACATGGAGACCGAGTCATTTTCATTTTAATTAAAAAATAGCTGAAGTCAAATAAACATACTGTCCTGTCAGGTGATGCCAAGTGGACACGTGCAGCTGTATGACCATGTTCACCTGGGCTTCTACACAATAATGGTAACAATCAGGCTATGTCACTTGGGGAAACATAGCAAACTGCGGAGCTGGGAAAGTGACGTGGAAACAGTGTCGTCCTTGACACACACTAGGAAGCAGGAACAAGATCAAGTCGACAGTTCTTTCCAGCTCTCGCATCTGTTCCCATTATAATATCCCAAAACGAACAAGACATTACACAAACATAAAAGAAGATCTACACAACAAAAGATCTCTCTACCTCATGTCAGTAACAACGGGCTGGTAACGTGGTAACAAACAGTGCCACCTAGCCAGATTTATGCTTGGTGGGGGGGGGGTCATCTTCCAGAAAAAAAGGGTTAAAAAAATCTGTGAGGATCCTGAAAGCACTGGAGCTGCTATTCCACATGCGGTAACATCCTGCTCACAGGACGATCCAGGTTCCTCGGTCACTGTCAGCGAGAACCTGCAAGGATGATCCTGACAGACCCAAAAAAAAAAAAAAAAGTTAATTGCTGGTCAAACACCACTTTGACAATGGCTGTTATATATTTATCTCCTTATATATATAAATAAAATTTAAGTTAACAACAGACAGCACCGGGTCACAACAAGAGTACAGAATTGGTGGTCTGAGAATATGCAATTAAGGTACATATTTGTCTCTGAAAACATCATCCAAACTGTCATTGGAGTGTGTTGCACCAGTCATGGCTTGTTAAGGCATTAATGATGTGTGTACGTGTGTGTCCTTACGTGCACCTACCTTTATGAAGAGCCTCATTGGTCATCCGGTTTATGTAGCGAGAGCTACTCTCGGGCACCAGCCACTTCATAACAGTGTTCACGCAGGACTTCCTGTATGAGCTCCAAACAGCACCGCTAAAAAGAACAAACACACAGAAAAAAAGGAGCCGGTGACTATTACCATAAACACAGAGGCTACAAATACACAGAGGACAGTAAAATAGTGAGTCTTAACAGGGTGAACAGAGACACTCCTGTTTCACAGTGGGCACAATGCCAGAATACACAGACATACAACAACTTAATTCACACAGCAAACAGTGAAATTAGGTTGTAGGAAAAGGTTGGCAACAATCACAAATAAAATTTTTAAAAAAAGCTTGCTGCAAACAGACAACAGACAGGATGTGGGGTCCTCACCTGGTCTGACCCTTCACTTCTGTGAGGTTGCCGACACCCACTGTGTGGCACACACCAGTGCTGAGGTCCCAGCTCACTTGCACACTGGTGTGGTAGGTGTTTGGGCTGACAAAACAGAGATGCCATGAGCAGCTCAGCAAAGGCAGTAGTTACCATTTCCTTATTCAGCCGCCGTAACACAACAAAACATTAATAAAACCATGCAATGGAGGCTCTCTCACTTGGTCTTCTGAATGTTCAAGTTACAAATGTTGGATAATGTAAACACTTTACCATTTTTCCATTTATTTTTAGAAACATTTTCTTCACTTATCTTTTTCCTAACAACCTGTGTTAAAAACAGATAGCAATAAAGCACACCTAAACAGAACAGTAGTATGAGTCTGCCTTAAATTCAACTTACTTCCAGTGTTTACAGCTCATATTCCTCACTGTTAGAGGTTGGTAAGATGAGGAATGCTATACCTCTTTGTGTAGTTTGTGGAAATGACATTTTCAGTATTTTCAATTAGCTTTCATTTAATGTAGACTGAAATAAAATAGTGTAAAAAAGTATTTTATTATTGCTATATCAAAGACTTTTACAAAGGCCAAGCCATAAATAAATTGAGATGTCTATTGTTAACATTCAACTGATGTAAATTAAAGGTAAAATTTACTTTCAATTGACAAATAAAATGAACTGAACAAATTTCCAGTCTTAGCTGTGTAAGCTGAGGATTCAGAGTAATTCCTTACCAGCTGTAAGTTGTGCACATATTGCATACTTAAAACTGGGCCTGTCTTTCAGTGCTGACCAAACATAAGAGGAGGACATTAAGTGAGGGAAGGTGACAGGATGACGTAACCCGAGTTGCTGCTCGCCAACTTTGTGGGAGGTGCAATTCTTACCGGGAATGCTCTTCCTCAGAAGTTGAGAAGGCGAGCAGCAGGAGCCCAATGTTAATCACCACTGTGTTGGTCTCAGGACATACCTGTCACGAACACATGGGAGTCACAAAAGCATCACAGCAGCTCCAGGCCTCCCAGGGCCTGAAACACCATCAGCAGTAGTATGTGAATCTCAGCATCTAGAAATACCTTGAGGTGTGGGACAGGAACTGCTGGCTTACCTCAAGGATGACAACATCATAATCGCTAAAAGAACAGAAGTGTGGGGCCCATGAGGCATCGTTGCGGATCACCTCGTTGATCACATACTCAAAGTCTAGAGTCAGCTGTTCCACGCACACACACTGCTGGAGAAGGAAGACACTCTTCTTACCACAAGTCCTTATCCCCTGAAAATAATTCTTTTTCAACATTTGTTATCTCAAATAAAAGTTTCAGAACTTAAAAACTTTGCTACTTGGCACATCATGGATGCCATTTATTATTAATTGTGTTTAGCTGATGCTTGTCTCTAGAGAGATTTAGTATGCTGATACAAACTTAATAAATCATCTACTACCAACAGAACAGAGCAGAGTGACCAATCCACCTGAAGCACATGTCTTTAGACTGCCAGAGGAATGCAGATCAACCACACTAACAAAGGGAGAACAAACTCCAAATTGGATGAGCCAGATCTGAACCCACATCCAAACCTACAGCATAGGAGTTCTGAGTCAGCAGTGCTACCCACAGTGCCACTGTGTCAACCAACAAAATGAATGTTCAATGTCTGTGATGGACCACTACATCTGTTTAAAGCCATTACCACATGACCACACTCGCCTACCTGGCCCTGCTGCCGTCCTGTCATCAGCTGCAGGCTGCGGCCTTTCAGGTCCGTCACAGTGAAGGGCAGGTGCACCTTGTCATCCTCATACTCTGAGTGTACCAGGAGAACCAGGAAGAACCAGTCAGGGGCCTTGTAGTTCAAAGTCCACCTCGTTTCTTATAATTTTGCACTAAAATGTCAAGTAAATGAAAACTGTTTTATCTGAGCTCTGGACAAAAAAAATATACCAATAACCCATTTCTCTCTCTCTCTCCCACAGACACATACACCACTGCATACTGCTGTACAAACTGTGGATTATCTGTCTCATCCCATACTTACACACTTCTATTAAGTCATCAGTCTCACCTCTTGTCAAACAATTGATGTTAGATGGATATGGGTGATATAATGAGGTCAAACTGTGCAAAACTTATAAAAATGGTACATTAAAAATTTTCAAATAAGAAAATGTCTGCATCTCTCCACTCAAACAAGGCTTTAATGTCTACTATTATTGTATGTTTACACAAGGTGGCAGAAAATGTTACTGAATATTTCATAAACTCAACCTTCTACAAAACAGGCTATTTTAATTATATATATATTCATGGCAAGTTAGGTATTATAGAGTATTAAGGAGGAAAAATTTGTTTCTAAGCAGTGCACCACCTGCTGGCTCTCCTGACCTTAATGCTGGATCTTGCAACATTGAGACCCCCAGGAAGAGATTCTTACCCCCATCTTGCTCCTGTGCCCCCGGCTGCTGTAGACAGTACTTGTGGCGGGTGTAGTTGATGTAGCCTGGCTCAAGCAAGCTGTGTTCCTGAAAGGGGGAGGACTGAGACGACGACGACTGTGATAAGGTAGAGCATGCCGATATCACTGCAGGCTGCTCATCTGAGTCCATCTGGCCACCTTGGTGGGTGCAAGAGGGGTTGAGCCTCTGCCTTCTGGAGTCACTGCTGCCTTGTGGTGGGGGGCTGAGCCCCTCCCTCCTTTCTTCATGTCCCCCACCACCACCAGACTGATCTATTCCAGGCTCTTCCTGTTGAGTGGCTCCTCCTGCTACTCTGTCCTCATGCTGCTCCCCCTCTTTTGCTTGTGCCCGCCGGAAGAGATCTGCTGCAAATTCCCGGGCTCGGGCAGCAGCCTGTGACTGCTCGGGTGAGGGTAGGGCAGGACCTGGCCTGGTGTGGCATGGTCTGGGTGAACCTTGCAATGAAGTGGTGGGAGAAGTGGCAACAAAGGCAGCTCCAGGGGTTGACGACCCAGAAGAGGAGGACCTCTTCCTGTACAGGATTTGCTCTGCTTGCTCCTGATCACCTTCTGGAGCAAAACAGGATGATGTCCACATGAGAACAGGATTGAGAACAATGCCAGAACAACTGCTGTACAAAAAAAAAAAAATTACCAATTTTTCACTACATTGGCTTCTCATGTTCAGAACAGTTGAGCTAAGAATTTTTAAAGATACAATTATTTTTCTGGTTATCTTGTCACAAAGTATTTTATTCATCAATTTATCTTATAAAATTTCCACCTGTCGCAGACCAAATGCAACCTGTATTTATCTCCCAAGTTCATACACAGTAGTAGAGCACATTCAAATAGAATACGGTTGGGACTTCCGTTAGTTCCCCTTGTTCAATTGTACTTACAGCTGACTTTTGTCTTACAATGTGTTTTATTTTGAGATTTTTACTGAATTTAAGTTGCAAATTATTTGAGGGATATTGGTATAACTAAGCTTTTGCTGACTGAAACTTAAAGGTAAAAGTGAATTTGGTTTAATGAACCAACTTACAGGAAAGTTAGATTGCCATCCCTCGCTGTGTTCATTACGTGAGGAGACAGTGTAGGAGGTACATTTATCCCCATAATGCTCCTACCTGGGCAGAAGGACACAGCGCATGCCACCAGGGAGTAGCTGGTGTTGAGCAGGACCACCTGGTCTTTCTTTAGCTGGAAGGCAGGCTGGAAGGTGGGGAAGGGGTACACCACCTGGTAGCGAGAGTTGAGCACGTAGCCATGTTCCAAGCACTCAGTGGCACCTGTTTGGTGCAGGAGACAAGGCTGAGTGTGACAGGGTAAATAAGAAGACATCAGAGCCACAAGGGTCAAAGGCAGAAGTTTTTGTTACCTGCATGGCCTGAGGACAGGGTTGGGACAGCACTGCACTGGGAGCAGGGGCGCACCGGTGGCATGGATGCAATGGTAATGTAGATGTCCCTGTTGTTTTCATCACTCATCATGAGGTTCATCAGGACTGAACTGGAGCTACGGGTACTGACACACGCGATTTCTTACAACATGTTACAGTCAGACATCACAAACATGCAGCAGTTAGGGATGAGGGTTGTAACTTCATGGTAGCTGGATTGTTCACAAATAAGTGATACATCAAAAAATTACCTCGCTGTATAAATGGGTAAATAATTGTCTTAAATAAATAAACAAGCAAGAATAAAAAAAATTAGACTCAAAATAAAATATGCTAGATGTTACAGCCCTCCAAAAGAATGTTTATTGGATACATTGCCTGCTTAAAAATTACCTTTCCATACCAGTAACTCAATGCCTTTCACCCATTTTACTCATAATCGCCAAGTTTTCTAACAGCTGAATGTCATTTGTGTCTTTGGATCAGTACAATGGTTACAGAGACTGAGTCAAGATGGCAGGAGGAGGTTGCCATGGCCACAGATTTATTCCAGTTGTAACAAAACACACAAACAAACTCAGTTCCTGCAAGAGGAACAAAATAAAGAGTATCTGGACTGACAGGAATGATGTGAGGAGCAGATCAGCGACTGTGGGTAGAGGATGGGGGTCTTACTTGAAGCCGAAGACAATGATTTTTGAGTGATCATTGGGCCACTCGCACACAGTGAGGTACAGGTCACTGTAAATGTCTTCTCCTGCGAATAAGCGCACATGATGCACCTGAACAGGTGGGGGGAATAAATGAACCAGTGGTTGAAAAGCAAGAATATAAACTGGAAGAAACCAGAGGATGATGCAACCATCATGCAAAAGTGCACCTGTCTGAGACGACTGTGCAGGTTGAACTCCCACCAGTACAGGTGGTAGATGTAGAAGGAGAAGTCATCGTCTTCACCACAGTCGCTCGTGTAGGACAGCACATAGCGGCCACACTTGGTGAAGCCCAGAAAGATGTGCCTGCAAGGAAAAGTGTCGCACAGCACTTATACACATACTGAGGGACAAGTGTGCAAATAACCCAGCGGGAAGGACGAGGAGGCACACCAACCCTGCTCGGAGGAACTCCTCGCTGACAATGGACTTGAGGGGCACGCACACGCGAGGAGGAAGCTTCCGGAACAACCGCTGTGAAACCTGGCCTGACAACTGAGACCATGGTAGAGCACAAGGTCACATGTATACAACTTCAACACACACAAGGAACACAGAGCACTCATGTAACACTTGAATTCATGCATTGTTAACATTACTTTTTTGAATAAATATTCATACAGCAGACAGCTTGGGAATAATAAGGCCAAAAGAAAATCAACATTATGCACAACAAAATAATCCTCTGTAACTGAATAACAGCAATCTTCTACTTAACAGAAGGGCAGATATTCGAGATTCAAACCATTATACTTTACATTATAGGCAGTAAAAGGTTTGTGTTTGGCTATAAATTTTATGTAATTTTAATGCATGCAGTCACTGCAAGTGTTTAAAACTGAGAGACGTTATTAAATATGGCGAATATATCGTTGGCTACAAGATAAATTATTTCATATGAAAAATAATAAACACGTAAATATCGTCAGTTTGGTTATATAAAATTTGTTTAAAGACTTATCAGGTTGGTGAACCTCAGCTGATAGGCGACTGGCCAACACAGACATAGAGTCAGACGATAAAAGGGAATTAAGAAATTTCGATGATGACCTAAGAAGATTGTTTTTGCTTTTGATGACTTTTTTCCCGGTAATATAACAAAGCAACGTCTCGTCACACAGAGGAATAGCCAAGAAGCTAAGGAAACCTGATTCCACAGCAGTCATTCCTTATTTAATCCCGGCGTTGTTAACTTACGAAGGTCAATGACACAGACTATTTATCTCGTTCTGCTTGTACCTTTCCGCGGTTAAGAAGTTTCACTATGTGCTGTTTCTGTTTCTTCTGTTTGTTTTCGTCCTTTTCTGATTTCGAGCTGGGCGCCATTTTCCGCCGTTGACGCTTTGCGCTCTCTCATTTGGCCCACCCTCCTAAGGCGAACGACCTTCTCATTGGCTCAACGGATTTCTAAGCTTCTTCAGTCCACCGTAACAGCCGTCCATCAAAGCCAAGGTAACGTAACCGTGAACCATCGAACGCTTCTGATTGGCTGTCGCATTTTAGAAACGTCAGCGCACCATACATCCGGCGCACAGTATTAATTTAAGTGTCCCTGCAACGGCAACAAAAGCTGGTGTAGCATTTTTGTTCTTGAAAAAATAATTTAGGCATTGTTTATGTGTATCAGATGTACTGTCGTACCATACTATACATTTTTTCCTTTTAATTCTGCTGTATTGAAAGCATTATACAACCGTAATGTACATATAACATCTAGGAGCATATATTTAAAATAAAACGGTTTAAAATAAGTCAATCAAATTTAAATGTTCTTTGACAGGTGTGCCATCAAATGGGGAAAATAGCAACATTTACAACACTTTGCCTTTATAGAGTGGAATTGTAGTCATTTCACAATGAGAAGCACTTTTGGGTGTTTTATCTGCATCATACAGTGAGGCAATCTACTGATAATGATATACATTGAATCAGTACTCCAGTATTCATTAATGCACTTACCTGGAGACAAATGCATGTTACTACCTGTGAATGAAACTCAGTAGTGCATTTGTAACTCAAGTCTACAAATACAAGACTGTACTGGTAATACAGCTGCATAGTTCTTGTATGGCAAATTTGATCATCATAAGTGTGGCTTTTAATAGGTTGGGCAGTGAGAAGCACATGCATCGCAACAGGAAAACTGAAAAAAACCTAACAATTTTGCATACCTGCTTAACGGTGAAGAGAGCACATTTCGCATCCAAGGTCCTGCTTCCTTTCCCATCCAAAGTAACCCTCTGGCTTCTAATCCTTGCCTTGTTCCACCACCTTGAGTGCTATATTACATAACTTTGAAGAAATGAGCACCTTTCAAGTAAGTTGTAACTCAACAAACACTTCAGAGGAAAATGTCCATGTGACATGTACTACAGCCAACAATTTTGCAGCAACACCCAGTTAACTCATCCAGTACAAGCACCATCCTGGTCCCAATTCATTAACATCCACAGCAACCAGTTTCAAACCTTCTTAAACAGGGGGAGTAAGGGCAGGTGGGAAGAGAGTGAGATGTCTGGAGATCACCTTTTATTGTGAAGTTTTTAAAAACAAGCAAAGTAAAAACCAAGCATAGAATATATAACATGACTTCTTGGAATTGAGGGGAGACAAAACTGGGGAAAAAAAAAACCCTCTTCCCCCTTGCTCTTACAGCAATAAAAGCAAGCCTGAGCACTGGGAATCCTGTGTGAGCAGTGCCCACATTGATCTCGGATACATACAAAACATACAGCACCAGACTCACTCGTGTACGTACACATGCGTGTGTGCATGCACACGCACACACACACGCGCGCGCACACACACACACACACACGGAAGCGCTACAGACAGAGGAAAGAAACCATGTCAAAATTAACATAAAACACGCTACGTCCGTAGTGGGAATGTTACAACTCAACTAAAAAAAAAAAAAAAAAAATTAAAAAATTTACCTAAAGCAAACAATTTTATTCAATATTTTTCATTTGTTTGCTAAAACTGAAACAACCATTTCTTTTGTTAAATCAGTGCTTAATGTGATGGATGCAGTAGCAGGACTGAACCCTCTTCAGAAGGTTGTAAAAGTGTCCAAGTCAGCAGGCAGATCAGTGAACTGGGGCATTGCAACTGAATGTTTATTTCTACTGCAAAACTCCACGCGTTTGACTGACATGTGATATTAAAGTGAAAAAAGACAGGGAATCGGACGGGGGGGGAAGGTTTTTATCCTGTCACCCTACACCAGCGTATCTGAAGACATTTAGTTCTTGTGACGTTCAAAGTGGCGTGGATGAAGGGAAAGAGGTGGATCAATAACCTTCCTCAGCAATGCTTCCAAGTATGATTCGAGAAGAAAAAAACCTACAAAATTAAAAATAAAAAAATTTAAAAGTCCAGATAGCTTGCTGGATTTCCTGAACAGGGGTGCAATATCAAGTCCAACCCAGGTTGTTTCATTGTGTCTGCAAGAGAGAGAAGGAAGCATTCAGTTTAAGAAAACACAGACAATGGCAGTATTTGATCCTGCCATTCAGCCTAGAACAGCACTGTACCTGCTGTCCCTGCTGTGGGGCAGCCGGCTGGCCTGGTGTCTGTGCCGGCTGCCCATAGTATGCTGCCTGCTGCCTGTAGTACTCAGCCCAGGCTGCGCTGTAGTCTGTCTGGGTGCCTCCAGAGGCGGGGGCAGCTGCTGTACCACCAGCTTGAGCTGTGAGATAGGAGGGAACGCCAGAGGTGAGATCCAGTGTTACACAAGAACACTGCTTATTATTCTTCTGGTGATATCGTAAGGCCTTTTTGAATACAACTTATTCCCAAGACCAGTTCTGATAACACATTCATTGGATAATGTGTACAACTACTTAAAGTCCTGTCAGCACCATGTGCTGTGAATGTTTCTAATCTCACCCTCACATCAACAGCTTTCCCTGTTCTCAGTCAAGTGTCTGGTAACAACTGGTCGAGAATTTTGGGGCTGCTGCTGCTGATACTCCAATCTGCCTCTCAAATACACCACTCAGGTTTTTCCTACCCTTTGATAAAAAAGGTGCATTAGTCAGATATTTTAAACATTTTATTTTTGTGAATGCTTTCAAGTCAGCAAAAGATTCAATGAAAAGGACCCATAGTATTATTATTATTTATTTCAACACCTTTGTCCAAAGTGACACGGTGGTATGGTTTAGAAATGGTTTGCAGTATTACCATGGTGCCCTTACCCATTTTCTTGTAATACTCTTCCCAAGCCTTGGTGTAGTCTGGCTGGCCTCCTGCAGTCTGGGCAGCCTGGGATGGATCAGCCGGTGCTGGGGCACTTGCTGGGGCAGAGGGTGCCTGGCCGGGCATTGCTCCTGCAGGCTGCTGGTAGTACTGAGCGTAGTAGGCTGCCCAAGCTGCGTTGGGATCCGCTGTAGCTGCTTTGCCTGCGAGGCACAATAGGAAGATGAGTTAAATATGTAGCAAATGAGACTTTTAGGGAACAAAAGAAGTTTTGAATTTCCTGCAGCAAACCATTATGACACCTGGCACAGAAGACAAGAACCAAATTATACAGGTTCTTAAACTTTACCATAACTGACACAGGGAAAAGGGAAGACAGCATAGGAAGAAGAAAGGGTCCAGGGTAGAGGAGAGCATCAACACTTACTGGGGTCGTGTTGACTGGGGGGCTGCCACTGTTGGTATGTGTTGCCCCAGCCTTGCGGAGGGTACTGATGTCCACCTGGGGGGCCACCACTGTGAAGTAGCAGTTTCAAAATAAATATTTTAGCACTGCACACTATATTTAAAGCCATAAGCTGAAAACCAAAATACTTTTAACTGGAATGTCGACAGTATCTGGAAGCCTGTACATCTCAGCTGAATCAGGGCTATAAAGATGCTGTTAATGCATTAGGGGAAATAAAATCTCAGGCTACTCACTGTGGGGGACCACCTGGTGGGCCCTGGTTGTAGGGGTTAGGGTTGTACGGCCCCATGGGACCTGCTGGACCTGGACCACCAGGACCAGGACCCATTGGGCACAACGGGCCCTAGAAGAAGCAGCATCAATGTCATATGCACTGTGCATCAAAGATATGTGTTTCAGATTAACTCTAACCCTAATTAACCCATAGTGCGCATGTGTTAAATCTGTCCGCTGTACAAATAGTATACAGTAATAGACTGAATGTGGTTTATTATGGTGCAAAAACACAGCTAAACAGCAGTTAACTGAACATCAATCACTTTTGAGACAAGCACTTCCACATGCTCCTGCAACAATACCTTCAGAAATAAAGCAGAGAAACCCACCTCAATTTTGTCTTCGATCAGCTGCTTGGCGTGATCAATCTGTTGAGGGGTGCCTCGAATGGTAAACAGCTTGTAATTTGGATCTCCGTTGGGGTGGGGCTGACGAGAAATTTCCACAAACGCCCCTGTCTGCTGGTTGATGGCCTTGACATTCTCACCCCCACGGCCAATCACCAGGCCGCACTTGTGGCTGGGGATGGAGAAAGTGACCTCGGCACCTGGGGGACCCCAGCTGCCTGGGCCTCGGCCCCGCCCCCTTCCACCTGGGGGCATTCCTGAGCCCGGTGGCCCCGGAGGACCCTGCAGACCACATAGACACAAACCCATGAAATTAGTTGTTTGATTTAACACATACCACAGACAGGGCAAAATCAGTGCACAACAGGTGTGAATGTGTGCAGAGTTAAGTGCAGGATGTCTGTTGTAGTTATGTTCCCCAGTCTGACTATTCTATGCTGTAAACACTGTGGCAGGGAGTTGAATTACTGATGTTCCATACTTGCTTGGGTACGCTTTGACATCTCACAGCCTGGCAAGTATGCAAATGTTTGCTCCTGATCACATTTCAGAAAGAAGTTAAGTGAAGGAAACAATTAAAATGAACTAAGAAATATCTGAATCTCTAAAAATTAACTTAGCCATTCATAATAACCTGTATAAACCCAACTCTAAAATCTCAGTTACAATGGCCTGACCTGACTTCATTATGAATGAATTCTGAAAGCATAAAGGCAAATAGTATTACACACCCCCTGGCCTTCCTCCCGAACCCGGATGCTCTGCACGAGGTCCTGGATGATGCTGGCAGCATGCTCACAGCGGTCTGGCGGGCCCATGATATGGGCCACTTTGTCTGGCCCTTGGCCATCATCTGCAACGAGAGAAGTGAGCGCTACTTCTAAAGTCGCAGATACGGCAGTGATAAGACACATTAGTGGATGCGATGTTCTGTATCACACTTCTGTTAAAATAGCTGAGCTAAAGCACGATGCCACACGCAGCCTGTAAACAGAAAGCCTACAGGGACAGCTTGTCACATTACACATCATAGTGGCTCCTCTTGAAAATTCACAGCTTGATTCATAATACACCACAGACTTAGAGTATAAACCATACTCAGTTTAAGAGGTTAGTTGAGCACTATTACCTGGTTTGAACTGTATCCTGACACCAGCATCATTCTGAATCTTCTTGATCATCTCTCCGTTCCGGCCAATTACAACTCCCACAGACTGACGGGGTACTGGCACCTGGCCAATTAAAAAGCATTGTGATTAAGTCAAATGTAAAGTTTAGCAGAGTTACACCATTACACAACTCAGTCTTTGGTTATCATACATGGCTGTGCACAAAATAATATGAAAGCTATATCTTGGTAAATAAGTAATAAAGAAACAAACAAATATAGGATAGAGTTAAAGATCCAACACGCTGTTTGGCATGCAATTTTGTTTAAGCGGGTCCAATATCCTGACTTGGGGTTAAGGATAGGGGTGTAAACACACGACAACGGGAAGGCAACACTTACGTCCAGGCCTCCACCCATGCGGGAGCCATATTCATTCCGGTCCCCAAAGCCAGGATAGTCCCTCTCCCGGAGGATCTCTTGCACCATCTCCCGGGCTTGCTATGGAGACAGAGACGGTAACTAAGGACACAGTATCTTGAAACTGACCACTAACAGTGTTGTGGAAAGGAGTACATAATGATGGAATAAGTCTGCAGAGTCTGATTTTACTTCCTTTGGTTGTGAAAACAGAAGACAGGCAGCTGTATACAGGTCCCATGCAGCAGAGTCAGAACCACTACCTGTACTTTGTAAGGCTCCCCAATGATGCGCAAGGGTTTGTCCATATTGGGCCCCTGGGACCCATCCTGGATGAGGATCATCTTCACACCTGCCCGCTCCTGCAAAGGAACAAATCAAATAAGAATTGAATTACATTAGCCTTAGCCATTAGCCAGGCACTTGAAACAAACACCCAAAGACAAAAACATCAAAGTAATTTATGTCCAAGTGTGAAGTTTGGAATTTGCAGCTACAAAAAAATACTCCAACATGAAATACTGCTTAGCTGTGCTAGTATGAACAAAAGGTTCAAACACTCTCGAGTACTGGGGCTGTCCTTACAAAAGGCATTGAAGTTTATTGAAAGACAACTCCAGTACAATTAAGACATCCTGAAAGCTGTGTGAAGCATACCTGCAGTTGTTTGATGGTCTCGCCCCCTTTGCCAATGATCAGGCCGGCCTTGCCTGCTGGGATCATCATCTCCTGCATGGAGCCACTCTGACCATTGGTTGACTCATGGAAGGAAGAGGGGGGTGTACCCCGGCCCCGGGACACAATTTCGTCCAGTAGCATCTTGGCTTTCCTGAGATTGGAAGACGATGAGGTGGTCAGCAGCTTGTCCTTACTCCAAACTACTGACATACTGCAGTGATGTCTCAGGCAATACACCTACTCTATAGCTTCATGGGTTCCTGTGATGGAGACACTCCTCTCCGGAAGCCCTCCGCTGTCTGGAAACACAAGCAAACCATTAACTCACACGCAAAACCCATACCCACTGTAGCCCATAGGGATCTACCACTTCTGGATCTGACAATTGACAGCTCTTGCACAGGTGACAAAAATACACCAACTCACCTGGTGCAATCTGAACTTTGCAGCCAGATTCCTGTTGGATCTTGTTGATCTGCTCTCCCCCTCGGCCAATGACTGCGAAAGGGCAGGAGAGCGAGTCGTTCCATTTGTGTCACAACCTTTTTTTGTCCGCCCTCACAGACGTCTCGGATTGCAAGTGGCCTTCAGTGCTCAACGAGAGGTGCCCAAGATCAAAAGTAAACTTTTCATAAACCCGTCGGTGGGTCTCTTGCACAACTGAACCACACACTCCCACATTGTTTTCATTCAAACTACACTGAATGTGCCAGAGATATCAGATGGGAAAAGGACTTTTAATTACATCAGGAAAGGGAAAAAGGTGCTGATTTTAGATGCACAGAGAAGATAGATGTGCACTCTTTCACCAGGAGCTTGGAAGAGGGGGGGAAAAAAAGAACAAGAATGTGAATGACGATGGGGTTGGTACTCACTGAGCCCCACCATGCCGTCTGGCACCCTAAACTCCTCTGTTACTGTGGGTGGCCTGCAGACAGACCAAAGAAACCAGCATAAATACCACAACAAGCTAAAAAAAGATAAACATTACACCAAAAAAACAAAAACACTCCTTGTTTTGTCCCTGAAAGTTTCTCTCTATGGCCACAGTCTCCATCGATCTTCCTTCCAATTTCATACTCTGTTTTACGTCAACCGTGCATCCTAACTCATTTTTTATGATTCCTAGAAAACCTCTAGCCTACTTTTAATTTAAGCTCAATTTACAACACTGCAGGAGTTATTTTTGGTTCAGAGGGACAGATAAAAACACAGTGATTATGAGCATTTTACAGCTGTAACATGAGCTGTACCTTCTCATCAGAACTGCAGCATGTCATAGCCACATGTACATCTAAAGCATCTTCTGCTATTTAGAAAGCATCTCAGGCACCTTCAAGACCAGAACCACTTCTTTAAAGAGCACCTATGATAATTCTGAAGAAAGTGTTTCAAGCTCTTCTATACATTACCACTCTCTTGTACAACCTCACCTTTGGGACATGGCAGCCAGCTGGGCTCCAATGGCTGAAGGAGAGAGAAGGGACATGGATCTGGTTACCATGTTGACATGGGGGGGGGGGCTGGAAGGGGGACAATAAAACCAGACTACGTTTATTCACTGGTGACAGCAAAACAGATATTTACACAGGGCAGATGCAGAATCCCGGTCACTCTGGGGGGCCATTTTCTTGCTTTCTGGTTGATCTGAAGGGAGGAAAAGAAAACCACCACCAGTAAGTTAGCTAAAATTAGAAAATCACCTGCTGAAAAACTGTTTCTCCTCAGAAGAGGTCCAAAATCAAAAATTACGCAGGTTCTTGGTTTAAACCCCAGTGTGATGAAATAAACTCCCCCTGTCCATCAGAGCTGCTGAATTACTCCTAGCATTCAATAAGGGTCTCAAATCCATCTCTTTCAGAGCCATTTCTCTGCCGATCTCCTAACAGCTACATAAATGAGTCCAACACCATCTACTATGATTTTCTATGTATTTGCTGTTAAACAGTGCTGATAAACGTCACTTATATAGGTAGCTACTTGTGGTGAACCAACAACATGGTAGTATCAATCACACAAGCTGTGTCTGTGTCCAAAGCTCTTACTTTATTGTGAAAGACACCTGTTTGTACATGGTCAAACAAGTAATAAACAAATATACACAACTGAAAGCTGGAAAACAAGATGCCAAAAACAGAGTGTAAGAGATACGACAACATTAGACAAGGACAGAAATGAAGAGTTATGGTTAAAACCCCTTGTTTAAAACACTTGCCTACATTAATGTCTGTATGGCAGTTGTGATCAAGCATGAATGCAGAAAGTGTGTGTGTTTATTATACAGGTTTAGACTTGCTAGAGGGCCCTCAGCACACACATTTAGAGCTGTTCGTCTAGCAGACACTACCCCGCAAAGTGACGTTCAATCCGAGAGAAACCCGTCTGAAAGATGTGTTTTTGAGACCTTTCTTGATTCCCAGAAGGGATTCAGCTGCATGTTTTCATAGCCACTGTGACTAAATGACAGATAAAAAGGGGAAAATGTCATGGCAACACTTTCCCGAGTGGTTAGAACTGCCACTTGGGTTCAAATCCTGCCTCTTGCTGTAGTGCCCTTGATCAAGGTACTGACCCTAAACTGATACAATAAAAATGATCCTGCTGTATAAATTTATAAATCAGTGTAAGCAACATAAACCTCCCATGATTTTTTGCAGCTGTGAAGAGGACATTAAGGGCATACCTGCATCCTCCAGCTGCCGTTTCTGTGAAGTGAAAGGGAAGCTCTCGACACCGCTGTTGTTATTTAGGGCTCCTCCTCCTGCTTCGCCACCAATCTTTGCTGCAATCTAAGGGGTATACACACACACAGACAACTGGTCAGGGTGGACTGCAACACACACTGCCCTGCTGCAGCAGAGTTAAAGGTACCTGAATGGAATGGTTTACAGTGGGGATGAAACGATTACAGAGGTAGGTTCTGCAAACACCAAGGTCCAGCTGATTATTTACAAAAATTAGACCCAGAATGTTGAGCTGTAAATGGGGGGAGAACTTTGGTGATGTAAACTTTGGTTGAAAAATGCTGAGGAGTATGTTTGTGTATTTGAGGACCTACTGTGTGGCTTAAAGATGTGAATAATAAACTAAGAGACAACCAGAAAATTAAAGCTGCAGCATCGAGTCTCCGGGGAAACAGGATCTCAGGACTCTATGGAGAACAACCCTGACATCATGGACCTCCAGGCTTCATAAAGAACAGATAATCATCAATTGTCAGTCCTCATTTGAAGTTTAAATTCTCAAAAAAATCCTCCAGGACAAACCCAGCTTCCACGTAGGGGGTCCCACTATGATGGCCCAAATTCTGCTCGCAAATTACAGATACGTATCCAAACATCACTGGGCATGAACAGTTTTACTAACTGACAGCAAGATGTCCACACCTAAACAGTACTGGAATCGAATGGAGCAATATTAAATGGAACAGGGTGGCGTGTAGCTGAACTAGAGTGAAATAAATAAAAAAAACGAGAGTGGAATATTAGAAAATGCAACCAAACTGAATGGAATGGGAGAAACAGAGCAGGAAAGAATAGAATGGAACGAAACTGAGCTAAATATAGCAAAAGGGGATCAAATAGTACGGAGCAGAAGTGAATGGATCACAGAGGTGAGGACCGTCACAAAACCAAAGCTACTGAAGCAGCATGGAGCGAAATCGAACCTAATGGAGCGGAACGTAACTAAAGTGAGACGAATGAAAGAGAAGAGCAAGAGGGGGAGGAAAGCTTTGAAACTGAACGGAACCAGACGATACGGCGTCATTAAATGCGCTCAAACACGAAGGAAAAAGACGTGGTATCTCCGAGGCTACGCAGCCCCGGCAGGAGCCACGCCGTCCCCATTGATTCGGGGGGCGGCCTCTGCGTGCGCATCTCCCCCCTCCCCCCCCCACCGGCGCCGCCGTGCCCGTGGCCCGCGTGCGCTCACCTGCCGTGCACGCTGCACCGCGTCTGCGAACGCGTCCTTCTTGAGTCCGCCGCCCGCCCCGAGGGGAGCTCCGGCCCCGGGCGGCGGCACCGAGCTGTATTCCGACATGGTGGAGGCGCGCAGAGGGGCAGGATCGGGGGTTGAGGCAGGCGGTTTAGGCCGGGGCGAGGTGCGCAGACGCGGGAAGCCGGGAAAAGGCAAGATTGAGGGGGAGGGACGAGGAAGCAGAGCTAGTGGCGCAAGGGGGCGGGAACGGCACTTCAAGGAGCTTACTCACATCTTCCTTTCAGTTTGTCTGTCCAATCATAACTCATGTAGCTCAGCCAGCGCGACTACTTCCTGGAGGTGCCTCGTACCTTCTCTGCCCAATACCAGACTGCGAGATTAAGATTGATTGATTGCATTGCCAATAAAACTGAAGTTATATTGGCGCTGATAAACGTACCAATACATTTTAGAGACGCAATCTGAAGGATGGTTATCCCAACCAATGGTGTTCAGGGTCACAACCTCACGTTAAGAATGATAGACATGCAACATAACCAATAGGCCTTAGGTAGAAGTAAGTTGAACAATGGCTGTAACCTTGTGCTGTTGGGTTTTCTTGACTTTATTAACCACGCTCTTTTCATTCTTAATGCGTTTTACTAGGCAGTTGTACAGCTTCACAGTCAATTTTAACTACAAATATGTTAAAGAACTACAGAAGTGTGGAACAACATCATTAGCCAGGGCGATATTCCTTCAACGGCTTGTATGTTTGCCTACCCTCTATTGAAAGTCGAGTGTAACTGCAGTTACTGTTTCCCGCCAAACAGATGACGTAACTCTGGTGTCGTGATATGATTCTTAACACGTCTAACATATTAATAATGAATTATTTTTGTTATATTAATTCCAGAATATAATAAAGGTACATGCCCTGACTTCTATAAAGTAAAAATTACCCTGCTTTACAAATGGGTAAATCACTTCAAGGTTAACATTTAATGTCGCCTTGGATGAAGACCTCAGCTACACAAAGGTTAATAATCATAACCGCACTTCTAACCCGTAAAAAACTGCAGACACCCTGCAAAACGAATAGAGGAAGTAAATGGTTTTATTTCACACATTTTTTAAAAATAAATACATCAAATGAAGTATCCGCTACCATATGAATTACTATGGCTTAATTTCACACCCTTTCCTGCAACACAGCAAATGGCAGTTTTGACAATTTTCTACTTTTATTTAATGGAACCCATTTTCAGTATGAAGGTAAGCACAGTTTTTTCTGTGTATATTATTAATCATGCACATAAAACTATATTCTGTGACTTAATTCTGTGCCTTAACTGACTTGAGACTTATTTCTGCATCCTACATGTGTCCAGTCATCATTACGCTACTGTTTGTTTATACCGACACAGAGATCGGCACATTCAGCTATTGGTTATTTGTCAAGTATCCATCATACCCTGTTGCTGTACTGGAAACAGTCAAAGCAACAATGCTGCAGTAACCTTGAAACACCTCCCAATACTGCTGTTAACCGGAAGACAACAATATCAGAAGTCCATTCTGCTTCGAAATATACATAAACAGAAACACTCTTCAAATTAAATTTACATTTTTGCATAATTTAATCAAACATTCTCAAAGATCCCACTGTAGTGTTATGCTCAAAATAGTTGACACCCTGCAAGTATTTTTCTCAGACACACCATATACATAACAGGTGACTTTCATGATAAAACAACAAAACAGATCTGACAAAATGATTAAGTGTCACTTACATTTAATCCATTCATATTCAAGTATTGGAATAAACTGATTTTCTAAATGCTTATTTGGAGGCTGAAGGCTCTTGAGAGAATATAGCAAAGGAAACCATGATCAACCCTTATAGTGGTGTTTAAGAGCAGGGGGAGTTGGCATAGTGCTTAATGACATCAGTTTGTATCCTGAAGGTTTGACGACCACTCTCTACTACCACAAAACAAAAGGTTAACTGGACAAACTGGACTTTGTTGTACCCTTGAGCAAAGTCCTCATCCTGAGCTGCTCCAGTAAAATAGCCTGCTGTATTACAAATGTAAATTGGAAAAAGGCATCAGATAAATGAACATGCGCCAAAAGTGTAATTGTAACTAAGGGGGGCATTTGTTTGATTTAAACTGGACGGCCCAGCCAACTCCACACTGAACACTGGAGAGAGAAAGCGCCCCGACTAAGATACCCTCCATCCACTTGATACAGATCTCAGGAGGGACCTATCATAAGTGTCTCTAGTTGTCAAACCCAACTGCTCAGAAAGAGAATTTTCCTCTCTCCCAAGTAAGGGGTGGATAACACGGTAAAAGCAATTCTGTAAGATATACAGTAGCTCTAGGAAACAACAGATGCAGCAAAAAGACGTTCAACTGATATTTTTCCAGCTCTTTGTTACAGTCTGACATCCTTTAACTGGTGCTTGCAGTAGGCTACTACTCAGCTGTGCACATTACTGGCACCCGTACCTTTTACTTCTTGGAGAACTGGGACATTTCCTTGTGCACCAGCAATTCTCATAATCTCCCAGTGCTCTTTTCTAGTCCCTGAACAGCCAGATTCTCTGCCTGAGCTGCTCCGCCAGTAAAATCGGTAACTGCAGTATATGGACATTATTCATAATAACCCTCATAACTACATTCATTGCCCAGGGTGCACTAAGTTATGCAGCAAGTTGGCCCAAGTGCTGCTTTCTTACCATTTGTTCAAAATTTGTTCCCCCTTTATTAAGGAAATATATATTATGAAAACCAACAATAAATCCTAGTAGGTTTTATTCACAGCTGATTTTCAAAATTGAATACTTAATAGTGTGCCGATACTGATTAACATGTGGCCAACATGGCAATAAGGGGAGTCCCACTCACTGGTTATGAGTAAATTTCTTGGCCAGTGACAGTATGATACATTTTCAGATAGATGGTGGAGAATCTGTACATTCACTTTTTTGCTCCTGCTGATTAAACCACTTTTAATTTATCCAGTCAGTCCATTCTTTTGCTACAGATTTATTTACACTCAACCACCTCTGTATGTTTTCAAAATTGTGTTGTATTTTATGAACAAAACTGACTGTTTGCCCCAGGGAGGAAGAAAATACTGGA
The DNA here is from genome assembly GCA_900497675.1 of Arapaima gigas. Lineage (NCBI taxonomy): Eukaryota > Metazoa > Chordata > Actinopteri > Osteoglossiformes > Osteoglossidae > Arapaima > Arapaima gigas. The sequence goes on from UFQX01000514.1 coordinate 266,746, forward strand.
AATATAGCAGAAAAGTCAAGAAGCAGAACCTGACCATCTTGCTTTTAAAATTAAATCAACTCCCTTGAAACAAATGACAAAAACAAATTTCATGAAATTAATGCAGGTCTTATGATCAGCTATTTTGGTTAGATTACTTTTATGTCCTTCAATTTTTGTCAAACAGTCAACAAACAGACATAAAATGAGGTGGAGGATGAAGGAAGAAGAAATATTTTCAGTCACGTAACATCTTTAACCAACTCTAGACTATATGTAGTCGTTAAAAATAACTCCAAAAGTAACCTCCAACATTTGATATAAGATGATAAACATTTTTTGAGGATTTGCAATAAACTTTCCATTCACAATCCAAACTCTTGCTGCCAAATATCTCTGCATTTGACATTCACATGTGGACAAGACCCACAAATGACAAAACTGCCTATAATTTCAGTAGAGTAATACCTGGATTTACACTCTGAATGTGTTCTTGACAAATAAAGCTTAATGAAATAGTGCTATAAAAGGTCATTAATACAGTATATTTCATAAATGCTAATTGAAAACTGCACATGTGCAACATAATACAAAATAGATTAGTTATACCTTTAATAACAGTGAATAAACACACAAAACAATCTATTTTATGGACATCAAATGTACAATTCCAAAAAAAGTTGAAGATATTTTAAAATACAGTCAATTATTATGAATTATTTAAAGGGCTGAAAACTATGAACTATAGGAGGCTTCGATAATCGAGGTGTTACTGTATTTTACCTTCCGCAAACCTTCAGCAAAATCAAACAGGCTCCATAACCCTAATTATTGATAAGATAGTAGAAGACATTTAATCTGCACAGTAATATATGAAAATCCAGGAAATAGACGTTTCTTCTGATTGAGAAAGACGTCAAAGGTTAACAATGTGTTCATTTCTTAAGAACACATTTAGAGTGCTGATCCAGGTATTACATTTTAAGGTGTCATGTAACATACTATGTGCTACAATTCAGTTGCAATTAAATATTCACTCACATTTCCAAGTATACTTTTAAAACACACATGTACATAAACAAATGTGTGTGTCTGTGTGCAACTCATGCATATAATAACAAACAGAATAAAAGCGTGTATACCAGCAATGGCCGTGTTACGCTGCTGTTTGCTTAACCACGGCTTGTAACAATGTAATGAAGTTACTGGGTTAGTCATAGTAGTTTGACTCAATAGAACCAGGTGTGGCTACTACTTATAGGCCCACACGTATGGTGAATATCTGGACGTAAAACCCACTTTATTGCTCTATAGTTGTGTGTCAGAGTAAGAAAAATACGAGGGGAAAATCGTGATCGAATCAATGTGCGAATGGACAAGCAGCCACAGTTATTTTTTTGCCGCAGTAGCATAGTAACAACTTCACTACATCACACTGCAAATTCATTAATGCAACATGAAAATTCTGCATTACTGTGATCACAGTATTAGAGGACATGTTTCAGGCAGCAGGAATAAGATGGGTATTTTGATCAAATGCAGTTGCTGGTGTTTAGGACTGTTTGCTTTCAGTTGTATTCTGTTTCCCCAGTGCCTCTATGGTATAATGGACACTTTCACAGTACCTCAAACTTTAAAAATGAGGAAGGCATAACATTTTACACTTATAAATAGTAGCTAAATAATGCAAAAAATCTTTTATGAAGTTTTGGTTTTTGATTTTGGACTTTTCAGCATATAGGATTCCAATCTTAGATAACAGTTAAAGCACAAACTAAACCATTGTTTGCCAGAACTGAGGATAAATATGAAACCATGACCTCCCTCACACACCTAACAGTAAATATAGTATTTATTACAGTACTCAACAGCAACTTGTGCCTCTGCTCTCACAAGCCATGCATTTTATCCGTGTGCTCATACAAAATAAATAGAAATAATATAAGCAGAAAACATCTTTGATATGCTAATTAATAAATAGCAGTTTTCATTATGTAGTAGAAATTGAGACAATTTTTGATTTTTCTTCTTTGTTTAAACAGTTCATTATAAAGGTCCCTCCACCCCTCCCCCACTTCTTGTTTTACTGACACAAACCCAGCAGCTGAATACATCGTAGATTCAAAATAAAAAGCTACCTTATATATCTCTCAGATGCATGCTACACACACACTCAGACACACACAGAGTAAACTTTCCAGCATGTGTTCATACTAAAGGACCTGGGACGTTGGCCCAATGTGCCTTGATTCAGTGTTGTTCAGTGCTGCTTCTCAAAGGCTTGATGCCACTGAAAGGACGCCAGGGTTTGACCTTCTCTCCTCCATAGACTGGATCACATTCCACAACTTGGAGGAAATGTTGGCGGGCGTTTACACTGTTGCCCTTTATAGCCAAAACAATAACAGTGTAATGTTGGGTAATTAAAAAAAATCGACGGGTACACATAAATGCATTCAGTCGTCTACAGCTCCCCCTTTTCCTCAAGCGCTCCAGGTCTTTGGCTTGAGTTGAGTTGCTCCTTAACATCACGTGTAGCACTGCAATGTGCCCTGTTGTTCTCATTTTGCCTCTTCTGGTAGACAGCCTGTTCTCAGATGTCCCATCCTCCCACATGACAGGTGACAAGAACTGTTCCAATCGCCTGAGGTGAGGACTTGAGATGTGAGTACAAGCACGACAACTTTGATCTTTTTTGCAATTGTATAACCGCAAAACACAAAAACTGAGCACAACTTTATGCTTAATCCAAAATTTGTTCTTCTGAAGATGCCGTTTGAAAGGCCACCGCTCTCCAGAGGCCAGAAAGACATCAGTCCATCTGGGCGACTTTGCCACCAGCTCTCCCGTTTCTCTATTGTTTGGGCCACACCCTGTTTCATTCTCTGTCTCCTCTGCTCCTTCTTTGATTTCTTCTCACATGCTATCCCACAGACACCCCCAGGACCCTCCTCATACGCTCGTACACCACGTAGGAGATGCTGACCGCAGGAATGACCTTGAGGAAGTTGGGTGCGATGCCACGGTAAAGTCCAGCCACACCTTCCTGCGAGACGATGTTCTTGAAGTGACCCAGCATGGAGAGCTGGGGGGCACCTGACACAGAGGCTGGGGGGTAAACAGAGGGGGTGCATGTGACAACTGATCACATGGGAACACAATATCCAGTGCTTTGGAAAAGTATTGTCTTTTTTTTGCATTTTTTTGACATCATTTAATCAGATTCTTTTGTCATTCCTAGTTTTATAAAAATAATCTCAGAGAGAAAAAAGTAGCACCAGTATTATTTTTATGCTGTTTCCTTGGGGTAAAAAAGGATGAAATGGAGGATCGTAGTTGTGAAAAAGTAACTGCCACCCAACTTTAACCTCAATGTCAGGGGGGTACATTCTGAGACCCCATATCACCACAAAATAGTAACTTTGAGATCTGAATGAGGGATAAGTATTGAATTATGATGTCTGTTTTTTGTTTCAAATTTTGCTTTTTTCATTTTTGTTTAACACAATTTTCTAAAACAATGTTTATAAAAAATATGGATTAAAATAAAAAATTTAAACATTTCAACATTGTCTTCAACTATTTCAAAATTTTACATAAGGTATTATCATTACCAAACGTGTCGAAATGTTCAGAATGTTTTCCAAACCATTTTATTGAATTTTAACTTCTAGAAAATTGTTTAAATAAAAAATAAAAGCCTGAATGAAATAAAATAACTGCAAACGCTGTAATTCAGCACTTAGCTCACATTTAAACCACAATATAACTGTTTTGAGGAGGAATGGAGTCCAAATTCTCCCCATGGTGTTTGAGGGTAAAAACCTAAATAACAGGGTAATTAAAGCCAACTGTTTCAATACCACCAAGCCGGATACGGGCCAGGACTGTCCAGTATAATTTAATCTATTTAAACTATTACTAGTAAAATTCAAGATGGCAAATTCATAGAAGCATATCACAACAAAAAGTTTAGATACACTTGTTTGAAACCAGATTTTTCTTAATTATATATGCTTTAAAGTGTATAACAGCATTTAAAAATGTACAAGTTAAATCAAATCAAAAACTTACAGTTGAACTGTAAGTGTAAGGCCAACAGCACCTTCTCGGGTCACCTCCCCCCCACTCACCCTGGGCTTGCATGCGAGTTCGGATCAGGGCCAGAGGGTAGCTGGCCAGTTGGCCGCAGGTGCTGGAAACGGTGCCGCAGCCCACCAGCACCAGGACCCCTGGGTCTGCCGAGCTCCCACTGTTCCGCTGCAGCCAGGCGTTCTTCAGGGTCTGTCACCAGAAGGAGGAGGCAAGGTGAGAGAAACCACAAAAATCAGAACTTCCATTAAATAAATACACTGGAAACATTTGGGGAAAAAAATGATAACATAATGGCAGTCACACAAATTTCTTTAGCATCCAGTTGCTGTACAGAGAAGCCAGTATTCTTATAACTTAGGGAGAAATACTTATAGCATGTAGTTATAATTGAGCAGGTAAAAATGAGTAAGACATGAACATCAACACCTGTCATATAAGAATGATGGTGCAGAGGATGTTGTTATAAGCGAGTTAGCCTGACCTCCCTGCCAGCGAAATAAAATGTGGAATTCAGAAATGTTCTATCGCACCCAACTATGAAGTTTTCTAGTATGACATCACAACCACCAAGGTGGAATGAGACATCCAAGACATTTTAATAGCATCATCTCACAACACAAACACTGGCAGGACATATTTTTTATGAAAATAAAACTTTCTTTCGGTTATAAGTGACCTTAAAGATTTCAAATAATGGAGATGACAGGCAAAATTTGAAATAAAACGTCCTAATCATACTGCAACAGCAGCTTGTTCTTCTTTTTAAGGTATTGGTTGTGTGTTTCTGCACGGTTCCATGTTGCCAACAGCCCACATGGCCCACTGTGTGAGTGTGTGCACACAAGTTTGTTCACTTAGTGTTGTAGAAACTTGTAAGAACTGTGGGATTCCTAAGCCACCCCCTGCAGGAAAACGGTTGGCTACCCCTGTGTGGCTGTTTTCCTGAAAAACATCCCAATAATGTAAAAAGAACAAACACACAAACAACACACACCTCATAGACAGCCAGATCGATGCCAGCGTAGGGCAGGATGCCCAGCATGTTGGGAAGGTAGCCTTTGTAGAAGGCCCGTGGTCCCTCCTTGTGGAGGATCTGCTTAGCGCAGTCAGCCATGCCCGAGTACTGGCCTGTCTTCCGCAGGGTGAGCCGCGTCTTCAGCACCTGGGCAAGGGTCAAACAGATACAGATGTTGGAAGCACAACTGAAATTCATCCACTCTCACCATAATGCCAGATTTAAGTCTTATCCTACATTCCTGGAGGGTAATGTGTACACAGCAGCACCTTATCTGACCAGAGATACCAAACTAAACCTCTAAAGTCCTTGTGAAACCCAGCTGAAAGTGTTACAGACTACAGTCTTATGAAGGACATTCATACCATTTGTCGTTCTGTCTGTCCAGAATGGACAGATCTCGAATTATAACTGTTCTGAATACTTATAGAAAACTGTCCAAGCCAAACCCCCAAACATGTAATATCATTTTAAAGAATGTCCTCAGTAAGGTGTATTAAGACTCTGAATTGCTGCATTTACAGCTTGGGAGATGCTTAAAAATGTGTTCTCTGGAGTAGACAAACCCAAGTAGTTGCTTGTCTGATTGAGACACCAGGGGATTTTCCACACAAGATGTACCACCCTAAAGTCAAACAGCCACGGTTGGTGAAACTTCCCGGTGTGTAAAGGCAGATGTGCTATTCAGTGAGGTGTGCAGGACAGGAATTCTAAAGTCAAAATCAGTCTCACTTGCTTGATCTGTATGAGGAGCTGAAAAGCAGCTCTTGCTGACTGGTAGGGCTGCATTTTAAGACAGGATTATCAGGTCAGGGAGGTGCCACGTGAGAACAATTACTCTCACCAATTTTTAACAGTGTACTTCAGTTAGCTTCAAAGGGGATGGACAGAAAAGTCTCATCACACTGGAATTTTCCACCTCAGAAAATGTAATTCTTTAAATCAATATTTGAAAAAATGCCCAGGTTTGGTTATCCACCTCAGACTGTAACACATTGGTCTCGCCCATGGCGTAGACCTTGTCGTGGCTAATCTCCCAGTACTTGCTGACGTGACGCAATGTCTTGAGGGAACAAAGGAGCAAAAACACAGCAAATACAGCAAAACAACCGAGAAATGACGCAAAGTAGAATAATATTGTCTCCCAGGAACTTTCAGCTCATTGCTGAGTTAAACTGTACAAGCAGCATCCTGCCCCAGAGCAGAAGTTTCTTCTGTGAAGATCACTCTTTCGTCTACTTAAAAGCCAAAAAAAAAAAACCAGACGCAGTTAGACATCTTATGGCTCACTTTGCAAGGCTGGTTCCTGACATCACATCAGATTTGGTTATAAATTTCAGAGCTAAAGTAGCAGTGCCAACATAGCGGGCGGACAATACAAATACACCAGCTCCTTGTGTTATGAGTGGTTGATTCACAAATTACGAGGATACAAACATTTTCCATCACATTCATTTTTATTGCATTTCTCCACTTGTCTGTTATGTTAATTTTCTGGCCACAGCAGAGTGAAATGGCTTCTGTTTACATACCAAGCTGATTAGATGGCAGTAAAACAGCCAGACAGAACAGGAGTGTAGAAGTGCCTTCATTCAGCTCTCTTCCACAATGTTTACAGCTCACGTCTGCTGTCCCTGAGTGCCAGTGATCAGTAACAAGACAGTGGAGGCTGAACATGTTTCTGGGGTGAATCAGTCAAGAACAGACACTGAACAGGAGTTTGTGCATACAAGCTATTGTTACATTCATTCATTTTAAAAAGGTTTTAATTTTTAATGTTTCTTTAAGTTGATAAAAGTACAGTCCTTCCTGGCCTTTCTGGAATATAAGGGTGAGAGGTGTGCAGATAATTGAAGACATAATGTCCTGCACTATACACTACAGTATCATTTTCATACCCTACTGTAATGTGTAGTGAAAATGTAATGTGGATAATAAAATGAAATAAAGTCAGTCCTGTAACTGAAACATACAGACCGAAATACAGTGAATTACATACAGAAAGCAGTGAATAAGATGCTGGATACAGTTTAAAACACGTTTAAAACATTATTGTAACGTCTGGTGGAACTGTGGCTCCCATCACGCAATGTTGTGTAAATAGTTGATTTATCTAACTGTGGAATGAAGCTCAGGGCTCAGCAACAACCCTGAGGCTGTGCTGACTGTACGATAGTTCTGTGGGTGGGCGTGTTGTTTAAAATGCCGCGGAAGAATGAAGTTCGTGTTCCCACAACTCTGCCTTCCGAGCCCTCTGTTCGTAACATCGCCGACACGGGTTGTTACATTATTTTATACATTACTTTTTCTCCAAAAAGTTAAACAATGAAACATCTATATTTCCTATACACTATATTTAAAAGTAAGTTTTGTTAATATTTATAATTTTTCTCTTTTTTTCTGGAATACATTTGTGACAGTCCGTAAAATGAATGTCCGCTAAACCAAGTATAGACTATAAAATGTCTTCACAAATATGTTTTTGCTTTTGCTCTATCTGATGTCCGTTTGCAAAACCTAAACCTGTAATTAAACAGAGGGACATCTGAATTAAGCTTTTACTAATTCTGCTGAATTCCTAATTCATTCTAGGGGGTCTAAGTAAGGCTGAATGACTTCCTTATTAGTAGTTTATAACCACCATGTGACCTTAACACAATGACTCATTGGCCAACAATGAATGGCATTCATTTTTTCCCCCTGCTGTTATTGTGCAGTCAAAGCTAAAAGTCAAATATCAGTCTCAACAACACAATCCAGGCAGTGACACGGCTCTACAACCCTCTGTTTTTCTGTGCCCCACCAGTGTTCAGCAGTGAGTCTCACCTCCATAGGGTAGATGACAGTCTGGGCTGTGGCTCCAGCCAGTGACCCAGCAATGAAACGCTCCTGAACGCGAAGGGTTCCTCCGTCTTTCTTACCCCTGATCAGCCATTTAATCTGGATGTGTTGGAGTGGGACATAAGAAATATGAGTAAAAAGGAATCCATCCATCCACGATCAGTAACTGCTTCTCTATTGCAGGGTCATGGTGGTCCAGAGTCTGTCCTAGTAGCATCGGTTGTGAGGCCTGGATTGTACAGCAGTCCATAATGGGGCAGTTCAGAGAAATTATTAGTGAGGAAGCAAGCAAGGTGTGAAACACGGTGAGCTAATAGGGAAGTGGGAGAAATAGGAGCCCACCTGCTCATAGGCAAGGAACTTGATGGCGGTTTCGGGGGCGATCTTGAGCACATTGATGCCGTTTCCCCTCCACAGGGCAGTTAGGCCTCCCTCTCGCACCATCGCCCGCAGGCCTTTCAGAACACTCACCCTGCTGGAGTTGGAGCCGTGGACCTGCAGGGAGCCAACAGTACTCGTTCAAACAGCCAAACCTCCAAGTGACAAAGGGAGCCATCACAAGCTCTCTTGCACCATACCATGGGAACTATCATTCAACATCCTCTGCTGCAACCTGCTCCATTTCCCACCTGCAGGAAGACCTTGAGGCGGTCCAGGGGTGCGGTGCCTGTTCGAGACACAGAGCCTGCCATTGCCCCAGCCATCAGCTGCCTCCACACGAAGCCGGACTTGCGCTCCTGCTCCGAGAACTCATCTGGCACGGTCAGGTGCTCCCCAATGTCCAGCATCTACCGTGGATATGAGGGTACAGTTATGGTAAATATTCACATACTGCAACACCAACATTGATCCAGGATGGTTCAAAACCCACCTGCTGCCCTAATAACACTGAGCAAGTAAAAACTACCCAGCTGTATGACTGTATCACTGTCGGTTCCTTCAGACTGTCAGTCATCTTGGGGAAAAGCATCAGATAAATTTTTAAAAAATTAAATGTTACCTCCACTTACCTGATACCTTATTTACTACCTGCTGTTAATTCAACAGATATACAGTACAATTATATTCATTTCTCATTTCTAGTAAATGGACACTTTAATGTGTATGCTTTGTTACAGTTAGTGTCAGATGATTCCACCCTCTTCTTAAACCTCACTACAGGATGATGACTGTGGTACTGGACCTTCTCTGGTCCTGTGTTACCAGGTCCCATCTGTCACTTCTGCATGTTCTCCTGACAGGTCATTTGCAGATTGCATGCAGTGGGATTAGGGTCAGCTTCACTTGGGATTAACTAATTTGGCAGGATTGCATGGCTTTTGAGTCAGAGGTGAGGACTTTTTGGTGTATCGCGTTGTTTTCTGGAGATGTACAACCCTGGTTCCCATGTCAAATTCAACAGCAGCATGCCAGGCCTGTTGCCCGGCCCCTGCAAATCAGCGGAGGCCCATGTGCCTTTCGCCTGTGCTATCTGCCCTGACATGCTCTCCTGCACCTGCACATGCAAAGACTCACCAGCGAGTGCTTCCAGTAGAGGGCAATGCTCTCCATGTTGTGTAGGGGGTTGAACAGGAAGTGATCCCGCCATTCGTTCCAATCAATGGTCATAGTTCCATCTTTATCCATGCTACAGACAGAGAGATGGATGGCATGATCACGGTCATGTGAGGACAACAGCACTGCAACTCGCCATACCCCACACACTGACCTTTGCAGTATCCTGGAAGCCTGCTCCATGGAGACATCCACACCCAGGTTGTGCAGGGAAAGCTGGATCTCTGACACGTCAATGCAACCTTCAGCAGAAAGTACCGGTGTGAGAATGAGGTGTGTGTGTGTGTGTGTGTGTGTGTGTGTGTATAAAGAACACAAACCGTCATTGTTGCGATCCAGGCTGCGGAACATCAGCCGCAGCTCCTTCTCATGGGCCCGGAGGTACTGGGTGAACTCCTCAAAGTCCAGCTGCCCATCCTGGTTGGTGTCTCCAGCTTGTACTATCTGCTGGGGTAGAGGCAATATGGAGGGGGGCATGGGGTAGAGGGAGAGCAGGATGGGGGAGGGAAGGGGGTGCATCGGGGTGTGGGGGGTGCCGTATGGTTAGGAAATTGGGGTGAAAGGTGATGAGGAAACGTGTTACAAGACAGACACCCATTGAGAGGTAGATTGCGTATCATGTGAGCAGATACACACACAGGCAAACACCCTCCATCCTTCCATCTCTCCATTCATCCTTTCCTCATCAACTGCTTGTCCAGCACTGGGCTGAGGTGGTCCAAAGTTTATCCTGGAATCATTGGGCATGAGGTAGAAGACATCCTGTATGGCATGCCATTTTGTCACAAGGCAGTCTGACGCGCACACACACACACACACACACACACACACACACACACACAGAGACACACACACAGACACCCATATCTTTGGACTGTGGGAGCAAACTAACCTGGGGACAACATTCAAACTCTATACACACCAACCAGGGATTTGAACCAGCAAGGATGGATCAACACTAGGATAGTAGTTAAAACCCCTGTTTACCATAAATCGCTCCATTAAAAGTTATCCTGTTGTATAAATGGGTAAATCAATTTAAATAGTTTAACATTTTTAATTGCTTAGGAGAAAAGCATCAGCTAAATAAATAAATGCAAACCCAAAAAATGATCTAAAATTACACTGGAATTGAATCCACATCCCTGTGGTCCAGGCTCAAACCCCCTATGCTCCAGGTCAATACACAATCATACGCAGGAAGATGAAGTCAAATACCGTCCATTCAGCAAATCTTATCATCACTGAACATTTATAGGAAATCAGCGCACAAAGCAGAGTTGATTTCCCCCTGTGTCCAGAGAGGTGGGAGTCCAAAAACCCACTACACACAGCTGAGGATGTGTAGGGCAGAATTCTCAGAGAAACTGATTCTGTTTCTTAGGCAGAGGGTGGACCTTCTCTGAGTTTCTTCATACTTTTTCATTTTTCGTCACACAGAATAAATGCAGTACATCCTTGATTTAACAGATTTGAGATTTAACAACTCCATATTTTCCTGTAATAGTCTGGTTTATATGTTCAAAATATGCTTCAAAATAATGTATATCATTTGTTACTTAATGCACTTTTGACTTAATATAGACACAATTTTGCAGACATTTAAATTTGGCAATATCCAATTCCCCCAGTTAGTCTATTAAATCGAGGATATACTGTATATATATTAGTGTAACTAAAGCTTAACTTCCAGCTCTGGTTAAAGAACAGCCCCCTAATCGAGTCATGTGCTACCCCCCCCCCCCCCCCCCCCCNCAGCTCTGGTTAAAGAACAGCCCCCTAATCGAGTCATGTGCTACCCCCCCCCCCCCCGGGTCAAGTCTGAGCACGAAGAGAATTCCGCCTTGCCGTTTAAATAAATACGTCCAACTTCTTACACCAACACTCTCTCAGTTACACACAAGCACAGAAACACACAGATAGTGAGACGACTGCAGCACAGAGGGAATGAGTAACTATGAAAGGGCTCTAAAATTACAGCCTCGTAATTTTTCCACACTTGTAGACAAAGACAGAGACCAGAGTTAATGCAGCATAAACATGAATTTGTCCTAAATCAAGTGTTCTGGGAAAGTTACACGTTTTCACAACACTGCCTTCCATTGGAATCTCAGAAACTTCCAGAGAACTTCACTGCACCAGCCAGGGAGAGTATAATGTCCAGCTGTATCTACTACCACTTAACAAGCCTTGGAACTTCCTTAACTGCGAGCTTTGTGTTACAAACCAGGATGGGGTTTAACTTGCTTTGGGGGGGGTGGTAAACAGATGTAGGACTCTGTGTTCTAACACAGAACAACAATCACAGGAGGGTGAAGTGAGTGAGTAGGTTGCAAAAGTTCAGCAACTTGGATTGACGCCCATGCAGGCAGAACACAAGTGAGGGGGGGAGATGGGGGAAAGGTTTGGACTCTATACTCCTTCACTGCCTGCTGTCCAGAAAAAAGAAGCAGTCCCGCCTCTTTTCAGCAGACTGAGTTTTACATAAGTACGGCTTCCTGAGAAACACTACACCAAAAATATAGGGGTGGCCGAGGGGGTCCTTGACCGCTCCAATGTGCTGGCATGAAGAAGGTAACTGAACACTTCCCACACCACCCCCTTGGTACTAACATTATGTAATGAAGAAATCTAAAAGAGGAACAAATAACTGATGGCATTGTTGCTTCTGGGAACATAAATGGTGGTGGACGTGGGTGGCACAAAGAGCATGTGACCAAGGGAAAGAGAACAAGCTAATAAGCTCAGCTTGTGGAGCAGGAACGTGATTGGCTCCTTTGGGGGTCCCGAGATCCCAGATGGAGGAGTCAGAGATTGATTTTAACACCCACCTCTGGGTGAAGCCTGAGCTCAGAAAACATGCAGAATATGCCACTCATATTGGGGGGCATTTTGCAGTCAAGCAGCAAACACAAGCTGTAACAGGCCTTCTGTGGATGAGTGGGACATGAAGATTAGGGCAGGATCTTGGTGTCAGGATTGAATGGCAAACAAAGACCAAAGTCTGACTTCTAAAAGAAAAGGCTACTAAAATGCCACTGAAAATCATGATTGTCAGGGTAACCTGTGACAACCTGCAGAGCAGTTCATAAGGACTACCAGCATGCAAAGCTGGGACATCTCCCTTGTCATATGGACAGATTGCCAACTTGACCAAATTGGTAAAAAAAAAAATTCCTTCAATGGGACACACCCTACTCTAAACTAATGGTATCGTTTCTGCAGTCAAGAGACAGCAAGCTGGTTGAAAATACTTAAGGAGGGATACATGCCCTAGATGGAAGATGACATGACAGAGAATGTAGAAGAATATCACGAGTTAATGATAGGACCTTGAATGACATGAATATTTCTCTCTTACGTCTGAGGAGATATGTTGCTGTGCCCCTAAGGAACCTCAGTTAACATGAACCATCCCAGCAAAAGTATCCAGTTGTACAATGGTTGAAACTAAGCTCAGTTTCATAAGTGCTGGCTACGCAACAAAGTAGCTGGTGGCCGCGACATTTCCCTAGGGCCTAAATGAGAGGCCACAAGAAATGACCAATTTGCAGACCAAAAAATATTTTACTAAGCAAACGTGTGAAAATCAAGCTGGTGCAGCTCGATCTGTGACAACTAAACAGGAGAAGTGAAAGGCAGTGGCAAAATCGTGAATTATTCACAACGTGAAGAGTGAAGCTGGGTGAAAGAAAGAAAGAAGACACCAGTTCAAGGCACATCGGCTGTAGCTTGCAGTGAGGTCTTCACTGGACCAAAGCAGCCAGACCAGTGAGGTAAGTGCAGTCAAAGAAAGGGAAGTAACAGAAGGTGGTCAAAGCTCCAAAAAGGAAGAAAACCCTGTTCTGCATGAGTCGGTCATGGCCGTGCCTTGGCTTGGCTTGCCTCACTTCCCCTGTCAGCTGCTACCCACCTCTGCTCAGAAAGACAAGACCAAATTAGTTCAAGTCAGGGTAGCAATTACAGCAGCTGAGAACTTCAGTGCCCAAGCAGAAGGAGAACATTCACACATCATGATCCACTAGGACACGTGCTAAGAATCACTGGTGTGTAGCTGTCATAAACTAATCTGTTTATTAAAACGACATTCTTGGCAGCACCCTGCTGGTTCTCCTTTCGACTCATTTCCGTAGCATAACAAATGTAATGAGCAACCATGCTCGAACTGGTAGTGAACTACCTTCTGCATTTATTCTGATACCATTTCCCAAAATAAAACCATGGGAGAGGTATATAAAATGTCAAAATGATTATTAATAAGGGAAGGGTACTGGAATAAAAATCATCGCTCACCACACTTTTAACAATAACTTTTACTGATCGGTTAACTTCACACATTGATGCAGACCTTTGCCAATGTGATGCATATTTCTAATACATATCCAGTTATGTAAACAGGAAAGTAAATATATTCAGGTGCAGTGTAAGAAATGTGTTGTTCCCAAACTCTGAAACATCATCACATATGTTCTACAACAATATACTGATTAATGGTACTGAAAAAATGGCAGGACTGCTGGTTTCTGCCATTACTCAAGACGTGGTTTAATGTCTCCCTCTCGTGCTGAGATTCTTGACATATGTTTACATCACTTCTAAGTAGTCTTGGCAAACACTAAAATCCAAAGGTATCTGCAGGCTCTGTGTAGGAAGACCAGACATTGTGACATATACAAGCCTTGCCGACTCCTCCACAGAAGCAAAAAATATTCTGCATCATTTCAAATAAAATACCCAATTCTGATGTAAGTGGAAAAAACCTTACAGGTAAACGGTAGTCCTGTGTCATATACACAAGCAATGAACACACAGTTTTATAAGTGCTGCATATCCTCGGCGTGATCATTTGCCTTACTCATACAGTTGCTTAAGACTAATTCTAGAATAGTAATTATATTTTTCATTAAGTCAATGCAAAATTTCAATTTTACATATTTACTGCCCCTTCTCACATCTTGATCCCAGTATCCTTAACCAACAGCCAACCTGCTCCTCTGAATTGAAAGTTAGCCACTGAAATAGTCACCCTTTGGCACAATCTAATCACAAACCGAATGTATGTCACTCACAGATATTCACACACACAGGAAGCACATGTTCACATTCACACCTGAGAAAACACACCAGTTGCAGCTAGAAGAAGGTGTAGCTATGAGTGTGGACCTGTGCACTGGTAGTAATTCCAGGTGCCCATGGTTCCAGAACTGAAATAATACAGAAATAGTTAAACCAACAACCTGGTAACACAGAAAGGGCCACTTTTTCTCTCACTATAACAGATGTATTATTGTAGAGTCCATAGATCCACTGGGTGTCTGATGGTTTTCAGAGGGATAGCAAAACATGAACTTGCTTTGGTAATAAGTAAACTAAATCCATACATCAATCTGTTATCAGTATCTGGTTCATTTCTGTCAGGGTCGTGACAGTCTGTAGCCTATCCCAGAGTCACTGGTCACAAGGCTAGGAAACTAAACTCTGTACAGCACATTGCAGGGAGACACTAACCAAATAAAACAACAAAAAAGAAAAATACTGCTGTGTTATTACTATCTATGACATAATTCTATGTGAAAGTAAACAAATGTGAATGAATATTTTCTCCTGCTTTTCTATGGAAATGTTTTAGTCCTTCATCAGACTCTTGAAGGCATCCCTGGCCTACAAATGGTTGAGAATCTCTGCCACAGAAGAGTTGGTCCCCCATAAAAATACAGACCCCTCCCCCTCTGTGGCATTAATATTAGTAGTGAAATTGTGCGTTCTACAGCAAAACAATGTGTAGTGGGGCTACTTTTCCATAGAAAATAACCCAAAATGTTTTCACTATGGGCTGACCTTCAACAATATTATTATAACTATCATCTCATGGACAGAGTGAAAGGCGTAATTAACTACAATTCATATTTATTCTACCCTCCTTAAATTATAATTACTCTGCTTGATGCCCTTCAGTCACAAGCATGTGATAAAGCAAGAAGCAATATTAATGCCTAAAGTAAAGAAGGAACAGGAAAAACAATGCAAATTGGTAATGCTCAAAGGAAAGTGCTGATCTGAAAAGAAAATTAGTAATCTGTAAAGGTAATAATCAAAAGAAAGTGTGAAAGCAAAAAACAAAATAGTAAAAGGAAAATGCAAGTGTCCCTTTTCTATTTTTACATGGATTTATCATTTGTTTCACTAAAGTGCTTATTTTCTTGTTTTTTCCTCTTTGATGTATCATTTTCCGTTTTAGTGTTTGTTTTCAATGTTTTTAACGATTTATGGATTACTCCGTTTTTTTTCCGTGGGAGTCCTCTATATCCTATCGATATTAGTGATTTTATTAATGTACTGAGGAAATTACTGTATGTGGGAATAATTTAGTTTGCTGTGTGTGCACTATGGCAGTACAGTAAATTAAACACATGAGCAGCACGAGGCGAAAAGCCTCTTCTCGTGGCTGCAGAAAAGAAAAAAAACACTACGGTCAAAATAAGCATCCGAACAGTGTTTTCTTGAAAAAAAAAACTTTTATAACCATAGAGGACACATATTTAAAATAAAAAAACAAATATAAAAACAATCTCATTTCAGTTTTGCAGCGTTCGATTTCATTTCGATTTTATTCTCATTAAAAATGCGTCCCACCGCGGAAGCTGGAGTGTCGTATAACGAGTCATGTCGCAAACAGGGGGCAACGTACGTGTGGAACACCGTATAGCGGGGAGCGTCTGCAGTCGCGGGCACTAAGGGTCCGAATGACACCCCCTCCCCGTGCAAAGCCGAGCTCGTTCCTGGTCGTGAGGCGGAAATCCGCGATGCGTTAATCACTTTGATGGCTCGATAAGCAGCATGTTGTAATTCCCCTATTCGATGTTCATTCCTCGAATTACTACAGTAAAATCACAGTAAAACCTGCCGTGTAAACGGGTCGTTTTAAGGAGCGACAGGTACCTCTTCGGCGTTGCTCCGCAGCAGCCCTCGCGCCGACAGCCCCGTGCGCAGCTCGTTCACGTCCACGCGCCCGTCCTTGTTGAGGTCCAGCTCCTCGAACAGCTCGGTCCACATCTTCTCCCGGTCCGGGTCCGAGCCGCCGCTGTCCTCGCATCGCGCCCCCAGCAGATCCATTCCGGGCGAGCGGGACACGGACCCGAGTCAGGCGGGAGCGCCACCGCAGCGTCTGCGACCAAGTCGTGGCGAGTTTTACACCGCAGCGGAGCGCGCGGCTCCCAGTTCTGCTCGTTGTGTCATTAGGTGCGGGGGGGGGGGCAGCGGGGAGTAGCGGGGGGGGGGGTAACGGGGTAAAAGGGGGTTTTGGGGACGGAGCAGCAGCCCTTCCCGAACGCGCAAACTGGAGCAAACACAGCGAGGAGAGACGCAGCACGTAGAGCTCGAGATATGATCACAGCGCCGAAAGCGGCGTGACAGACACCCCGCCCGTGCAGAACACCCACCCACCCCCCGCGCCAGCTCTTAAGGTGCAACTGTGCACAACCAGTCACAGTGTAGCTGTGTAGGACAGGCTACATTCTGTGTAGGATCAGTTACAATGTAATGGATGGACTGTATGTAACGTACGATCCAATATAGATTGTACAGTGTAATGTACAATCTGTGCATGATCGGTCACGGTGTAACTGTGTAGGATCAGTCAGAGTGTATCTGTGCATGACTGGTTACAGTGCAACTGTGTAGGACCAGTTGTGTAGAACAGGTTACAATGTAACTGCGAAGGACCGGTGGACCAGTGATGAGGAAGTGGAGGAAATGAAGAGACAAAAGTAAAAGAGAAAGAACCTGGAGCTGACCAGTGTGGATCACCCTCTATACAGACTCAGTGGAAGTCAGTGGGGATGAAGGTTCATCAGAATTGGCCTCTGCTTTATAAATAATCAGACTTTCCTACAGTTGATACAAATAAAATTTTAGTGTAAAAAATACTAAAAGCTTTGTTAGAACGGATCCTGTCGTGGTGGGCAATAAAGCCACTGCTGCACCACTGCGCTGTCTGTTAACTGCTCTGTGTGTGTGTGTGTGTGTGTGTGAGAGAGAGAGAGAGAGAGAGAGGCTTCCCTGTGATGCGCTGGTGTCCCGTCCAGGTTGCATCCTGTCTGGTTCTGGATCATCAATGTATAGATGGATGCTTGTAGACACCTGTATAAACTATCACTGTAAATATTGTTTGGCATGTTGTTTGAATGTGTCCACTGGCGCCCTCTTTCGAAAAAAAACTGCAGGATCAATAAGGTTCACTGTACAAACCCAAAGAGCAGACAGATCCGTTTCCTGGGGCTGCATTTAAAATGTTAAGATTTTTAAAAATTACTGTGGTGACAGTTATATTCTAAATGAATACGCATTACAAGAGTATCATCAAAAATGGATGAAAGTAAATTCATTTATGGATTAAAATTTCTGTATTACATCAAAAACCCTATCCTTTGTCCCAAAATGTATTGATATATTATTCTGAATATATAAGATAAAATTACTGAATGGATTAAAAAATTGTTTACATCCCAAATGAAAAGGTTACTTATGACATGCTTATATGATGAGTGGGACGAAGGAAAGGATGGTTGACGTCTAGAAGATTCAAGCTGCTCACTCTCTGCTCATTAGTGTTTCAGCTTCATCCTTCTGGTTGTGCATATCACCAAGAACCTCTTCTGCACCCACAACACAACAGAACTAGTGATAACACACAGTGTCTCCACTTCCTAAGGAAACTGAAAAGTACTGGACTTCTAACCTCCCATCCTTACGAGCTTGTACAGATGTACAACAGAGAACATTCTCACCTCCTGGGTCTCAATCTGGTGTGGGAACTGCTCTGTCTCTGACCAGGGAGCTTTGCAGGGGGTAGTGAAGACTGCCCATTCCATTATCAGGACCTCACTACCCACCATCCAGGACACCTACAACATGCAAGTGTCAGGAGGGCTCTCACTATCACTGCAGACCCCTCTCATCCCCTCTGCTGTCTGTCTCTCCCAGCTTGTGGTCCAACACAACCGGACTTATGAACAGCTTCTTCCTCCAGAATATCAGACTGCTGAGTTGCAGGCACCAGAAGGACTGACCACCTCTCACTGTACCATCACCTCCACCAGTAGTGACTCTGTTTGCACTGATCCTCTTTCCTTATCAATTTATTTATCTACTCAACACCTTATCTATTGATTTATTTATCTATAACATTAATTTATCTACTCATCTATGTTCTACCGCAACTTTTCTGTATGGTAGTGTTATCATGTCATCTGTTTAATGTAGAATGCATCTTGGTCTGGAGACACTACATTGGATTCTCTGTTATACATCTATGTAAAGGCAGAATGATGATAAAATTAACCTTGAAAATTGAACTTTTATTGTTAAGACAGCATGTAATCATTAAAAAAAGTTACTGAGCTTCTGATTATCTCTGAATTACACTAAAAATGTATGTTCCTGAATATGTTAATATGTTTGAAAAATAAGGCATCATCTTCAAATAAGATGCACTGATTAACTTTGGGCATTACTGTGCAATTAAAAGTCATCCTAAAGTTTTATTTGAATAAATTTGCATATTTAATTTCAACCCTGCCCTAATTTATACATCTGCACACTCGTGCCATTTGAGATTAAGTACTTTCCTCGGGGGTACCGCACCAGCAGCATACAAGGTAAACATGAGTACAATACCATGTTATTGACTTGTGGCATTAGAGCAGCGAAAATGCAGCTGATCACCATTTGCAGGGTAAAGGTGGCGTGAGAAGCTCCTCTCACAATCACACAGTGACACATTGCACACCTGTTCCAGCTGTCAGCGCAGTTGTAGAGATGAATGTGAAAAATATGTCCCGTGGGGGGGGGGTGCACCTTGGGTGAAAAGACAGTTGACTGCCATCCCCTAGAGCTGTCAGGAGAAAGGACACTGATGACAGCTGGGAAGAAAGGGCACCTTAATTGCCTTATTGTTCAGGACCTGGTCTTTCTACCTCAATGCAGGTCCTTCAGGTAACTTTGGTGTTTAGAGGTGGTGGAGTGATCCTCAGCACCCTTCCCCCTTACTTCCTGCATTCTGATTGGCCTGTCAGACCTCCAGCAATATTTAAAAGGCCCACACGGCCAAACATTGCACCTTGTCAGCCAGTTTGCTTTGCTCTACCGAGGAGATCTTCACGGCACCAATGTGTAAGGGACTGTCCTCGCTCCACTCCTCATGCCTGGAAAAGTGAGTAAGAGGCAGTGACCTTATGTTGTATTTGTACCTGCATTTTTCAATCCAGGTTTGTGGTTTGCGTGACTGTGTGTGTTCCTGTATCAGGGCAAAAGGTATACGGATGAAGTTGGGCTACCTGGTTGAGAAGCAGGAGCTGCCTCACAGACAGAGGTAACATGTTCTTTAACTCCTTGTCCACCTGTCACTGTGCTGCTGCACATGTATGAAACTCACACTTTCTTTCTCATGCTTTCTGTCCAGATCTCAGGATGAGATGATTCTTCAGAATCTGGAGACTCTTCTGAGCAGCGAGGGTATTCCTTGACTTTATTCTTTATTAATTAGTATAATTTTACACTCATTCATCCATCAATGATCAATAACCATTTGTTCAAATTGGGGTCATAAAGGTTCAGAGTCTTTCCTAAAAAGACAAGGCGTGAGGTGCTCAGCACAGAAATACTATGGGCAATTTAGCATCATCAGCCCCTCTGAAAGACATCTTTGGGCTTGGGAGGATCTGGAATATGGAGGGAATTATAGGGAGAACGTGCAAACGCCAACCCAACTGAAACAGATTCAAAATCACAGCCTAAGAGTTGTGAAGTACCAGCACGACCCACTTCTTCTCAAACTTCCTTAGTAGCTTAACTACATTTTCAATTTAGTTCTTCTTGAATAACTAGGGTTAAGCAGTGTGTGCCAGTTGGTTCCAGAAACTGTCCCCTCAAACTGGGATTTGAACCTACACCACTTTTTAGCATCACCTCATTCCCGGTCGTACAACTTCACACATGCGGTTCAAGTTCACTGTCATGTTTTGGATCTGACTGCCTAGCTGTTCTCTGTAGCAACAAGGCTGCCTTTTAAAGGTAGAATGTAGGGTTACAGTAACACAGAGAGGATGCTGCTTGGATCTTAATTTCTCCTGAGGAATTTAGTCTTATAATTTTATTGTGTTCTGGTTTGTGTGAACTGCCAGTGGGTCTCAAGGCATTCCGCTGCTTCCTGTGCTCTGAGTTCAGCGAGGAGAACCTGGAATTCTGGTTGGCCTGCAAGGACTATAGGAGCACAGCTGACAGCCAGCTGGGGGCCAAAGCTCAAGGCATCTACAGTCAGTTCATCAACTCACAGGCTCCACAGGAGGTAAGCAGAGTGCAGATGGGGGGGTGGTGCTTGGACTGAATTGGAGTGAGAGAAAACCAAAACTTCTGTTATGTACAATCCATCACTGATCACAATGTAGGTGAATTTGGACTCAGAGACACGAGGAGCCATTGTACAAGTGCTTGAGGACCCCAGAGCCGATGCCTTTGACAAAGCCCAGCAGTACATCTACACTCTCATGGCAAAGGACTCCTTCCCGAGATTCCTGCGCTCTTCCTACTTCCAGCAAGTGCTGAAGACTCTGTAAAATCAGTGCCATCTATTGACTTGGAGGACCAAAGGCAGCTTGAGGAGTCACCACACTCCCCCCAAGTGCTTCCTACAGATAACGTTCCTAAGTGTACTCTCTGTCAAAGTGTAAAAAATGCAGAACACCACATTTCAGGGCAGCAGTAACTAGTGCATCTATGGTTGTGTTCCTTCCAGGTTTCTGTCAGGTTGTACAAGAAACTGAGTGTAGTTTGTTCTTAGAGCAGAAGAAAAGAATGATGCAACCTTTAGTGTTTGTGTGGAAAAAATAAACTATTTATGTGCATGAAGTCTAAAGATATGTCTATTTTATCATGTATCAAAGACAGCGTTAACATCACCCCTTGCGTCAAGGCAACTTTTCACTTGACATGACTGATAATTTTGCCTGAACAGATTTAAAATTTTACAGATCCAAAATTTTAAAAAATCTTTCATTAATATTTTGTACCAGCCTATCTGGCTTTGGAAATATAATAATGTGGTACTTATCAGAACACAAAACACTTTATATAACATGATTTTATGCCAAGACAGTTTATCTGTAGTTGTTTTCTGTGCAAAAACATTTAAAACAGCAGATCTGCAGATGTGGCAGAAGTTCAGTGAATTTGGCAGCAGTTTTCTGCCCTGGGCAGAATCGGTGCTGCTAAAAGTAATGGACTTGTCCCCATGCAGATTGCTGTAGGAACAGCAGTTCGATTGGATTTGTCCCCAGAAACTTTTCATAAAATATACCCTGGACAACGTGGTTCAAAACACTGCAAATAAAGCACATATTTATTATCGCAGTTCATATTTGACTATGTAAATGGAGGAGGTGTGTGGATATGGTGAAAAGTCTGGAAAAACAAAAGCGTAATAGTATTTTTAGTACTGCCCTGTATAGTACTCTACTTTGTACTACAGTAACACTTTTATCCCCAGATATAATGTGAAGATGTAATGTGGGTAAAAAATACAACAGTCAGTAATGTAACTGAACCTTACATACAGTATAGGGAATTATATGCAGAAAACAGCAAATAAGGTGCCAATACAACAAAATTAGAACACAAGTCCAATGTCCAAAGCAATTCACTAGTTTGTACACTAAGGTATGATTTCCCCACATATACAGTAGTCTTACTGTATCACTTCACACTGAACACATTGACCAAAAGGGACAGACAAAAGCAGATATTCAAACCCAGGACCTTCAGACTGGAGGTTATAGAATATTAAACCATATTGCCCCAGATACCCGTGCAACTGCAGTCTAGATGAACAGTCAGTCATCATGACTATAAAGGTATTCATGTTACCCAAGTTTGGTATGTGCTTTTATTTCATTTTGGAATATAGGCAGATATCAATGACACAAACTTTATTTAGAAATTGATATTTTTTTCCAATATAATGACTATATACAAATTGTATTTGGTGCAGTTAAATCCTTAAAATCTGCACTGATTCAACAGAATGTTTAAAAAAAAGTTTTAGAAAGTGTAAGGAAAGGTATCATATCCACCCCAATTGTGTCTCCAGGGACTTCTTTTTCAGCAGTGGTCTGGGCAGGTTGAGCATTAAGTGCTGCTCTTCTTTACCTGCAGTTTCATTCCGTGTGTGTACACATCTTCCCTTGGGGTATCTACACTACTGCTGTGTTGTACAGCTTGTGTTAATGGATTTTCACCACTCATATAGACCTTAAAGACAGATGTTTTGCAGGCCCTGTTCTATTGCTTCTTTCTAGTTGGTAGAAGAATATGTTCCACAGAAATGACTACACGGAACATACAACTACGTGTTTAAAAAACGAAATAGTCACGCGACATGGGGAGTCACAGCCTGCAGCCATATGACTATTTGGAGGAGCTAGTGGAGGGGCCAGGAGGTCCACTGCTCTTCAGCACGCTCAGGCTCTTGTGCAGAGAGGAGCTCGCCCTCTGTGTCACCTCCTGCTCAATCTTGCTCCGTATCGCCACCTCCAGACCCTGCAGAGAAGGACACATGGCCCTCAGAGTCAGATGAGGCCTCAATTGACTTAACATAGCTCTTTATTAAACATTTAACCTAAAACACTACTGATGTACAAATATCCTCAATTTTCACCCTAACTGTATGATTTACAAATTCATTTACTGTAGTATTTTTGGTCCCAAGCAGGACGCTCACCTTTTTTAATTTCTGTTGTTGGACCACTTGTGCCTTTTTAGGGGCAATTATTCGTCCTAAGAGCAGATACAAAGTACAAGGTAAAATACAGGTCAAAACACATGAGGCATGAAATAGATGTGTGCACATGAACACAATATTACTATAGCTGGCTTCTCAAGACCGCATCTTTTACAAACGCGCTGGACTCCCGCCATTCTGGCTCTGGAATCACGTGAGAACGACACAACCCTAAGAGATTCTGCGCAAAACTAGAGCCAAAACGGCGTACTTTTCCAGCAACTTCATTACTATAATCAGTGATCTTAACGCCAATATTCAGTGGACTTACTTATACATTATTGTATAAACTCTGTAAATGCGTAAAATTTTTTTTACCTCCTTTCTTAGGACCCTTCTGTTTATGTTGCTGTTGTTTTTTAGCCCCTCCGGGTCGCTGCGCTTTAAACTTCTGTTTCCCCTGCGCCATGATTGCGGGTTCAGCGTCTTCAACTCGCAAAGCATTATGGACAAAGGTTGAAGCCGAGATGCATTGTGGGAAACTGGAGAATAGTCTGGTAATTAGAATATATAATAAAGATAAAGGCTCCGGGAGCTTGACTAAAGTTGCATTTTTTTGTATTTGTATTCTTGTATTTATTGCAACAACAGTAACACTGGGCCACAGAAACAGAGATAAGAACCGTAATACAGAGAAATAACGGTGACATCAACTGAAACACCTCCACGAGTGAACAAGAGCCACTGTCCTGAAAAAGTGTACATAGTTGATGCGACTTTGGCTGCAGTTGCATTTTCTTTCTCCCAAAAACACTACATCATCTGCAAAAAATCCTTAGGATCTATCAGACATGGCCTCATTTTAGCAGCTTTAAGCAGATGCTTTTTTTTTTTTTTTTTACTTGTTCTTGCTTTCCTTCACAAACTTAAAGGTTCCTAAGTAGCTTAAGAACTTTAATTCTCTTCATTATTTAGCAGTATAAAATTGCACTTTGTGAAAAAATACCTAAGGCACCAGTTTTTAAATCCTCAGTAAAATTACACATAGATTTTAATTTTATTTAAGGAATAATATAGCAATTTTTTAAGTAGTAAGATATTAGATTAAAATGAATGTCATTTTTATTTGGAGACACTGGATGGGCTTTTATTACACAATATACTGTGCAGACAAGTTGAACATTAATCTTCCATACACTCAAAATTGAAATTGGCTCTGATTTTTAAGTGACTCTTGGGGTGAAAGTTTATTGCACCAATAACTCAAATTCTGACTTTAAATCCAAGGTGCACATATGCCACAATGCAACCCTAAAGGAACAATGCAAAAATTTGCACTGTAGCAAGTAAAACAGCAACAAAGGTTGTTTGTTCCCACTTCTTTATTTGACTTGTGGTGAAAGAAACATTTCTTTTCTCGTGTATGTAGTTTACAGCATATACTGATATATTAAAAAGACATCCAGCTGAACTATTTCCACAGGTTTAAAAAAATGATGTGACAGATAATGACACCTGAAAAGAGAGGCTCTCTAACATAACACTGCCAGCCACTCATGTCACTGTACTTCCTGTAAGTTTACATTAATATCTGTACAGGCAAACATCTCCAGTTTTGATCAGATCACGTTCCCACTACCGTGAAGTATCAGGTGAACCATGATGGGACTAAATCACCATCTTTGGCATCTGAAGTCTACCGAACACGACACCAATAAGCCTGAAAAAACTGTGTTATGGGAGTGGCAATGTTTTCAACCAAGGATCATAAATCTGTTTTAACCCATATATATATATATATATATATATATATATAAAAATTACGCATATGCACAGACAATTCTGTAAAGGGATTAATTAGTTTCATATGTAATCTTAAGACCCTGGAAAGTGACTTTGTTTAATACAGTCCTTAGGCTGGTCAGTACTGTGTGAGAGTCCTATCAGTCGTGGTCTAAAAATTACACTTCATCACCAAGAATCACAGGAAGGGAAAAATAAAAGTCACAGCCATAGAATAGTCATCATGGTATTAAACAAACCTGACACATCTATTGTACACAGATGGTGACAAAGTTGCTACATTATTCTCAACTGTCACTGTCACTGTCCCCTCATCCCAATGTTTCTCAAACAAAAATGCAAACACTGACATGTCGATTGAAACCCTCCCCTTTCGTGCAAGCAAACAGGAAACCGCAGCCTGCTACTGTGGGGGCTCTTTTCTAAAGGAAGTCTGGCCTAACTGTAGAGTGGCTGGAGATCTCATTGCAGAACACACCTAAGAGAGCGATCTGGAAAGTACCACACTGGTTCCTGATTTAGAGCAGGGATGTTGTGAACAGGATCCTGATCCCATAGAAGAGCTACATCAGTTAGACTGGGGGACACTGGGAGCTGCTGCTGGTCCACCATGCATGGGTGCACCACCAGAAAGCAGCCAGCAGAGTAATGTCTCCAATAGGACACCTTTCAAAGTTGCTTACAGTGATCTACCCCTTTACACAGCAGGATCATTTTTACTATACTAATTCAGGGCAAGTATCGTTATCAGGGGGACTACAGCAGGAGGTGGGATTCAAACCCAGGTCCTTCAATTGCAAAGCAGCAGCTCCAAGTGCTATGCTACCTACTAATTGGGCACTAAACTGGGACTCTACTGCCACTCGTTTACCATGGAAAGGGCGACAAATTATAGTACCGGTCCACATATGCATGTTTACTTTAAAATGTGACACAACTGACTCCCTTTTCCAGGTCCTCTGACTGAATATAAATCACACTCACACAACTGGAGGTGCATCATCCAATCACAACGGTGTCCTTTTCTCCACTTGGGTTCATTCCAACCATGTCTTTGTCCATCTATCCATGTTACTTATCTACTCTTTTGTTGTGTGCCACTTGTGGTTTCCGCTGGTTGAGTGTAAGGCAGTGGAGCAGCGGTGGCCCCCGGTGGGGCCTGTGACATTCATACAGTGTGTGGGTTGGCGTGCAGCACGGAGAGTGCGTGTGGCGCGGCTACGCTACAGAGACAGTTACAGCACAGGGAATGTGCTGGGCAACGGGATACCGGTGTCTTTGGCTGTCTGCCATTCCTCAATTCAGACTGCTTCTATTTAAAACCATTTTTGGCCCTTGACAGTCTCAGACTACTGGAACTTTTTCAAGTGTTAAAACATCTAAAAGGTTCTGCTCCTTAAAACAAGAATAGAAAAATTTCTAGTTGACAAATTAAAAAAATGTTAATATAACATTTTGGCTCAATAATATTCCCAAAACCTGCCAGTAATGAGCAGGAGCTACATTTAATAGCATTCTGAATAATAATTACTTTGTATGTCAGCCAATGAGCTACAGCACATTATTTAAACTAGAATAGAATCAACTATATTTACAAATGTGCTGGCATTACAGCATCATACCTGTCCCATAACCATGGTTGCTTTTTGCTCTTATGGAGTAACCTTATAATCTGTGAAATACCAGCTCTAGAATTATTTTATATATCATTCAAAGGTGTTTGCTTGCAGTCAGTGCATTTTCTGTGAAAAATTGACAAAATTTATTATTAAACCGCTGTCACATGTGGAATACATTTTCAACAGGCTAACTGAATATAATTATGATGCGAGGCTCTTGTGTGTATTTTAAGGTTTTCTTATTTGAGCAGCAGGCAAAGTGTTGGTTTCAAAGACAGGAAATATGACAGCAGAACACGCATGGTGAAGGAAACTGCGAGAGTGACGGCTGTGGATGGTGACGGGGGTCCTGGGTGTCCGAGTGGGGTGAAACAAGGGCAGAGGGATAAGGGGTTGCTGTGTGTGCGCGCGCACGCGTGTGTGTGTGTGTGTGTGTGTGTGTGTGTGAGTGTGTGTGTCATGATATGCACCTCTAAAAAGGACGTGTGTAACTCTGTATGTCTGATGCACGTGTGTGTTTGACTATGTGTTTGTGAATACAGTTAACTGAGCTCAATATTGGTGCAGTTGCAGGCCATGACCAGAAGGGGTCCCTAGAGGGCTGTGAGGCGGCCGGTCAGCGCAGCCTGCAGCTCTGAGGGTAAGAAGACACCCAGCTCGGTGATGATGCCCCCCGTGATCAGCTGGTGGGGGGTGACGTCAAATGCTGGGTTCCACACTTCAATTCCTGTGGAGGAAACAATGGAACAAAGATGACATGTAGTTAATGGGGAGACTGACAGGGAATACAGATGATGTAATCTGGATGATATAATGAAGTTGATGTAATGAGAATAATGTAGTAAATATGACATAATGTGAATGTAATACAAGTGTAGTAAATAGATGCAATATAGATGATATCATACAGATAATGTAATGCAGATGATGTAATATTAATAATGCAGTACAGATTATGTTGCACATCTAGCAAGATGAGGAGAGAAGTGGGTCTAAAAGAAAAGTATTTTGAAATCCTTGCTGAATTCTGAAAGGGATGCAGCATTTCTGAAGGTAGAGGGAGTGCATTCCTCCATCTCACTGAGCTAAAACTGAGAACCAACAAAAATTGTTTTTTTGATGTCATGCAAGGCGTCAGGTGCTTGGATCTGGAGTGGAATACACACTGGCTCCTCTTGTTACAAAGGATTAATATGAACATTTCCTGATTTTTATATGTATATGTGACTAGTCATCTTCGTACCCCCCCTTATTATAAACGCTATGCAAGTGGTCGCTAGCTAAATAGTGAATTTGACTTGACAGAGCTTACACTAAATCAAGTGCAACAACTATGATTTTGTGTTTAACTGATGTCAGTAAAGTGCACCCAAGAAAGAAGAGGATCATGGGACTAGCTTGATTCAACTCACTTCCATAGTGTTTACAGCTTGTGACTACTGTTCCCGAGAGCTGGCTATCAATAACCACATTAGAAATGCTTTGCATGTTTATAAAAGGAATCAGTCAACAATTGTCATTGAACAGGTATCTATATTATTACACTTTTATCAACTTTCTATTAACTATAGTTGAAAGTTAGTGGAAAAAGTTAACTTGGAGTTACAAACAAAATAACTCCCCTCCCATTTCTATTCATAAGCTGAAGAGCCAGTGTAGATAGCTGCATACAGCTGTACCTATAACACCCAACAGAATGTACAGTATTTCACTGAACCAGTTTAATTAGTTTGTGCAGGAACATAACACCAGGGACCCTCTTGGGATGCAAACCTGAAACCTTCTGATAAACCTGCAGCCCACAGTGCTTTAACTCAGCCATGCCCCAACTTCTTCACCAACAGAAGCCCACCCCCACCAACCCACCCCTCAGTGAAGGAAGAGCTCATCCTCCTGTGAGACATCACTGCCTACTGCTCTTCCCTCTGACTCTCCCTCTAATCCCTCTGGACAAACGAGACTGTTAATTCAACGATTTTAATTAAGGCAAAGTCACTTACTCACCAGGGGGCCCAGACCCTTGAGCCTCTGGGAAGAGTTTAAAGAAACCGTTCTCTTGCATTTCTCAGTGAGTCCAACGAGTCAGGGAGGAAGTGGGTGTCCTTGAGACATTTTCACCATGCCAAGAGGAGAAGGCCATACCCCCTACCATTCTCACACTCCGTGTTGTTCCACGGATTCTCCAACCCATCCCTTCTTGTACCTGGAGCGGCAACAGGCGTGCCGTTGATGCTGGTCAGCTCCTCTGGGGGGCGCTCCTCAATCACGATGTCCCTCCCGCTCTCCAGGCTTAGGTCGCAGGACGTGCTGGGTGCTGCCACGTAGAAGGGGATGCCATGGTACTTGGCTGCGATGGCCAGCTGGTATGTCCCCACTTTGTTGGCCGTGTCTCCGTTGGCCACGACGCGGTCCGCGCCCACCACCACGGCTGCAGATCCAACAGTCAGAATGGTGGGTAGGGGGCAAGTGGCGGACAAAGAAACACACATCTAGACAGACAGAAAGACAAGCAAACACACAGAATGGATGTGCCAGTCTGACCTGTGATGCCTCGCTCCCTCATGGTCAGTGCGGCCATGCTGTCTGTGATGAGCGTAGCTGGTAAGCCCTCAGCCACCACCTCGTAGGCTGTCAGCCGTGCCCCCTGGTTGTAGGGTCTCGTCTCAGTGCAATAGACCCGCTTCAGCCGGCCGAGCGCATGCAGTGAACGCACCACCCCTGTGGGAGGACAGAACACAGAGAGGGTGTTGGAACACAGGCAGCCAAGAACAGAAACAATATTGGAACACAACCATCTATAGAAATAGGTGGACACCGAACATAGACACAGTATTACCTCTAGAGACATGTAGACACCATAAAAGACATAATATTGGGCCAAAACCATCTGGATACATGTAAATGTACATGACATCAACAAAATTTTGGGACACAGCCATCTAGTCACGTAGACACAAAACACAGACAGTGTGGGACAACATGCACCCAGTTACATTCAAAGTGCACAGTTCACTTAGCTCTGGACCCTGGATGCTGAAACACGTCTACAGATCTTTTGCAAAACGCCATCAAGTCAGTCATCACTCACAAAGAGCTGGTCTGATTAACACGCCCTTCTCCCTGCACGTTCCAGATTACCACATAATAACTGTGGCAAAATGACCACAGGCAGCGCAAACAGTGTAAAACCAATTAACAGTATTCCCTGTAATCACTGTATGAGTCAGATCTCCACAACTAGTTACGTGAATGACGGAGAGGCCGAGTGCTCTTGAAATGACTGCAGCACCAACTGTGCCTTCTCAATCTTTTATTATTTGGCATATTCATTTATCAGAAAAGCCAGAAAACACAGAGGCTACATAAAGTCCTGTAGGGTAAATGTTTAGAAATACAAGACCTGTTCAAAAAGTACCAGAACTGGTAACATTGCCACTAGATGACATTGCTCTTAGGGACTGTGGTAGCGGTGGAAGGTCTCTAAATTTGTGCTGACTGTGTGTGATCAGTCATAAGCTTGTCTCATTTCACATTCAGTCAAGACAACTGATAATTTGCAGTCATTTGTGTGTCACATTTATGATAATCAAAAAAAAAAAAAAATCAGTGGAACATGTGTGTATCAAGTTTTGTCAAAAACTTGGTAATTTGTCTTCTGCAACATTTGAGCTGATTAAAAGAGTTTATGAGCTGTACCCAATTTTTTGGGTGTATATGACAGCTCAAAGAAGGGCGAACATTGGTGGAGAGTGATGAAATGGCAGAGAAGGACCATGAAGCAGTTACACCTCACCACAAAATAACTGAATTCAGAAGTTCATTTGGATCTGTTCACATGATCATAACTGAATATTTGGGCACAAGACGAATGGCAGCAAAATTCATCTCCAAGCTGCTCGCAGAGGAAGAGAAGGTGGGTTGCCTCTCTACTGCAAACGACCTGCTTCAGCATATAGAAAATGAGAGAAACTTCATGAAAAACATTATAATTGGTGACAACACAAAGCTCAATGGGTATGATCTGGAAACCAAACTGCAATGGAAGACCCCCGAAAAAAACACGCCAAGTGAGAATCAGGACAAAATCATGCTCACTGTTTATTTCAAACCAAGATGGTCAATAAGGAGTACTAGATGGGTGTTCTTCATTTGCACAAAGAAGCTTGCCACAAAGTGCTACCAAATGTGGCGAATGGAAGCTTTGGGAAAATTTTCACATACACACATTACAACTTATGCAACATTTTCTTGCAAAATGAATGAATGAATGAATGAATGAATGAATGAATGAATAAATAAATAAATAAATAGTCAGCCAAGTGCAGTGGCCTCCACACTTATCCTGTATTAGTGCCTGTGGCCTTTTCTTTTCCCAAAAATTAAAATGGTGCCAAAAGAACAGCAAATTCAGGTTGTGGAAGTATAAAACACAAAACAATGGAGCAGCAAATGGCAATTCCCAGGGAAGACTCCATGTTTCCAAAGATAGAAAGACCACTGTGTGTGAAAGTGTGTGAAATCTAACGATATGAATTTTGAAGGGGATTAACTCTAACCCATTGAGATAAGTACTTTTTATTTGTACAGACCTGGTCTGGATACTTTTTTGACAGACCTCATATTATCAAAAGTTGTCAAAATTTTGTGATGCAAACTTATACTTGCCGAGTTTAATATGATTTAGCTGATTGATCGGTTCATTTGGATTATTCTGGCTCATAT
This sequence comes from Arapaima gigas, assembly GCA_900497675.1. Classification (NCBI taxonomy): domain Eukaryota; kingdom Metazoa; phylum Chordata; class Actinopteri; order Osteoglossiformes; family Osteoglossidae; genus Arapaima; species Arapaima gigas. The sequence goes on from UFQX01000514.1 coordinate 298,145, forward strand.
TTAAAAGCAACTGAGAAAATTTGTAGTAGCAAAGTTAACAATAAAAATAATAAAAAATAACTCTTTCAGGGTGACTCCAACGCAATCCTCAGCATATGCAGAAGGCAATTAACACCTTACAGAGAGAAGCAACAGAGGGGAACCGTCAAGCCAGGGACTGAGTTAGACCTTAACTATAAATAGAAGTGTTTTCTCTCGTGACAAACATGCAAATTATTAAACAAATTATACTCTCAAAAATATTTGTGTAAATTATGCAGCACTGGGATTTTTAGACACAAAATATGGACTCAACATTTAAAAAAATATAAGAGCCATGCATTTGTTTTGTATTCCACAAACTCAAGAGGCTGGGTTAGCTGGACAGCAAGTTATTGGTTCAAGCTCCTGCCGACTCAATTTTTAATCAGTTAAGTGCTTAACCCAAAAATACTCAAATAATACGTCAAATAATGCAAACTGTTTATTTCGCCCTGGAGTTAGGTGATGCCAAGATATAATGAAAAACAATAAGAACAAAACAAAGTAGATTGAGGCCAAGCGACGGGGGAGCACAGTGGAGCGGGTCTCACATTAGCATGGAAGTCATAAGGATTTATCTGCAATAAGTGGGCACAGTTATTAAATGTGAACTTCCATTGTTTCACATTTAATTGTGGCAGTATTTTAGGTGATGCTGAAATGAAACCACCTCCGCAGCCATGGGAAATAGTTTTGCACAACATGAGGTCAGACCACATGTAGGTACTATTCTTTTATGGCCATTAAGGCTGTGAACATTGTTCATTCATTCCTTTATCTATGTTAAGCTTTTCTCCCAATTACAAGATTAAGTTTGTACACTAAGCTACTTGCAGTGATTTATCCATGTTTCCAGGTTTAGTACTTTGATCAGAGGTACCACACTGGGTACTGACATTAAAACCCAGGTCCCATGAGTGGACATCTCACCCATTATGTTACATGCTGTGGACATGTAGAATTTTATTTAAAAACGTGATGAAAATTCAGTCTTCAAAAGTTCATCAGCAGACCACACTGAGGTCAAAGGTCAGTTTGCGTGATCATTCTACAGCCCCAACCCAACCCCCCCCAGGTGGGGTCCCATTGCTCACCCAAGGCAGTGCCGTAGCCAGCCGTTGCCAGGGACCCTGTGTTGCAGTGCGTCAGGATGGTGACCGAGTCCCGCGGCACCCCCGACAAGATGTGCTGCGCCCCATAGTTCCCGATCTTCTTGTTGTCACTAACATCGCGTTCCAGCATTTCCTCAATCCAGCCAATCGCACTGCAGGGCATCCAGAGAGGTAGGGAGTGACAATGGCTTTCTTGCATTTCTGGCACTTTGTTCTTTTTTCTATGAGTGTTTTTCAAAAAACTTCCACGCATCAAGTTACATTCAGACCACAGATTAATGACATTCAAGGTTAAATCTGGCACAGGAATATTAAAATAAAAAACTGTTAATTATGGCTGACAATTAGCTGACCAATCATCTTCTGGACCTCACTATTCCAACATCAAAATGAATGAACTTTAACAAAAGATGTTATTAAAACATTTAAAATGTCCTGAACTCACCTAATGTTTTGGAAACTGCTCATTTTTTTGCATAAAATCGTAATTCAATCAGACCTTTAGCTATTCATTCATTCAAAAAACCACAACGTAAAAAGAAATTATTAAAAATTAGCACTACACTTAAACTTCAATCAAAAATCACAGCATTTTGCCAGGACTGCTATAATAATTGCAATAGTAATTGACATTACTATTGATAAATTTCTACAGCTGGGTAATTTTTTCTATACCAGTTCTGGGTAAGTACCTTAATCAAGGGTACAAGACAAGAACATGTGATTCGAACCTGTGACCTCAGAGTACAATATGAGGCCTCTAACCAATATGCCCCCTGCTGTCCCAGTTAATATACTGATGGACTGTGTAATTGGAATACAGTGAAGATCCATTTATCCTCAGTTGTACTCTTCAGTGTGGTACTTAACCAGAGCCAGGAGGGTAAAAATACCTTGCTGTACAAATGGGTAAAATAGACTATTTTAAGCACTTGGTTGCCTTGTATAAAAGTGTTTGCTGAGTTGCTAAATAATGCAGTAACAGCGAGCGCCGAGTCCTGGGTGCCCCTCCCCGCGGCCCCACCCACCCACCCACCCACCCACCTCTCTCGGAGCTGTTCCGGTGACTTCTCCATGCTCTCGTTGACGGCAAACTCCATGAGCTCGCGGGCAGCACGACCCATGTTAACAGCAGTGGGTCGCGCCGACGTCAGGAGGCTCAGTGAGTCCCGGATGAAGGAGACGGGGTCGTCAGCTCCGCCCCCGGCATGCAGCTCCACAGCCAAGCTCAGGCATCCCACAATGGCAATGGCTGGGGCACCTCGGACCTGCGGGGGGCAGACGGATGGGTGACTGTGGTTAGGCAGGCTGTTGTGGCACCACACAGTGCTGAGAAAGGAACCCACATGGCTAGCTTCTATGTAAGGGCCTGGGCTGCAGGTTTGGAAGTGGGTTCAAATCAAGTTCAGTCAGAAGCCCAGGAGAGTCACTACATACAATTTTCTTATTTTAATCAGTTAAAAAAAAAAAAAACAGGACATTGATGCCAAGGGGGTGGAGTTAATTATGCAGGTCTGGTGCAATCGTGGAACATTGAGACAAATCCCAGGGGCATCCTGCTGCAATCTACTTACCTCTGCAGATGTGTAATTGGAAAAAGTGTAATAGGCAGATTGACCCATTTATACGGCAGGGTACTTATTACCATACAGAATCAGGCTACGTACTTTGGTTAAAGGTGTGAGAGCAGGGGGTGGGATCTGAACGAGCCCTTTGATTGCAAGGTGAGGATGCTAACTAATACACCACCTGCTGCCCACATAGCAAACATCCCCCTGATGCCATGAAGGGAGGGCTGTCACCAGGTTATGGTAGGGTCACAGCCCTTTCACTGTGGTGAAGGGTCACACACTACCATGTGCCACACAGACAGACAGACAGACAGACACACACACACACACACACAGGACTATATGATGCCATGCATGCACGGGAGCATGTGACACAAAGACATTCACTTCACGACTTTCCACTGTTTGTGCCTCGCGCCAACGACACGTCAGTAAGAGGCAAAACAGGTTTCATTTAAACAACAATCACAACATGACGTTATCCGCAGTTCAGTGAAAACATGCATATTTTTGCGCCGAAGCCGCCCAATCGCCGCTGGCAGAAATGGTATCGAGCTCCACACTGAACGTGGACGCGCGCGCACGCGCGCCGCACATAGACTCGGCCGAATGCGGCGCGCCGGCATGCAGATTGAGGCGCGCGCGCGCGCGCGCTCGCCCGACCGCCTGCCTCGCGCACAAAGCATCGCCGCGCGACACAAAAGACGCAGAATGCGCTCACGCGCGCGGTCGGGCCTTGCCTTCATGCATTTGATGGCCTCATATCCGTCGCGCACGCCGCGAATCTCCTCGTACACGCTCTCGTGCGGCAGGAGCAGCTGGTTGAGGATCTGCAGGGACCCGGTCCGGTACCGGATCGCTTCCAGCGTCATGGCAGCAGCGGCGCTGGCGGAGGGGGGCTCGCGGCTCGGCGAGGACGGTTCCGCGGGGGCGGGGCTCGCGGCGACGCGCGCACGAAACGAACGGCTGGAAAATGAACGCAGAGCGCCGGGAAAGCGCACGTTGACTGAGACACACGGAACCACGTGTCCCTCCTCGGCAGGAAGCTCGCCCCCCCCCCCAGGCACGCCCACGTCTCACGCTCAGGAAGCGCGCGACCCGTTCCATCCGCTCGTCCTTTGTTCGGAACGGCAATGATCATGGTTTTATATCACTGCAACACAGGGAGTTCAGTGGTGGGGCTACGTTACATATTTTTGCATTATTATTATTATTATTAATAATAATAAATATGACTTCACTCACGATGATGGGAGAACGACACACTCCTTTCACTCAGCAACATCTGGCAACCGCAGCCCTCGCCAAGAAACACGCTTGACATTGAATCATTCTCACTTTTTTAATATACTCATTCTTCATACTTACAATACAGTTCTGTAGTAAACAAGTCATCACCCCATCACCCAGGGCAGAATTCCATTTTAAAATCGTCTTAGCAGTAATACATTAATATTTCTGTGATGAATGTCATTAGCAGATACACAAGAGCCACACAATGTGCGCAGGGTTCAGTGAGATTTGTCCTTTTAAAAACTACCGTTATATATTTAGTCATTTGCACTATAACTATATAACTCTCTCTCTATATATATAGTAGCCCCCCCCCCCCAAGTAGTTCACATCAGGGTGATAAGTCAGTTGCCATGGCAAATTTTGGGGGGGGGGGGTGATGCTGGTACAGCTTAGCAATGGCGATTGGGTCAGGACTGTGTGGAGTGGGTTTGAGTCTGATGGCTGGGACAGGGTTAAAGAGTGGTGCCTCCTGGGGTGATGCTGTTGCCATTCCCAGCACGCCTCAGAGAAACACCCTGACCCTGCCGCTCGCTTCTGAGCTAAAGAGGACCCAGAATGCCCAACAAAGCAAAGTGAATAATGAACCCCCCCCCCCCCAACAAAAGCCAAAGGGTCAGCCTCCGTACCCTCCCCGGCGGCGTGTGTGAACTCAGGCCAAAATACCCCATTATCGCACAGTGAACTCCCTGGTGCACCACAGCTGACCAACGTGAAACCCCTCCTTTGATCAAGTCTTCCTTCATCTCTTCAATGCTGCAGCATCACACTCCTGTCAATTTGGGATGCGTGTTTTGTAGTGTTGGAAGCATGCAAAAGCTGCAGTATACAGGTGTGCCAGACCCTTGATAGGGGCAACTGGCAGAAGCACAACTGACGCCGACGTGCAGATTAGTTCATTTGTTCACACAAGGGGCATTGTACAGAGGAAATCTGAATCCTGGTGGGAGAACCACCAGCCTGGCAAACCCTGGCCTCAGGGCAATACGTTTCACCTGCTAAAGATTCTGGTTATTTGAGCCACTCAATTACATTATAAACCTGCAGAATCCATTTCTGTCTTCTTTTTACATTATTTCTTTTACCAAAGTGATTCCTAAGGTCCAGTTTATATTTCAACCCAACATTACACCTCAGCTCAGATTAAGTATCACAATCAAGGGTACAACCCCTCGTTGCTGTTAGAACCAGAAACCATGTGGACAAAAACCCTGTTTCACAGATGCTGAGCTACTAGCATGGGATTGAGCCTCACAGTGAATGGAGATCCTATCAGGAGGTGTTGAAGGATCCAATCTGTGGCTGAGAACTGATAAGCTCACAGTCACAATGACCACAACTATCTGCAACTATGGAAAGCTCAACTTCAATTTTCATCAGGCCACCTCTTCAACGTAAGCCCCTCCTCTCTGCATGGCCTTGTGATAAAAATTTAGCAGACCTCTGTTTAGCCCACATTATCTAATTAAATCAACAAACTAAACTAAATGTTACCCTTCTTCAAACTTCTTTAAAGGAAGCACAAAAAAAACAAAAGTGTACAAAATGGTAGAGAAGAGATTTTTGATTAGATTCCCCCCAGACATTAATATTTTGTTGTGCAAAGCTTTTTCATCATCAGTACATTATGAACTAAAGAGCAAAATGCACCCATTTTAGTCCCTTTCTACCCCAGTACAGTGGTACACTTATAGGGGGGAATATTATCTCTGCTGTACTGTGAGTTGAGCTCAGTGGCCACAACTGAGGACAACTGTGGTAGTGCTACCGTGAAGGTAGTAAAAACAGGGCTTCAGCCTGTGACTCGCAGCGTGGAGCAGCGTGTCAAAACAGAGGAGTGTATGCTTTGTATGTCAGTGCACAGGAATGTGCGTGTGGCCTGTTGGAGAAAGTGCAGTGCATGTGATGTGCTGTATAGGAGTACGTGCTTGTGCCAGAATGGTGTGTATGTGTGTGTGTGTGTTTGTGTGTGCGCGTGTGCATCCCGGGTTCAGCCTTCCATGCCGCTGCCACCGTCTCATCTCACACTGGGCGTCGCTTCCTGAGTGCCTCCATCTGCAACAAAAGGACAAAAGGTGAGACTTAGCTGCCCTGAGTGGAGGACAGAGTCAGGACATAGGCAGGGCAGTTAGCTCTCACCTCGGTCTCCACCATCTTCAACCTGCTGAGAATCTCCTTGGCAGCATCCTGCGCACAAGGAAGAACAGTGACTTCTTCTTCTGTTAACTTCCCCCAACCCAGGTGAAACCACATCCATCAACTGCCACATCTGACATGGGCCACTATGCCTGCCCAGTGCTACTGTTCCCTTGCAAGACCTAATCAAACTCTTAACTTGACTCCATGGGGGTGTCATTTTCTTTGACAACAGTGAGAACCCCCCCTCCCCTGACCAGCTGCCCTCCCCACTCCCCTTCGTACCCTGTTGCCGTGGTTGGACAGCCTCTTTGCAGACTCACTCAGGCCCTGGGCCAGATGCTGTAGTGTTCTGTGGTACTCTGCAGGAGAGTGAGAGTGAATGCAGGAAAGAGAGAGAGAAATGGAAAGTGTTCATTTTTCTCAACCCATAACAGCCAATAAAATAGCAAGGTGGGAGTCTGTGGTTGCAGCCACTGCTTTCTACTCAAAGGTTCAAATTCCACCTCCTGCTGCAACACCAGTGATCCAGGTATTCATCTTGAACTGATACAGTATAAACTACCCAGGTTTATAAATGAGCAAATCATTGTAAGTAGCTCAGTGAAACAACCTAACATTTTAAATTACCTTCAAAGGAATTGTGTAAATAAACAAGTAACCTGGTATACCTGTGATGAGTGTGGGTGATGCTTTCTCCAACTGTGCTTTCTGCCACTGCATACGGTGACAGATCTCCTTGTGTTGCTGCAGCAGGTCTGCCGGAATCTCCCGCTTGTTCTGCTTGTTCTCGAGAATCTGAGGGAAATGTGAGTGCAAGTGAAATAGGTGAGAGGGGTGGGGCAGCTCACATAGAAATTGCAGGTTGTGTAAAAAAAAAAAAAAAAANAAAAAAAAAAAAAAAAAAAAAAAAAAAAAAAGACCAGTAAAAAACATGGGTTCACAAGTGACATAGGTGAAAGGCAAGATGAGAGGCAAGTCTGAAAACATACAACTGCAGAGGTGAGATACACTGTGAAAAAAAAAAAAAACACAACCTCAGAAAAAAGTGTGAGGACAGTTGGTCATCACCTGTATGGGACAAACAGGACAGAAGAGTGAAGCAAAGTGACCCACAAGTGTCCTAGATTTTTGTGAACTGCTGCAGCAGAGCTGGGAAAATGTGGTGCCTCTTTTTCTTGTCAAATTTGTTAACTGCAGGACTCAGGATCAAAAAACTAGTTTCCAGTAACATGTATTCTCACTTTTCACTGGTAGTGCAATACAGTAATACTTTGTTTATGCTGCTCTGTTTAGCATTTTCGTCATGATGCGTATGTGTATAGGGCGTTTGACATTGATTAATAACAAAAAGGAGCCATAGTTACAATTATGAGAGTTAATACTTTGATAATATCCATTCTACATCTTTCCATTCTCCTTTTTCATGCATTCATTACCCTCCCTCAATTCCAGGATGTCCACTGCACAGGGTACAAGAAGTCCATTCTTGGGAGGCGCTCTTGTCCAGTGCCACACGCAACTTGTGGGCACACACTCACACGTGTTTTCCTCACGTGCATCTGGGAGTACACAGTGGCACTATTCTTTCCCCTACTGCACATTTCCTTATCTCAAAGTTTTCTGTCAACTGAACGTTATTTGAATATGTGTGTGTTTTGTTGGATCAGAACAATGCTGATAGTGACTGGGACAAAGTAGCAGGAAGAGATTGTTGTGAACACACTTTTTGCAGTTATTGTAATACAACCCTGACCAAGGATGCCAACCTTCTGCATTTTAACAGTTTTTTTCAGCATTTCAAGTATCTTTCAAAATATTTTCATAGACACGTTTGAAGATATATGAGGAGCAACTATTTGTTATTTTAGTCATAAGATTTTTAGGATAAGTTCCTAATTGTTCTACTGTATTTGTATTTTCACTCATTAGATAAGATATGGTAAAATAACCCTGCTAACCACTGTTTTAGTTAGTGATCCACTTTCTCAGAAAGCATGATGACCACTAACCAGGGTATTACAGTAGATAACATTTCCATCTGTCTACAGCTCTGTTATCTTATTGTCAACCTACAGTAAAAGAGAATTTGGATACAGAAGGGAAACAGTTTATTTATATGCCTTTATTTACCATATAACCAGGTGATAACTCACCCACAATGCAGGTGTGTGGTGGGTACAGACCTTACGTGGGAACCATCCAAACACACACCCACATGCAGACATCAACTGACCTTCCTCTCGGTCTTATCCTTATCGTACTGGAGCAGGCTGAAACTGTGGAGCTTGTACTGAGGAGGAGAGCAGCTGAAAGACAGAGCAGCACACACCACATTAACGTCAGGTACTTGCACCCCTCCTTTGCCATGCAGTTATACACAGAGACTGTTAACATAACAACAAGTAACATTTACATTTATTTACTTAGGTCACTCCCTATAGAGTTGAGTGATGACAGTGCAAATACAATCATGACCGATGTGACACAAATCTATGTAGCTGTTAGAAGATCAGGAGAGAAGTGGGTCTGAAAGAACTGCAGTTTCACACAGTTCATGAATACCAGAAAAGGATCCAGCAGTGCCAAGGGACAGAGGGAGCATGGACATGTTACATTGAATACGAGAACTTTGGTATTCCATCACCCTCTTTTTCTTTCCCCTCCCAGGAAAAACTATACTAACTTGTACAACACAGATTTATAAAAAAAAAAGCCATCTCCACAGTCCTTAACTGTCAAACTACTTCCAGGTGGTAAAACAAAATTTATGACAATGTAGACAGAAAGCCATCAGCAAGTGTAACTATAGTCATTGGCAAAGATTGGGGTTTGATCCACAGGACCTGGTTCTGGGATTTCTCTCTATGGCTGACCATGTTTACAGAGGAGCACAGACAAAAGCAGCAACACAAAAGACTAATCAGAGAGGGAAAGTCTCTCTTATGCCCATTTCACCCCATCATCCCTGAACCTGCTCTTACTCACCTAAATGTTCCTTCCATGCTTTTAAGCACTTTGTTAATAACTTTTTTCCTGTAATACCTCTTCATCAGGTATTTATTATGCTATATTTATTATGTTATTTACTGGTTTATTATAAATTTTCCTTTGTCATTATCATTTATAGTTTGATTCCAAAGTAACTAGTCTGATAATGGAGCTTAAAATTGAATGAAAACAAACCAAAGTGGAGATAGTGAGAGGGTGCATGAGAGAATGCCAAGCAGAAGGAGGGATGATCTATGAGGTGTAGATTAAATGCATGCCAGGAGATGGACGGATAAACAAGTGCAGATGTGAGGCTTCCATTAGCCTCTCTCTCCCCATCTGTGTGGCTGGGCAGCCTGATGGATTCTTAACTAATCACATGGGTGGCTAAAGGGGGGAGGGCAGTCAATCTCCTGTCTGAAGCTTGATGCTGGGAAGGAGACACAGAATCTCATGCTGCATGGCTCCTGCTACCCTCCCTGCAAACAGCAGTGAAAAAAGATGGACAAAAGAACCAGAAAGCCAAACATACCTGGAATTTTTCGTATGTCCGTTGTGTGGTTTAGGTTTGGGGGAAGGGGCCTGGAGAAGAGGACAGTCGATCTTTATTTCACCCACAACCAACGGTATCTACATAAATACCACAATGTTAACTATCTATTCGTCCATTATTAACAGCTTGATTATGGGGTCCACAGCCCATCTTGGAAGCATAGGGTATAAGGCAGCAAACATGCTGGTTGGACAATAAATCCATCACAAGGTGACCACACACTCAATTTAGATTCACTGATATGCCTGGAAAACACGTCTTTAGACTGTGTGAGGAAACCCATGTCATTATATAGAGGGCATACAAACTTCACACTGAGTGAGCTGGACTCAAATCCACAGCCAAACACAAACCTTGGGATATGTGAAGCTCCATTGTTACCTGTTGCACCACTGTGCCACCATAGAATAGCTAGTAAGTCTTTGAAGATCTAAAACTCCCTAAAGTCTCCAGTGCCACAGTTCTCATTTCCATATGCTCTCTCACCGGGGGCATGCTGGGGGGGTCCAGAACCAGCCATCGTTCAGTGACAGTCTGCAACTGAGGACCACTGAGAGGCTCCCGGATCTTCACACGCACCTCCAGGCGACCCTCAGTTGCCTTACGTCCATCCAACACCTTCAAAGAAGAATAGAAGAACACATGTTAAATTACAGATCCAAATTGGCAACATTATGAATCAAAATGTCCTTTCATTCTACGATACCTTTGGGACATCAGATGAGTCATGGGGGAATTTTTGTGTTTGTGTGTTCGGACAGTTATTTTTTGTAAGCCAGGAGCCACTCACCTCTATCAGCTGCCTGATCTCGCACTGGGTCTCCAGGGATTCCAGCTTCAGCTGTGCGTTCCCCACCACCTTGTCTGTCTTGAACAACCCACTGCAGACCAAACAAACATCTGCGCACCACCTCAAAAACCCTATTTTTTTCCCCAGCCTGCCACAAAAGCTGAACACAACACCAAGAACAGTGATAGGCAAGCACAGGCATGCACTGGGACAGTCCTGCTCACCCTTTGTGGATGATCTCAAACTTGATTCCCTTGGAATGAACTACCCTTTTGAAGCCACGGTGGCCTCTGTTGATGTTGAGTTTGAAATTCTCCCTGAACTCTGGAAGTGGGAAAGAGTCATGGAGAGAGACAGAAGAAAAAAAGGGATGGGCAGGGTATACAATCAGGCTACAGTGGTTGCATAAACAAGTCAATATGTTGCTGGTTCAAGTCCCATCAGGCACTACACAACCACTGAACAAGATATTTAATGTTATTAACTCCAGCAAAAAACCTGTATAAAACTGAAAAACTCAAACTGAATACAGTAACAGTCCACTTAATGCTTCCTCATTTAGCATTGTTGTGTTACAGTGCTCATATTGCAGTAATTTATTGCATGTCTCCTTTCTTTATTAATACTGCCATAATCCTCATTCTCCTCGTATGGTGAGGGTGTGGAATTCACTATGATTTTTTTATTTGTCCATTTACACATACACACTCTCTCCACTGCTACACCCAGATTGAAGGTACATGCTCTCACATCCATTTACCTCTTATGCACGACCAGGAGCATGTCCTGGCACCTTTCTTTCACACATTTTACATGTGTTGCCCATTTTCCAACAAGTAAACATCATTTTATTATAATTTTTGCAATTTTGCTTTGTTTTTACCCGTTATGCAGCTGTTGCATTGGTAGCTGATCTGTCTATATATTTAATTATACAATACATTAATACAACAGGGTTGTGTGTATGTTTTGCTAGATCAGAATGTTGCTCACAGTGACTGGGATAAGTTGGCAGTAGAAGCTTGCCTTGGACACACATTTTATATAGTTATTATAATAAAACACACCAGAATGTTGACCAGATGAGAAGGATGAGAATTTCCTTTTTATAAACTTAATTTTAGCCTTAGGTCTTAGAGCTCCACTTTCTAGGAATGTATTCTGAGCACTAATAGACATTAGTGGCTCCAGACAAAAGCTACTATTACTTATTATTAACATTATTTTTAGGCAGTTCTCTGTTCATGTTTCACTGTATGGCCACGTAACAGCAGGCCAGAGAGGCTGGCTCAACTTTTGAGATCCTACCATTTGCTGGTGTGAAGTGGAATGCTGGGCATGGCTGCAAGGAGAGTGGGGTCTATTACCTGGACAGTTGGTGTTCTTCACAGTGCTGGTCTTGTCACGCTGAGCCTCTTCCTGGCAGAGGGCAGTAAACACAGACATGGAGTTAGGAGAGTGGGGGTGGGGTATAGTTGTTTACATGCGTGGAGGAGTCAGGTGGGTAGCAGGTGATTAAAAATAACTCAACCACTTACCGAGCTGGGGAAGGGAAACTCAAAGCGAACGCTGGCATCCAGGTCACTGGGGGAAACTCCTGGGCATAGAAGAAAGGGAGAGGTGGTGTTATAATCAGAAAAAACATGGACTGAGGACCAACACTACCCTATTTCCCATTTCAGTCACAAAGGGTCCAGCTTTACTGTTTTCAAAATTTCACAGCTAAAGCAGCACTGTCAAAGCTGCAAAATGGTGCAGTGTTATATTTACAGCTTGAGTAAGAACACAAACACAAATATACCAGGAGGAGCTGGCAAGTTGATCCCCTTCACTATGGTCAATTGCATATCATTACTGGTCAGTTCTGGAACTATCCTATGGAAGATAGCAGAGCAGAGTTGTTATTAACAGTAGTTCCTGTTTCTAATGGCAGTTAAATCAGTCCTTTGCTAATTCTGAAACACGTGTATGATGGCTTCTCATTTCATCAATGATTGAGATAAGAATTTTCCAGTTGCTTATTTAAATTTTGTATCTTGCCCATTTTCTAAAATTTTATTTTGCAGCAGCAAGAACGTGACCTGTCTTTACCCACTAAGCTGACAAAAAAGTATGGGACCGCTTTATTCAACTCACAGTGTTTACAGCTCAGTCTGGTATTTTCCAGTGTTGGAGATTAACAGGATGGCTGCACATTTTCATGGGATGTATCAATCATCAATCAGAACTGAACAGGATGTGATAGGTTGTGTGGAGAAATTGTATTTTAATGATTTTATTTTTGGTTTTATTTTTATTTCCCATTATTTTTAATGTTGCTTAACATATCCTACAAAGGACTGGCATCCCTTCCAGAGTATGCCTTAACACAAACAATAATCCTGAGTAATCAAATGTGGCTCACTTGACAATGCTGAATGTCCGCTCCTCTGTGTGGCATCTAGGCACAGGGCAGCCACTGGTGTGGGCCTTTTTCAGAATCTCAATGTTCTTCATGCATTCCTCTGCCAACTTTTCAAACCTGTGGAAGTGGGTGGGGCATTTGCTCACATATTTCTTGTCAAAGGTTATCCATTTTGTCATAGGCCCAAAGCTCTGATCTCATTTACTGTAAAAATTAAAATGTCAAAAGGGAAGAATAGAAAAAGGAGTGGAGCAAAATGATGGAGGTTATGGTTACTGTTTTACAATAATGCTGCCAATACTCCCATACCTCCACAGGGCCTATCAGGGTTCCACTGGGAAATCCTGCATGCATGCTGTTGGTAAGGTAACAGTTCTGACCGTGCTTTCCATGCGACTCACCTGGTGGTTTCTGTAATGTTTCCCATGTGTGTGAACTGCTGTGAGTACTTCAAACACTTCTGTAGGGACAGACAGCTGTGTTAGCCACCTCCTGCAGTGTGTGTGATGAGGGCAGCTGATACAGGGTGATGTTTACATCACAATGCTGCTACGTGGTCTACAGACCCGTTTATCCAAACTGTCCTTTCTACACTTTTCACATGTTATGCAGCTGGAGATATGTAGAGAGCCAATTCAAAGCTGTGCAATTTGTTTAATGGTATGACAGCAGGATCTGTCTCCTGAGACTAGAACTTACAACTTTGTGGTCACGAGTCCAGTCTCTTGACTACTGGCCCACAAGCCTGATTCTGCACTCATTAGGAGAGACACAGTGGGTGACTTGTGTCATCTATAAGTCTCTGACTGTGTGTCTAAGTGAGAGTTGCCTAAGGGGGAGGGAGTGGCTGGCAGTGACCTCATGTTGCTGGCGAAGGACCTCCATGAGCTGGTTGTACTGATCAGACGAGCGGGGGGATAGTGGTGAGGAACGTGAGCGTGCCAAGGAGTAGTCCTCCTCGCTGACTGGTATGCTGGGCACCTGTGGAGCATCAGAACAATGAGAAGGTAACAAATCACAAAGATGGAGAAGAATGGGACAGAAACATAGACCAAAGTGTCAGTCACACACAACAAACGTGTCAGCAACAAGACTAATTAATATTAATAATAATAATAATAATAATAATAATAATAATAAAATATTAGTGGGAGGAAGCTGCAGAAAGGATACACACATGAAAATGAAAGCAGAACAATGCCATATGAGAGGAAAGAAAAAACTGATTCAGGATTGAGGAGTAAAAATAGGAAATGGTGGCAGAACAGAACACATGCTGTGGGGCTGTGACTATACCCCCAACAGTCCATTGCAATCTGTCGCCTGTGTCCACACTCCAGCTCAACAACGTATGTTGAGGAAAAAAAAAGGTGTCTGATACCTTGCTGATGTCAATGGGCAGCCCACCCTTGGCGGCAGTAATCATCTGATCTAGCCCCTTAGCGTTGCGCAGGTGCAGCGCTGCCCCCTGCAGGTCCTTCATCTGCTTGGAGCGCACAGCAGCACGTACAAACTGCTGCCTGCGCATCAGCAGGAAGTCCAGCTGCTGCTGGGCTGCAAGAAATGATATTGGGATTTTGAAGAACACAAAATAATACGAGCTGGACGCACACGGATTGGCAGCTGGACTGGGTTTTAGGTGATTCGACTTGAGATAAGGCAGCTGCTCTAACCATTATGACACCTGCTACCCCTTCATACTTGATGTACAGTAAAATACAGTATTAAATAATAAAACACAATATTGGTCATCTAAAAATTAAAAGGAACAAGACAGTGAAAATTCTTGTACGTGAGGCCAGACACACTCCAGTGGTGACGAAGAGCTCTCTTTCACGGAGCTCACCTTTAGGTCCTAGCTTGACACCTTGGGTGGGGGTAGATGCCGACCCTGGGGACTCGGTATTGGGTGTAGGTGGTGCTGGTGTTTTAGCCTGCTGGGCTGTTGGTCTCATCACCGGCTTCAGTTAGAAGGAGAGACAGAATGAAACAGTAAGACACAGATGTGGAACGACGCAGGGCGGTAGAACTCGGCTGTGTATGACCAGTATGTTGGACCCCATCGCCAGATCCATCCACCTTAGCCACCTCATCCCCTGGGCCATCCTCGTCTTCAGCATCTGCATCCTGATTCGCCAGCTTCATGGCTGTCTCCAGCACTCCCATGACGTTCTGTTCACCTCCCTCTGAGCCCTGAAGTGGGGGGCACCCTGAAGGTAACATAAGGTGAGGTACTGTTCATCGTTTCATCTTAAGCCATCACTGGAATAGTTTGTACTGCATTATTGGCAGAGCTACAACAAAACAATAAAGTTGGACTAAATGCATAACCAATGTTTCTGCCTGTTCCTCAAAGCTGCTGAATCCCTTAGAGCCTTTCCATTTTCCTCTCAAGCTCCAACAACTTTGTAACTTAGTCCCATTCTGTTTGGGATTTTTAGGTAACCATTAGTAATGTATCACTTCAACAGTTACTGGAATATGTGCAGTATGAAAATGGCTGTATAGTAACAAACAAGCTATGCTTTAATAATCATGTTTATGCACGTGAGAAAAAAAAGTGTTTGCTAAATCAATTAATAGAAATATTAATGTAAGGGAAAAGTGGTCACCAGGCACTATTAGTTGAATGCTGAAACATATGAAAGAGGCACACAGTTACCAGGGGGCACAGGGAGATCAGACAGGTTGACAGGGCGTCCTGCTTTGTGTGTGCGGATGGCATCCTGGTATTGCTGCAGGAGACAGGAACATGGATTGAGATAGACAGTTTCCAAGGAGGTACACATATGTATGACAAAAACTGTTTTTATTTTTACAAATAGATTTGTAGATGAAGAAATAAATTTTAATTTATAAACCAATTCTTTTTATCTAATCATTTTGATAACAAATGTGAACACTACATGTACACAGAAAACAAATGTATAATTTAATGACTGAAAATGGACTGAAAGCTAAACTTATTTTTAAGACTGAAATTCCTTAAGAGAACAAATAGATATACGCTGCTGATTGCAAAGACCAACAGTTTGTTTAATAGAAAATCTAAACAAAAAGTTGTAACATTCCAAAGACAGGGAGGTGATGCATCATGTGATGCTCACTTAATATACAGGCTTACTCAAAAATCTGGAAACAGCAAAATATTTTTATGCTGCCTAATGTTGGACTGATGTACCAAACACCATTCTGCGTCAAACCAATGGGTGTATCAAAGAAGTATGCAAAAATGCCCCTCTGCCATCTTGAATTCAGCTCAGTTACTTTTATTTTTGATTCCAGTTGTACCAACACATGTCTCCTAACTGGACTATCTGTGGAACAGGTTGAAATAGTGAATAACAGGTACATGGGCTGCCATGTTGCAAACAGCCCTGTCAGAGTGGAGTGACCACTGCTCTCCAGAAGAAAAGGTGTTACCTTGATGATGCGCTGGTGCATGCGTGCCTTGCGGTCATCCCCTTTGCTCTTGGCGCTCTCAGCTGCTACCTTGTAACGATCCATTCTCTGCTGCAGTGCCTCCCCTATGCTGCGGGGTGCCAGCAGTGTTGCAGGGGCTGCTGGGGAATGTTGAGGAGTGCATGTATGTGGACACACTCAATAAAGGTTCACAAACACACATGCAACATGCAACGTACAACTACTGACACAGAGACATTTAGTTATCCTCTCATTATCCTGGTTTAATTTGTTCCTGAAAATGGACCAATTATTGAAAACTTGATAATAAAATTACTTTTCCCATTATTTCTTCTGGGTAAAAATTCTGCTTTGTTCTTCCCATCCCAAGTTCACCCTAAATGATAATTCATACCATAAGGAAAAAATAGCATAACATTAAATTAGAAAGAATTAAATTAGAACAGCTCATGACCACAGACTGCCTCTGACTAGGCAAGACCTGATGCCTCAGACCAAACTATGAAAAATCAATTAACGATAACTGATAAGTAATTAATGTAATTAATAATTGCTGACCAGGTAAGTGAAAAACTGGAATTTGGAAGACTGAAGAACAAGGATGAGTTGTTATTGCTACTCTTGGATGGGAAGAACAAACTGGAATTGTACAAGCTTACATAAAAACGTCACTGTCAGATAAAGGCACGTGCACATAAGCACATACACAAAGATACAGACACATTTCTGAAAGTTATACCAGACTTTAACGCAACTACACAGCTTTTGCAAAAATAATTATACTAGAAATATAGAAGAGTTGTGACCCCTTCATTTAAACAAACTGCTAAATGCTCAAAAGAACATGAACATTTGTTTCACAGAAGGACAAACATCCATTAGGCCCTATGAAAATGCATTGTCATACCACAATCAGCCACAGGAGGCGCTGCAGGAGACGCTGGTGGTGGCGGCTGTGAGGAAGGCTGAGCAGGAGGAGGAGGAGCAGGGCTTTGAACCACTACATCTCCTGGTAAAAACATGAGAAAATGAGAGTTGGGGTGAAATGTGAACATCAGAGGCAGAGTGAGATAAGGCCTATTACCACGTGGCCCTCGCTGCGCGTTAATCTGTTCGTTAGCTGGACCCCCTCCAGGGACCCTGCTTCCAGAACATCAAAAAGGCCAAGTCCTTTGTCTCAGAAAATTGTGAGCTCTCCGTAATGTCAGTTCTCACAAAGTGCCTTTGGTTCCTGAGGGTCTCTGATGGCACGATACGGATGCCTCATGACATACTTTTATACACGCGCTTCAGCCCAGTTTCTTTAACCCATTAGATCCAGGTTGTACAAATGCTCCACAACTTTAAATACCCATATTATTGCTTTTAGATTCACATAGAGCAGGGAGAAGTGCAGAACATATGACCTACAGATGCAAGTATTTTTGCCGATATCCTCTTTAAGCTTTGATAAAAGCCAAAACCCGACCAAATTAATATGAGTAGTTCCACTTGGGTTAACAGTGGGTTTAAGTTATGGCCAGAGGATAGTGTGTTTGTCAGAACCATCATTTCAAATAGGTTTAAATCATTACTCTTAGCGCAATACCCTTGATCACGACACTTGCCTGTAATTGTAGAAAGAGGTAAATAACTAAAGAGCTCCAGCTACAAACATTTCATTTTAAGCTGCTTTGGGAAGAAAGGAAGCTCAGAAAAATGCACAAAATAATCCTTCCATCCATCTATCCATGTCTCTCATTAACTACTTGATCCTGGTCAAGGATGGGGCAGCCCGAACAATATGCTAGAATTACTGCAACAAATTAACCTGAAATTCAAGTCTTTAGACTGTAGGGAGAAACCAGTGCAACGAGAAGACAAGCTATGCAGACACAGGACGAACTCCACACAGAGCTGGATTTGAACCCACGTCCCAAAAGCCCGCATGCTGTGAGGCAGCAGCATCACTCCTTAGTTAAATTAAAAGAATAGAACAGATAATGTAATGACAATTACTGACCAGGAGGGGGTGGAAGAGTGCTGATGTCCACGGTCTCACCTCTGTCCAGTGCCTCTACAATTGGGTCAAATTTCTGAGGAAACAGAGATAACGTTCACAATATTGTCTTTGACCCTCATAACAGTTCATGCAACCTTTATCGTCACCCTTAATTTCCCAGCACTTCAGGCAACATGGTGGTATAATTTCCCAGCACTTCAGGCAACATGGTGGTACCATACAGATCATCTGCAGTTGCTGTCTGTGTCTGCACCTCTTTCTCTGTTGCTGAATGGACATTGTTTAACCAAACTGTACAAAGATTAAGAGATCTTGTAAATGTGCATGTATGCTGGCATTTGCTCAACATGAGCTGTCTGCTGCTGACATTCACCTCCCGAAGGGAAATCACTGGTTATTAATATGCTGCATTGATCTGCTGTGTGGAAGTGCAGGGTGGCTGCAGGATGGTCCCTATAGAGGATGCCTGGGTACCTTAGCTGTTAGGTAGTGGCGCTTTGCCCGTTCCGTGTTGCCACTCTGCTTTGCTTGGATAGCTGCCAGCTTGTACTCTCTCTGTCTGCTCAACACCAGGCTCTTCGCTTCTGTGATACACAGACACTTGGAATGTAAATCACACCAAAAATGCCTTTTCCAGACCTCTTTAAGTATGCGCTCGAGGTGAGGGCAAGTCTTCTTCATTCACACAAAAGGCACCAGTATGAAGATACTGTACCAAAGTGCTTCATGCACCAGTAAAGACAACACTTCTGACTGGGTGTTAGCAAAAACTACCAAACAGGCTGTGATTTACAGAAATGAAAAGCACATTGGTACACAGGCAGTACGATTTCAAACTACAGCCTCCATGTTCACAGCCAGATGCTCTAACCGCTATGCTGCCTGCTACCCCCTAAAATATGGGCTCAATACAGTAAAATCCTACAATAACAAGAATTTAGATATAAGAAAATCAGCAGCTGAATCCCAACCTCATGGTCCCTTACCAATCACCAGCATCTTTTTCTGATGGTGATGACTGCACAGGATTTACTGAAGACAACATAAATTTGCATAAAAGGTTCTATTAGTATTGTTAGTATTGTTGCGGCAGCAGAAAGAGCCCTGGCTCCCCCATAATACTCAGCTACTGCATGTTTGTAGATAGTTGTGTTTAAATGAAATTGTGGACTCTCTTTGTGTTCTATAGAAAGAAAGCTTGCGTTTCCACAGCTTAGTCTCCCGAGTCCTACTTTCACAGCACTGCCAATAGCATACTTGTCATTATAGTATTGTTATTCTATTAATATTAGTACAAATTCTATTTGTCATGTGCACATTTTTTTCCAATAACCGATTTCATTCATTAAATTTCCAAGAAATAAACCTTTTTTCTATTTTCTTTTCATACAGTAAGTGAAAGATGAACTGAAAAATACTATTTTCATTAACCTCGCAATAAGGTGAGCCAAAATTCTGAATTTTTTTTTACCCCGCTTATAGCATTATGCTAGGGTTTTACTGGAATATTAACAATAATAATAACAGCAACAGCACAGTACCTGAAAGATTGGAGTCTGGCTGACTTGGGGTAAGAGGGGAGATGATTGGTGTGTCAGGGGTCACAGCTAGACTCTTCTGTGGAGGTACAAGTAGATGAGGCTTGGGTGGTGCTTCTGGTGGAGGTTTCTTATTGGGCGGTGATGCAGGCGCAGGCTCTGAAATCTTCGGCAGCTGCTCCTTAACTGGCTCATTCTGAGGAGATGAAGTAGGTTTCCCACCTGTGGCAACAGGGGGAGGAATTTCCTCCTCGTTGATTGGTTTTCCCTTCTTGACAGACGACAACATAGACTGCAGGGTCTAGGAAATATGACGACACATACGATCCTCATGATAATGTTTCAAGAAGCAATTACAGTATGTAAAGAGTATGACATAACTATGTGCACATGTATATCAGAAAGAAACAGAAAATTAAACATGGTTCATTTAGGAACCAATCACGACACGGCTATGGCTATGTCAGGGGCCTCAGTTACAGCCATTACTGGTACTCTGGATCCTTCAACTATAAACAGTGGAATTACAAAAATTTAAAGATATAAAAGACATCTTCAGCATCTACTTTTCTTTGAATTTTCTTGATTGACCCATTTTCTAAACCTATGTTTATATAGTCAGCCAACAGTGGCCAGCAAAAAGTGGTCAGAGGATTGTGAGACCATCTTAATTCAGCTCATTTCCACAGTGTTTACAACTCATGACTGCAGTTGGGAAACCTTATGATAAATCTGTCAATGACTGGCACTGAACAGGAATTTTTTTTAACACAAGTATTTTAGTTTGAGTCATTTTGGCTTAGCTATAGTGTTGCATAATACATTTTGAAAAATTGTTTTTTTCTTATAGTCATAGCTGAGACTTTTAACTTAACCTGTAAACCGTTTTATTAATTTTATACTGAAGGAGACTGTTTTACAATGCAATTTAAGTTACGAACAAAAGAAAATACAGACAGCTCTCTAGGCCTCCGTGTGTCCCTACATTGAGAATTTAGTATATTTGTTAATTTCATTAATTTGCTGTTTTGTTTAGAGGCAAACTAATAATTTTATTCAGATGGTGTTCTACATGGATAGGCTAAATACCCATGAGAACTAGAATGTGTTACTGCCTTCTTGTGTCAGTTGAGTGCTCAACAGAGTGACAACTTCATCAGTGATTTTACACATTAGAACTTTGATATTCACAAAGCCACTGTCTCTCTTGGGCTCCCACCTTCAGTCCTCGATCATATCGCCGTACTTTGCTGGTCTCCCCTGCTTCCTTGGCATTGCTAATTGCTGTCTGGTACATGGCAACGCGCTCAGTGAGCCGTGTCTCCAGCCCCTCTGGCCCACTAGGAGCTGCAGGGGAGGCCCGAAGGGTGGCCTTCACCTGGGGAGCTGTGGTCACCTTTTCCTTCTCTTCTTCTTCATCCCCTTCCTCCAAAACCTCATTCAGCTCTGCCTAGAGAAGTGATGATGTGTTAACTTGGCCGCTTTTGCAGAACAAAGTTAAAAAGCAATGCACAAGTCTTGATGTTACCAAGAGATCAGCATCACTCTCTAGATCTCCATCTTCATCTCCCTCCTCTTCATCCAGATCCTTCATGCAAAGTGCAGCCATGCGCTCTATGTCTGCCATAGGCACTGGAGCTGAGGCATAACAAAGGACACAATCACAGCGTTTATGATGATGAGGAATTACACACTGCTTATCTATCCCAACCCATATGAATGTATTAAATGAATATGCACTTTCAGTGTTATACTGTGATGGGTTATAAGTGCAGAGATGTGGGAAAACCTCACCTTTTGCACCTGGTTTTTTGCTCCGCGGCCCCCCTTCGCCCACCAGATTCAGCAGCTCTGCCTCCAGCTCTGCATCATTGCCATCCATGTCCATCCCTCCATCGGGGTTCAGGTCTAGCAGCAGCCCCATCTAGGAGAAATGGAAAGGGTGGAGCTCTGTTAGCTTGGAAACTGGAAATTCTGGGGGAAACAGTGACCCTGTGTTAAGGAAAGAAAAACAACAAACAGAAGGCATACAAAAGTCTTTACGTACACTAATTCTCCCGTGTATTGTTCACATTAAACGATGGTCTAAAAACATAATTCAAAAATACATTAATATACATAATTATATAAAATAGACAAAAGTTATTCTGTAGCATCAGTCATTTGTGTCACCATGTAAACATCTGAAGACACAAACATAACAGACCACATGTGGATTTGTGGTCGTTCACTAAGGACAGAGTAGGATTCAGCACCCCCACACACAAAATTAAAAGAGCAGCTGAAAAGGAAAAAGTTCTTTTTTGCATCACAAACACAGAAAACAACTGCAGGGCATCGCAGCCATAAAGGGGGGCTCTGAGCTTTCTGTATTGTGCCACTGAGCCGCAGTTACACAACCTGGCATGAGGAGAAGAAACAGGAGGACCAACATGAGGTGGGAGGGTTCAAAGCCAAACAGGCCCAGGGCTCCAAGCACGGCATTAACAGTGTCTGTAAGTGATTCTCAACCCAGGAGCTGGCAGGCTACTGCAGAATTTCCCCTCCAACTCAGCATCTGAACTTATTCTGGCTGAGAAAGATAACTGAAAAACCTCTGGATGCCAGTTTTAGAGAAACAGTTCTTTTTTTATAGTAATGATCTGTTTATCTGACATCTTTGATAGACTGTCAACTTTACACAGATTTACAGATTTATACAGCACAGTATAATTGGCAATTGGTATATTTATACTGTAAAAATTCAAGGAAAGGACACTGACAGAGGGTATTACGACAGAAGTGGGGGTTTGAAAATGAGACCTGTGCATTGCAAGGTGATGGTTTTTACTATCATACCACCTACTGTCCAACATAGTAGGTTCTTGATTTACTAGACTATATTAGGAGGGTGTTCAGATATGGTGAAAGTTGGGAAAACCAATAGTGTAATTTAAGCATAATATTTTTATTGTGGCGCAGTGTAGCACTGCATTATGTACTACAGTAACACTTTTATAACCTAATGCAATGTATAATGAACGTGTAGTGTATGTATTACAATGAAATAAAGTCAGTACTATTATTAAGACATAAATTAAGTACAGTGAATTTATACAAAAAGCAGTGAATAAGGTGCCAATACCCCAATACAGGGGGACTAGGGGGCAATGCACCACCTTCATGATATTAACACTGGTAATGATTGGATGATTTTTTTTGAGACAGCATCTAAATGGTTTAAAGCGCTGTAATTCACATTAATGAATTTATTTTCTCCAAAAAAGCTAAAAAATGGTTACATATTTAAATTTCCCCTTATGATTACAAAAGGGTCTTTTTCAATATTGATGCTTTTTCTATTTTTTCTAGAATACTTTTGCAGCAGACTGTAAAAATTACAAACGGGCTTAACAGAAATAAACTAAAGGTACAGGAGTAACTAGACATACAGTGAAGCAGGGATACACAAACTGGATAGAAACAGATTAAAGACAACACACTCAAACATTAAGGTATAGAACAAAAGGTAAACAAGCACAGAAAGGCATGATGATCAAAATTGCAGGGACAGGTAAAGCTCACCTGTTTGGCTCGGGCTGCCCCCTGTCCCCGTGCAGGGGGGTTCCGGCTGCGGCTCATCGATACACCGGCAAAAACAACAACTGAAATCTGCAAATGAAAGGCATATGTGTCAGGAATATGGTACAAACCAGAATAAGAACACAAAAAGAACGTTATCCTTCTGCCCATCCGCAAGTCCAGAAACCTATAGGCCACACTTTCTTAGGCTTAATAAATATTTACTGTGTTTTTCATTAGTAAAACTCATGCATTTAGCAAATCTGAGCCTATTAATAGTATAGGTTAATAAGATATTTGGCACAAAACGGGTTTTTTTTAACAAAACTTCAGCGTTTCAGCTGTGGAGAAAGGAGAACTGTCTCTCGATGACAGACACGCACAGTTAATATTCCGTATTTTGCTGCCTGTTGTAGTGGCTATAACTTACTAAAAACAGTGTAGAAGGATAGCACTGCAGACAGAAACCCGGTTTATTTATATCATACTAAAGTTTTTATTGCAAACCATAAATAAAGTGCCAAAAACCAATTTTGTAACTAATGTACAGTTCCCAAGTGCTCCCACACACGTAATTCAGCAATATGAGAACATGTTTAACTCAGAATATTACACGCATCCATCCTAATGTAAGTTTTAAAGATTTAATTGTCAAACTATATTTTAATATATTAGCATCGACAGTGATTAAAATCAGGACCCAAGTGCAAAGTGAGCCACTCAGCTAGTACGTCTTCTGCACCCGCGAAATGCTTAACTTAAGTACAGTCCTTAATTCACATAAAACAATTTTCTATGCCTGTCCGAAGTAAAACAACTTACACCAGCGTTAGAACAGCGCGGTTTGTTGATATCGACGAAACGCCACAGACGAAAACATTACATGTCCGCTGTTCACTTCCTGGTTCTCCGTGCGCGTCTCCTAGCAACCCGAATCAGGCGCTTTACGGCGCATACCTGATGGAATTTCCTTGCTGTCGTAAAAAGTTAGCGCTTAGGAACAGAAATTAAACAGTGACACTTTTTACTCATCTTGATAGTCAGTTATCATAATTATCAAATACTTATTAAAATCACTTAATATAATATCCTTAATTCTACATTCCTTCTTTTTTAGTTTCAGAAAATAAAAAGACCAAAAACCGCAAATGATTCAAATAATTCCACTTACTTCCGGTAAAAATATGAAAACGTCATTACCCAGAATGCACCGATACCTGGCGCGTTCCACGGGTATTTTATCTATCCTTCTGAACCGCGGTTTGAGCGACGTAAAGGCAAGACAAACCCAAACGATTTTTTACTTAAAGTAATTAATGAGAATTCATTAAATCGCCGCAGTGATATAGTCAAAGTCGGACACACTTGCAGTTGAGCAGAAGAGCTGAAATATGGTAGTTTGTTACGCACAGAGTACCAGATAGTACAAAAGGAAGGAATTATCCACTACTTATGTGGATATTAGTAAATTTTCACAGCTAATGTGAAAAACTTACAATCAATTAACTAAACAAAAACAACAATAATAAAAATAAACTAAGTTGGGCTTTTCAAGATGTGGCTTAATAAATAAAAAAAACAATGTTTAGCTAGTAGTTGTGGAATATTAAAGGGATTGTTGGCCTGTTTGTGTTTGACGGTATGCAGATGGTTGTCATTTGCTGGGAGGAATGACCAGGAGATGGACAAGGTGGTCTGCAGATACTGAGTGACAGGACAGGACTGAACCAGGCAAATTACCATGCATTTTGGTGCTTCAGACACACATTTATTCAGAATAACACCCTTTACAGTAGGGTATTTTTAATGTATCAGTTTCCTCTGTAAGTACAGAGGAAAATGTAAATGTGCTACAGCAGGAGATGGGATTCAGACCTGGGACCTTTAGATTATAAAACAAAACCCCAAACCACTCTCCTACACCTCCATATTAATGTACACTGTGTAGCTGACCTTGTGGTTTTGTTTTTCAGGGGTTTCTTTTCTCTTATTTTATGCATCCCATCTTTATTAATAGACATAACACAATGAATAAGTTGCTGACCTCTGAAGTTAACTTAAAGACCAAATCGTCTTAAAAAGTGGGCAGAAAATTTTCCATTCATGTGCAAAGTCATAATGACCCAAATGAGTTATTTTCATTAGTTCCTCATTTAAAACACGCACTGATTCAATGGATTTAAAATTTGTCTCTTGCATCTAAATTGCTATAATGAATATTAGTGAGGTGTTTTATATGGAAAATAAGCTCATTGTGACTTACAGTATTAAATCATCAGCTCTACAGTTGTATGCAATTTAAATATAAGAATATTCTTTGGAGTAATGATTCTGATCAAGGCAGTACAGCAGTACATGGGATTTGGGATCCTTCAGATTGCAAGGCTACAGGCCCAACTCCGACACAACCCACTCTGTAAATGTTAGTTTATGTATTAGTTATTATTTATACCACTGACTTCCTACAAAGATTCTAGACCCCTCAACAACCACTGTTCTACAGTACCCTCTCCTTGGTCTTTGCAATTTGGTGCTTGTAAAAAAATACAAGTAGTAATTTACTTACAAAAACCACTTGGAACAAAGGGGCTCCCTTTATGTTTAAGTATTTATATTGGAACAGCTGCAAAGAGAAAGCAAGGCAGTGAACATTTTCAACATTGTTGTCTAAAAGGAAGTCTTCAAACAGCAGGCAGAAAAACCTGGACCATGGCTTTCAATTACAGAAAAAGGAAGAACTCTGAGACAGAGGAGCATGAGGGGTCACACTCTGGAAATCTTCATAGGTGAATTAGAAGGGCTGTGACAGAGGAGGCAGAAAATGGATGGAATCTCTTCCAAGCATTTCTTTATATTGAAATGTGGTTTATGATATTACATTGCTTCACCTCTAACATATTGTTCTTATAATGCAAATGTCTCTTTTTACTTTGCATGAGACAGATCTGTTGAGCCTAAGGAGGCTCTGAATGTGTTGACAAGGGCTTCAGTGACTAAGGTAACAGCTCCCCCTTTTTTCTTTTGAGCTCTCCCCTGTTCTGTGGCTCATACGCTTCCACTTTGTTGATAGCTAAGGGAATCTTGTCTGGGTTTTTTCCTTTTATCTGCATGCCTTGCCCTATTTTTTCTCCAGGCATAAATCTCACAGTCATATTTAATGTATGACATTTTGTTTTTGCATGACTAGGGAGAGGAGTAGGAAATTTTCCAAATTTAGGATTATTGAACAGACATTTATATTTATGTGGCATGGCAGTGTGGATTATTGATGATGGCTTGCATGGGTTTGAGATCCACATGGAGAATGATGCAGATCCTGTACCCTTGAACAAGTTGGCTTTTGTAAAAATGCAGTCTTGGAGGTTTCATTTGGTTTGTTTGTAATGCATGTTTTTCCAGAGTGATGTTTACCATCATTTTGTTTACTTATGTTTGGATACGGTGTCTAGAAAGAGTTGTCTTCCTGTCTCTCAGGGTTTCATTTTATTATCTCCAGTGTAGAAGTCAACTTAACTTCAAATCTCCTATATGCTAAAACCCTTGGGTTTGGTTGTGTATTTCAGACTGCAGGAGATGTTGATAAACCAGCTGTTGAACTGACCTCCACTCAAGCTCACTCTGGCAATGAGTTTGACATGAAAGAATGGCAAGATGAGTCAACAAATGAAGCTCAGGGGAGCGACTCTGCAGACAGTGCTCTAAAAGCCAGTCTCAAGAATGGTCTCAAAAAGGTAGTTAAGACACAAGGAGCTGCTGAGTCTCACAAGTGCAGCATACAGACAGATCCACAAATCTGCTGGGACCTCCTTGGCAACAGTGTCTGTGGGTCAGTTCATGGTTCAGAATATGCAGAAGTAAAGAGTGATGCTGTTTCTAGAGGGGCAGGGGGCTACCTCAGTGACCAATTGGTGTGTGAAGAGGGAACGGGGACCAGCTCAGATGAAGGGTGTACACTTGATGCGATGCAGGGTGATCAAGAGGGTGCTTCCACAAAGGGCAAAGTCCGAAGAAGGATGGGAATGTGGGATTTTCGAGAGTGGGAGAGGAGGAACTACTTTGAAGGCCCGCTCATCTGCCCCAGTCTCAGGAAGGAAGAGAGCAAAGAAAAAGAAGAAAGACTTAAAGTGACAGAAGAGCATACTGAGGACAGTAAGGATGAAGATAATGCAAATTCAGATGCTGGTAAAAGTGTTGCAACAAACAGTTCAGGACTATTAGCCAGTGAGATAGTTGTACACAGTGCTGTTTTCTTAGATGGTCTGGGTAACCTGAACTCTGCAGATGAACATGAGAGCCACGCTGTCACAGTCAGTTTGGCTCCTGATTTTCCTTCCAAGCCTTTGGCTAGCATCCAACTGAAGGAAGTGTCCCCTCAATTTGGGGCATCTGTTGCACCCACAGTAAGAGATTTGAAGTATTTGTCTGTAGAAAGCCTTGCACAAGAGGCTGGCAATGTGTTCTTGGCACTACCTCTTATGAAGACTACCAGCAAAAATTACCAAAATCTTGAAACTGAAAATTTCCAGTTCAAGAAAGAGATGGATGGTAGAAGAGAAGAGGATCCTGCTAATACTGATGCTCAGAAGGAAAATGTGAAGCTTGAGGAGGAGCCATATAGTGTTGAGGAGGGCAAAGTCCTTGAACTTACCATATTGGGAAAGGAGACACAGCACTGTGGCTGCTGTGTGAAGTCACTGCAGGGGGTCACCCCTATCCCAGCTCAACCAGGAGTGCCATCAGTGGTGATGACAGATTGCAGAACCCTTGAGAACATTGGCAAAAGTGCATTCCAGCTAGTGTCATTCACCCCCTGCTCTACTACAGACTCCCCTGGAGCTGCAGAAGTGGAGCAGGAAGAGGTGGTACCTAGAGCTGGTGGTACCTCACACAGCCCTCAGAAACTGGAGGAGTGGGAGGCAGGGCACCTGGGTGCAGGAATAGCCCATATTGGAACAAACCTTTTAATTGCTAATTCTGTAGCTGGAGATTCCAGAAAGTCCCCTAGTGTTGAAGATTTGAAGAACTTGGGGAAAGTTGACAGAGATACTGGTGGAGCTAACTTGGTAACGGGTACCCAGAATCCACCTGCCACCAAGTTGCTTGCCCCAAAAATTACCCTGGAAGAGGGCAGGCTGCTTCCTCCCAGCTGTGTGACCATGAAGGTGGATGTGTGTGTCAGTCAAGTAAACTGTCAGAATGAGACTCAGACGAATTTTGATCCAGTCTCACTCAAAGGCACCAATGTCAGTCTCATCCAGCAAACAGACAGTGGAGATAAGACGGGTAGGAGCCCTACTGTGCCATGCTTCTTCTTACTCCTGTTTCATCTCTGGCCATAGTCAGTCAGCCTTTTGTGCTGCATATATTAGTATTCTTATTCTAAATTTAACATGAATAAATGTGTTCTAAAGAATTTTGGTGAAGTGGGTAATGCTGGTGTCTCACAGCTCTTGAGTGTGTGTTCAGACCAAATGTTACATACAACTCAGACTGTGTGGAGGCTGTGTTTTCTCCCTGTGTTTGCATTGGTTAACTGCATGTAATCTAGTTCCCTCTCATAATCCAAAAGTGAAATGGTAACTAAATTGCTTATAATGTGTGTGAGTAAATCAGTGTGTGATTGTCCTGTGATGGACTGATGTCACATCCTGTGTACAATGTCTTACATCCTATACTTCCAAGTTAAACTCTGAACCACTGTAACCAGACACTGGATGGAAGTAAATTATTATAGATGGATGGAAATATGCTCAATATGACTCTCAAAGTTTGAGATCTTCCCTTGCTTTTGTATTCACTGAGACCATCACTTTCTCCACCCACCTTTACCACTCCCAAATCATTTTGCAGATGCACCTACCATTAGTGATCTGGAGGCAGAACATCTGGATGGCAGCTCTGGCCCTGTAGTTACCACAGTGTTGCTCCCTACCTGTGTGGAGGATCCAGTGTCCTGGAAGCATCCAGTGAATGATGCACCACGAACCACTGCCACTGAAGCACAAGTGGAACCGTTGTCCCAGGTACATGATAGTTGTTTAGATGCCTGTAACAGCCCTGTAGAATCTCAGTCATCACTGCTGAGAGGATCCCTAGCCAGCACTGTCCCAGAACTCATTGCCAACGTCTAATCTTTCCTTTTCTCGGTGTCTGACTCTCAGCTGGAGAGCCTCTCATTCAGGTGAGACCAGTGGGTAGAGCTGGTGTGGGTACCTTGTCCCTGATGTTTGTAGGTGTTCAGCAACACACAGATGTGTCTGACTGACCACAGTCAGATGGACGAGCAAGCCCTATACCCGACCGAGGAGCAGGAAGACGCCACTGAGCTTCTCTGTGGACTCATTAAGGAACTCTCCTCTCTGAAGTAAGTGCATCCTCTGTTCAGTGAGGGTGACTCAGTCTGCTTCAGTTAACACACATGCAAACTCATGACCCGTGAAGCACCTGCATGACCAAAAATCTAGGCAGCAGGTCAAGTACTAGCAGTTAAGTTTGTCTTTCTATACTCAGGCATTTTGCCCAATTAGAGGGTATTTAATGTACATACATTTTTAACTTTACCTTTTTACACTTCCATATTTACATTCAAAGTAGGATGATAGCAGAGAGGTTGGCGTTCAACCCCTAAAGCTTTGCACACTGTTACTGCAAATAAGTAAAAGTTTTTACCCTTTATATGGATAACTATGATCTAATTTTATGCTCTATGGCTGACTTGCTTTACATCACAGCTTTTGCTTAGTAAATGTTATATTTATGTCATGACTACTGGCTCTTTATATAGTTTGTTATTTATTTACTGCGTACTGCCCCATCTTGTTTCCTTCATAGTCGGACAGTAATGGCTGCCCACAGGGAGCTGGAAAACCTGCGTCGTGGCAACAAGACATCAAAATCCCTCTTCCCTCGGTCTTTCTGCCCCCTGAAGCATTGAGTTACCAGAGTTCAGAAGCAGCATAATTATATGAAGAGTTGCAGAAGTGCCAAAGTCTTTAAGTGTTCTTCTGTTCATTCATTCATGCTCCCATTCCTGGTTAATGGGGGTGGTGCAACTTAGCTGTAAAAGGCTTTTGTGAGGTCTGCTGGTTTTTGCTCTACCGCACAGCTTATTTAGTTGAACTTCTAGTCTGAATGGAGTGGTAGTTTGCGGTCCTTTAAACTTCCCTCAAGTTTTGTAGTCAGAGAGATTCTTAAATATTGCCCAACTGGGCTCATAATAGTTCACCGATTTCAGCTCTGAAGGCTGAATAGGTAAACATACTATGGGCGGAGAGGTTCCAGGTTGCAAACCATTGTAACCATTTATTTGATCCCCTTTTCCCTTCTGTCTGCCTAATTTAAGAGATCTGTGGACCATAGAGGTCCTAAGGACTGGTGGAACCCCTCTGTGGTCTACAGGATCATTGACCCAGAACAACAGCATGGATCTAGAATGCTGGAGAAGCTTCGGGGGGGCTTTATTTCTACCTTAAGGCCAGGTCATACCACCAGGGGCCGGTACACTTCACAGCCAAGCTCTCAGCTCCTTAAACGAATTATGTCCCTAATTACGCTAATCTAACCTCCTCGCTCGGTGCTTAGGGTGTTAAATGCGTCAAAAGAGCTAAATAAACTGAACACAGTGTGGTCCTTCAGGACCAAGATTAGACAAGGCAAAATTAAAGATTTAATTACTTAATGGGAAGAGTCTGTGGTTCAAATTAAAGCAGGTGACAGTTTGTGTCCGTGAAGGGCCAAGTATGTGTAAGTTTTTGCTCTAACTGCTCCTCCAAATTATTTTGCTTAGTACTGAGCGATTTTATTCAGTTCATAGTTTACATATGATTATAGAGCCTTTGGTCCACCCTTGATAAATTCTGTTTTATTGAGGCAATTAAAGCAGTCAGACCGGGGAAAGGGACCGTAAAGCTAACCAGTGCACCGGCTGGTTTCAAAAGAACTAGTGAAGTTGTGATGATGTAGGAAATGGGGTTGCCAACCTTGTCACCCAAACACACTTCAGGAAAATTGCTTTGAAATGTTAATAAAAGTCTTTTTATACAAAGCAAAGCAGTTTAGTTCCACATGACCACGTTTGGATTGTCTGAGATATGTTCATGTTTAAACTACTGTTATTGTCATGGATCTCAGTGTATGGCCTGTTGCTGTATGAATGTGTTTACAATTAAAACAAACCTGCTGTCCTCAGGTGTGGAAATGTTCCATCCTGTACCCGTGTCTGAAAGAAGGGTGTGGGAGGAGAAAGCAGTTTTTTGAATGCCAAGAAAGTGTTTAAAATAATACCTGGATTAGTGCTGTAGTTGTGTTGTTGAGAAAAAGAGCTTCGTGAATCAGCACTAAGACGTTATTAATGCAGTATATTGCATAGGTGGAACTGGAAAATCATGCATGTGCAACATAATACAAAATAGATTAGTTA
Organism: Arapaima gigas; assembly: GCA_900497675.1. NCBI lineage: Eukaryota > Metazoa > Chordata > Actinopteri > Osteoglossiformes > Osteoglossidae > Arapaima > Arapaima gigas. The sequence continues at coordinate 329,959 of UFQX01000514.1, forward strand.
TACCTTTAATAATAGTGAATTAAAAAAAGAAAACTTTTATGAAAAACAAATTTAAATAGCTTTGAAATGATTTTGAAAATGTTAAGAATATGGTTAGTTATAAAAAATTACTTAAAGGGCTGGAAAAAATAAAGGTGGTGCCAAACTGCGTTATAGGAGGCACTAATTAAGGTATTACTGAACGTTGCCATTTTCTCTTTTGGGGGGTGTTATTTGGAAGGTATGATTCTTGAGTACAAAATCTCATTACACAGGTTAAATAAACATGACTGTGATGTTAATCTTTCCCATATCGCACAGGCCCAACTTTGCCTATGGGGGGTGTTAAATACAGTGCAGCAGTATGCACACAGTGTGCATTGCTAGCTACACTTGATAGGAAATATCAAAGACAAATTAGAAATATATCATCTGTATTTATAAAAGCAAAAAAGCCATTGTTTAAGCAAATAAATTTTGTTAAGGTGATTCTGACCTTTAAAATAACTGACATTTTATCAGTTTTACTGTAAAACAGCTTATTGCTCATCACAGGATTCAAAACAGGAACAGTACTGTAATACTGAGTATAAACAAATTTTATATCATACCTTCTCTTCTCTACATTTTTATTACTGGAACCACTATTCTACACCCATGTATGATATATGTATAACTGACTGCAGTGTATCATGTGGAAAGTGCAGGTGTATTTAAAATGTACAGTTTCCATGTTCCAGAGCAATAGGTAGAAACCGAACAATTTTATTTGCTGCTTATTTATGTGTTCACATTTGGAAAGACTACATGGAGCACAAGTGCCACGTAAAAAAACAAACGAGTAATCGCTTAATCAATAAACTGAAAAAGAAAAGTTGAATTGAAAAACAATACAACAAATAAATTCAATGGAAAAACAAAAGAACAGTACAGAAAATACTGTATTGAAAAACTATAAATTTAAATAGTGGATATAATGGATATAAATAGATACATTTATATCTAAATTAAAACCTGCAATTTCCTTTTACAATTTAGTTTTTCATTTTCACATATTTTGTACTACAATTTACATTTTTTGAACACTAATTTTCATTTCTAATTTGCACCTTCTGTATTACTGATTTGTTCTGTTTTCCCAATTCCTTCTTTACTTTACAGGTCAGACATTTTCTGTGGCAACTAATATGTGTGCATAAAGGACACTTTTCTTCTACAAGAAGAAACTTTAATATGTTGCTATGTGTTATGGAGACCTTTTTAAAAGCCATATTAAACAGTTTGCAGTTATTTGTAATTAAATAAGATCAAAATTAAAATAAAAATTTCAAAATAAAGTGGTAAAAAACTTTTATTTCATTATGCAATGTTATTTCTTACTGCTGAATTTTATTTCCTACAAACCGGTCTTACAAATAAGATTGTGCTCAAGTTTTGCAAGTATTTATTATGACAAATGCTATAAAAATATACAGTTAGATGAGGCACAGTGCGCAGTGGTCATTCTGGAGCTGTGGAAGAGCTGTTGCACTAACAGTGTAATAAATGACAACTTACATTGTTCACTTGACAAAAAGGTCAAAGGTGGTACTCTAAAGTGTTCTTCTGCATGCTGGATGGTGATCTCCTGGGCCCTGTATGGCCACAGTTCTCATCCACCGTGGGGTGGGTTCACAGCTCAAAACCCACCGACAGCAGTGAATGTAAATCGAGACCCTACTCAGACAGCCACCGGAGGGTGCTGTTTGGGAGGGCGGAACAAGTTGGTGCACACACAACGGTACATTTGGTGTTTCTTTCCCTCGGGGTTGAAGGTGTCTTGCCTGCTAGTGGCGTGAACGAGGGACGGGGTACACTCAACGCTCGATGGTTTCTCAAAGCCGCAAACTCACCGACAGCGTTGAATGTTCCCCGGTACTCGACCTGCACGTTGATCCTACTCGCACACACACACACACACACACATTTGTGCACATAACTCAGCTCACACAACATTGTACATAACACACATTCATGATAATGTTGCCAGCTTTAATAGAACATGTACAATACTATAATGCCAATACATCCGGCACTGGGGCTATTATGTGTGTATTTAAAAATAATTATGTTCCTAATAAGAATATTATTTGGTCTATTTTTTCAATTCATCCATGCAGGCCAGTTTCTACTGTGGAAAACACACAACTGGTGCACATGCAACCACAGTGACATCAGTACGCACACACAGCAGTGGAGTGACAATCTGCCGGGTTGGGCCGCTGGGCGCTGCGTTTGTTCTGCTCTAACAGCTGTGGGGTCTATTATCTGGCAGTGGGGGAAGGGAGCGAGGTGGCTGGGGGTGGGGGTGGGGTGAAAGAGTGGAGGAAGGAGCTCAAGGGGGGAGTGTTGATCGATTTCAGGCTCAGAATTTCCAGACGAGCTGAACAGCGAAGGTCAAAGGTCTCATTTCCTATGAAAGAGGGCCTGTCTGGCAACGCGACCTGTTCCTGTGGCTGTCTGACCCCACCAAGGTGGCGGCCCTGGCCAAGCTGCTGGAGGAGGCTTTTTTTTCACCATGTGACTCACACCAAGGATTCCTGCTCTTCACCACATTGCCTCCGAAACTGGGCGACCTTGGTCCTTCGTGACTACATCTCTCTGGTGTCCCATGCCTATCTATCCCTTGTCGACCTGGCTGCTGGGAGGAAGGTAGTGTGTATGCAGGTGCTGTGCAGATCTGATCCTCGTCAACACAGAGCAAGAGCCCGGCGGACCCTTCCCCCACTCAGCCACATGTACCCACACACACACTGACTGCCCCACCGACACACTTAAGACCACGTGTCAGCGAGCCCCAACACACCGGTAAATGGCAGAGTTTCATCCATTCACCTCCTAACAGTTCTGAGCTATATGCAAAAAAGCTAAGAAAAATTAAAATTATCCATTTGTAAAAATTGGTAAATCGCAGTAAGCAGTTTAGTGAACAAACATTTTGAGCCACCTTGGAGAAAAGTGTAGGATAAATGAATTATAAATTCAACAGTAACCTTAATCGTACATATTTTCTTTCATCAGACAGATACAGCAGCATGTCCATAAAGCAAAAGTAGCAAAGCTTTTTTTCTACATTTTACATTTTTGCTAAATTTGAACACTTGGCAGAGTAATATTCTTGAATCAATAGAACTGTTTCTAAAATAAATATTTAGTTTCTTTGAATACATAAAGTTAATTTTCTTGTATTTTTTACAGTTATGTGTGCAAATGGGTAACATCCATCTGACAGATGACTGGCTGGTAAAAACCCACATGCAGGTGCTGAACCTATGACCTTCTGGGGATTGCAACCAGCCCAGCAGCTGCTGTGCGCTACAGGCAAGAGCATCGATGACTACATGTGTGTGGGTGTGCATGTGTATCTGAGCATGTCCCTGGATGTCTGCATGACACGTGGGTTATTGACAAAGGCGGTGTCCCACCCCCGCCCTGTCTGGACACGCCACTGTGTGTCTACCTGCTCCAGACTGGATCAATACTTTAATCCCATCACTGTTCGCAGTTGTGTGCACAGATGCACAGTGCAGATACAGCAACACACACACACACTGACCCTCATACCAATCAGAGTGTGGACCCCAGTGTTCACACAGCTTGAAGCAAAAGAACCATCACGGTCGTGCGGCCTTTCTGTAGCTTCTTCTCTGCACGTGTCCCTCTCCATCTTGCCCAAACTACCAAACTCTTCTACACTTCACATCCACACAGGAATCACTAACATATTTCACACACTGACCAAATCAGATGTCACAAAACTGTATTTACCAGGGCAGCACAAAAGTTCATGAGGTGCCTGCACATCAACTTTTCCGCATCGCCATCAAAAAAGCACTGTGCTGGTTGGGGTCATGGGATAAAGGCCCTGTCAGGTAATACACCTTCACACCCTCGGCACAAATACTCACACTCACCCTGCTAAAGGCATCGTAAAGTTCACGTGCACTGAAGATGACACTGAGCCGCCAGTCATTTTCCTGCAAGGGATGAGCAGGTCTGGAGATGGTTACAAAGAGCACTTACCCTTATTCCACTGAAGGCAGCTTGGCCGTGTAGTCCCGTCAACCTTGTACGCACACACACGCACACACGCATGCACGCACACACACAGATTCCCGGTTCTGTGTTCTTCTATCCTGCTGTAATTCCGTAGCTCCATCCAGTCTTCCTTGCTGCCCTCTGAAATCACCCCCTCCCCGCCACTCCACTCGCCCTCCTCTCTCCCTGGCGTTCGGACCCCCCAGTGTTGCTCCTTTTGCAGATGCACATCTCTCTCTCCTTCTCTCTCTCTCCTTCTCCCTCTCTCTCTCTCCAGCATGTCTCCAAAGTCGTACGTCAGGAAGCCACCGCTGCAAACTTGAATGTGTGCTGATGGGTTGGATGTGTGTGCATTTGGAGGGTGAGAGAGAGAGCAAGGAGGGGGAGTGTGTGGGTAGTGTGACCCAGGACACAGAGAGTGTGTCAGTTTGAATGAAAATTGCAAATGCTCTATTCCTCCCCCCTCCCTCGTCCCTGTTGCCCCACACCCACGCTCTCTGTCTCCCTCTGCCTGTCTCTGGACCCAACATCAAAAATCACATCCCAGACAGACATATTTATACACTTCTCCCTGTTCACTCTCTAACCACCCCCCCCCCACACACACACATACTTCAGTCAGTGTGTGCCAGACAGTTAACCCCTATGACGCTGCAGCCCACTAACATCCGCCCAACCCTCTTTCATCAGCACTTCCTATTCATTCTAAATGCCCCATACAGAAAACAGCAGATATATTGCAATATATGTCATCATCTTCATTTTAATGTGTGAAATTTATGCCAAACGTTACATTTACATTTATTTCAGGACATATGTAAACACATGGAGAGAATAGTATTATGTTAATAGACAACTGAAACTAAGAGAACACATTGAACACATTCAGAAATATTTTCTAAATATGTCTCATATTTTCTTCACTGTGTTATCACTATTTTTCCGAGATTAAGTTGAATTTAGCATCATTTCATGTGGCAGAAAGACAGTTGATGTAAACATATGGAAATATATGCTTAATGTTCTTCTTCATAACTGTTTTATCCTGGGTAGGCCATGAAACCAGGCATGAAACAAGCAGAGTATGCTTAATGTTAATGTATAATAACCACAGTCCATCACTTTTTTACAGTACATTTGACTTTTGAAATGTGTGACGAACAGCCAGCATGTTATTATCACTTTGTAGCGTAAATATATTTTTGTTGTGAACATAGCGGCTGGCTTTACAAAAATAATCAGTTGGAAAAACTTTTTTGATTCTTTGCTTTTACAAATCATGTGTTTGTCATATGCACATGGCCTTCAGAAAATACAGTGTGTGTATAAAAGTCCTTGATGTTTTTTCATGAGATTTAAACAATCTGTAAAAATACAACAGAGAGGGAATTTTTTAATGATTTAAATAAAATTGTGAATGATTCCTTGGTTCTCATGTTTTCATTTTCTTCATAATAAACCTGACATTACAGTGAATAGCTTTAACTGAAGAAAATGTCAGTTATAACCAAAAAAACGAAGGTCAAAATTTGTACACAACATTTTGTACAATTATGTATGCAAAAGGTTGAATAAATCCCATTTTTTTTGGGTTGTGCTCACTTTATATGGTTACTATTTCAGCTATAATGTCATGTCATTCTGGGATTATGAATATGATTTTTTTTTTGGGTGGATGACCATGGGAGTGATTTTTTTTTAAAGTTTGTCTTTGTGATCTCCTATTACATGACCCTCCTCTAGAGACCCAGTGTGGACCTGTTATGTATACAGAAGTGTTACTATACACAGTGTTTTCTCACGCAATGAATTTGTTTTTATTACAGTCAGTTTAGCACATTCTACCCTCTTTATGACACATTCTTACCTTCTGAACCTAAACTGGAGCAGTTCAGTATTTGTTCTCTATCATACTTCTGTTTTATTTTTCCCCTTCTGTGCACTGTGTGTCTCCTTCTCTCCAGTCTCCCCCAGTGTGGTTGCTGCTGTGTGGCAGGTCAGAGGGCAAAGGGGTGTGCAGGAGGTAGCCCTGGAGAGGGGAGGGGAGGGAAGGGAAAGGGGTGGGGGTGTGAATGCCAGGAGGCAGCGTTCAACGGCTCGTACCGTAGTCACTGCACAGCGCTGACCACACCAACCCACCTGCTTAATGGCACTGATAAGGACAAACAACGAGAAACTGGTGTGTGGGTGTGTGTTTGTTGGTGCAGAGGTTGGTTAATATGCAGCCTGTTTCCCTAAATACCAGCAAGCTGAAATATCATAACTAATTTCTTCTTTCAACTATTATATTTTAATATATTTTATTAGAGAACTAATCAAAGGGAACAGAGTAAATAATCATCAGAGAACCAGACTTGATAAAAATTTGACAGTTTTATGTGCAAAAGAGTCCTGCTGGTGTACTTCCAAGTGCACTGTCTTCCTGTGGCTGGAAAAAACACCCTTATTCTTATTTTGTGAAACACTAACAAAGTTTAACAGATTAGGTAAACCACAGTTTTATAAGAGGCGTAGAGAAGGGTTTGCATACCTGGACAACAAATACATACAGAAAACACAGGAGCTGAAGGAAGAGAAACCCACATTTTAATAGCAACTAAGATATAGAAATATGCTGTTTGAAAAGAACACTATTTGAGTGTGATTAACATAATATGATGCCCTCAGTGAAATTTAAACCCTGATTTCTGTAATAGCTAAAGACACAGCCAAGAGACTCAAAGGAATTTAAAACATGTGAACTGCTGGCTGGCCAGGCTGTCATAACACTGTTTTCAACTAGCTCATACATGATACCACTTACAGAAAATACTAACCCAAAACTGGTATGGATGTAATTTTTTTTATTTGTAGTCTTTGAAAGTTTAAATTTAATTTTCAGATGCTTTTCTCCAAAGTGCTGTACAGCTCAGAGTAAACAAAAGTGCACCAACAACAGAGGACGAGCTTTAGACACAAACACGGGATGATCAGGACAGGACTTGTGTGTCTGATACCACCATGTTGCTGGATCACATCCCTCAAGTGGCTGCCTACAGGGGTGAAGTTCATGCAACAAATACATAGATAATCCTAGCAAATGGTGTTGAACTCGTTTATGTCAGGAGATCAGCAGAGAAATGGCTCTGAAACAGACGGGTTTGAGACCCTTTTTCAATGGTGGGTGGGACTCAGCAGCTCTGAGGGATACAGGAAGTTCATTCCACTACACTGGGGTTACAAAAAAGATCTGCTGGACTTTTGACGTTGGAACCCAATTTGCAAAAAAAATTAAAATTAAATTAAATTTAAAATTAAAAAAAACTTTTAATACTTTAAGTTTTAAGATGGTTTTAAGAAAATCATTTTCACACAAAACACAAAAAAATTGTAAAATAATTGTTAAAGAACTATGAAAACCTTATTTGTTTTTGCACTACACAATAACAGTTAAAACCTGTGGTGTTTCGATTGGACTTTGTAAGTGTTTTAAAATGTTTATTGAACTCAGAGACACTTCAGCTTATACAGGTAACATAAATGCCAAAATTAAGGGTTATGTTGGGTCTGTATGTGCTGGCAGGAATACTGTACTGTGTCTTTAGGTAGAGGTGTGTAAGCATGTGTGCGTGGGCAGTGCAGAACAGAAAGGAAGGAAGAGGGCAAGACAGCGGGTGAAGGTCGGAAAAAGGTCGTTAGTGCGTCTCAAGTTTCCCCCCTTACCCCACACATCCCCACCCCCACCCGATCCCAGGGCAGGAAGGGGTGAAAAGATAGAGGGTCTGAACCTGTGTGGTGTGGGGCGGGATAAAAATAGGCCAGAAGTAGTTGCAACCGTCAGTGGTTGTGCACACACCCGAGTTCTCTCTCACACACACACACACACACACACACACACACACACAGACACACACACTTACACACTTACAGGTAACATGAACGTTAAACCTCAGGTGGTCCAACGGCTGCCATACGTACTGATAACGTTAAAAGCAACACAAAGAAACTGTAAATCACCATGATTTTCCTGCCAGTACACACACTTGCACAACAGCAGATAACCTACAAGTCTCCTTATACCAGACTGAACAGTTTGTGGGCCGACCTTTGGACTTTAACAGATTTTTTAAAATAAAAATGCCTCTGGAGAACATTCTCAAGGAGGAACCATTTTCTTCAACAAATTGCTGCTATATTCGTATTTCAGAGAGAAAGTGGCAGTACCATGAGTTAAAATAGCTCACAGATACAGGTATCCCTCTAGATTTATCCAGGTGGGGTGCAAGAATCGAAACTTTACAAGGAGTTTCCTTTAAAACTCTTATTTTCCCTTACAAAGAATTTTTGCACATTTACAAGGAGTGAATTTGGATTTGTTCAGCTGAACAGCACAAAACCAAAGCCACTATGCATGTTTCCTCAGGGTTAGTTTGCCTTCTACTCCATTAAGTTCTCAACCTCCATCGCTTGCTAATTTTGCCTGTTGTAATCTTGGGATTCTTGGCCCCCAATTGGGTAACCCAAACAATTTGTTTGTTTTTCTAATGCAAATTCATTCTTATAGTTTTCATTGATTTCCTTTGTTTTTACTGTTCCACATTATTTTTTGTAATAATGACATATTGAGTATCATATGTATTTATGTTAAATGTATGTAAAGTAACAAGTATGAAGGAGCTGAATGAGCACCAACAGACATACAGAGTAATAATTGAAGGGAAAGTGCCTGGTTATGTTAAAATTGACTCATTACAAGAATAGTTAATGGTAGACGGTGATATTTTAGCACGTGGGGGGCTCAGTTTTACGACTCAAGAACACACAAACGATGCTTTAAACTGACGGTACAAAAAATTCACTTTACAAATGGTTTTTCAGGAATGCATTACCATCATAAGGTGGGGGGGAACTGCAGCCTTTTCAGGTGGAGTGTGCTGTTAGAGGGGAAAAAAAGAATACAATGTTCCACTAGAAGTCTCTTTAATAGAACACACAGGAAAAAAACAGCTCTTTTAAAAACAAATGTCTTTAACAATGGACTAAAAAGACCAATCCAGGTCGCCTGGCAGATCCAGAACTCTCGGACTACTTCTCTCCCAGCACCGTGAACAAGGTGAGGTGTCCTGGGACCTCCTGAAGAAGAGCAGCGGGGAGGTGTGAACAAGCGGGGGGAAAAGGAACCTTTGATATCACCATGAATGTGAAAAATAGGTAAATGAAGCTGCGTTACAATTTGTCAGAACAACTGAGCTCGATAGTAGACCGACCTGCGGCCAGGAGACAACCTCAGGGCAGAGAAAAGCTCAGGGGTGTTGGGGGTCTGAACATGTGTCTGCTGTGAAAAGGGAGCAATGCCTGACTCCAGGGATGAGGGTGTGGCTGGTAGGTGGCTGGAGATGGTAATGTGATCTGACAAAACACCTGGTAAAAGTACATTAAACAAATAAAGCAAAGAAACAATGGCATAAGAACACAGCCGTTGGCTTTTACATGGAGGATCTGGGTTTAAATCCCTGCTGAACAGCAATACATCATGGTGAACAGTGGTGAGGGCTGTGGGTCCAAGAGCAACTCACTGATGGCACTGCTCTCCCTTCGTTGCTGAACGAAAGGGGAGTGGCACAGAAACTGTTGCCTGAGAAGCAACGCCTTCTGCTGCTCAAACCGACGCCTCTGCAAACACACACGCATGCAGTTAGCACAAGGACACAAAAGTGGCACATTCTTTACATTTCTGAACAGAAACCTGACCTCATGACCCAGCCGGATGGCGGCATCTGTGAACGTCTGCCTCTCCCTCTGGAAATTCTGCCTCTGACCCTCAAACTCAGCCCATTTCATTTGTAGCCGCTCCCACTCCTCCAGATAATATGAATCTGTCAAGGCAGTGGGTAATGGGAGTTGAATACTGTCCTGGAAAGAGAGGGAAATGCTTTATAGTTCTATATATAAATAAAAAAGGTTAAAATTAAAAACCCCACTGCTTGATACACCAATTTCTGCCACCCAGTAGAATTTACCTGCAAAAGTTGCTGCTGCATTCTGACCAGCTGCTTGTTTTGTTCCAAATCTTCCACTAGCTGAGCCAGTAGCTTCTCTTGATCAGTTCCTGCAGTACTAGGAGACAGGCCTTTCTCACACACACACACACACACACACACACACACACACACACACACACACACACACACACACACACCCCTGATATTAGTTGGAACCAAGCCCCATGGATTATTCTTCTGACTGTATAACATACCTTGAGAGAACTCCTGAAGCTTCTTTTGAACCTTGCTCCAGCCTCGTACCACTCCCCCAGTCACATTTTCACCCAATAAAGCCTCAGACTGGAGGAGCATCTCACGGTCAAACCCTTTGTCCGCATCCCCCATACAGCCCTGCAGAGTCTGACACGAGAGGAGCGGTGGTTCAATAGGTATCAAGGCAAATGAATGCCTTGTATTCCTTTGTTAAAATGAGTACCAAAAATGGGCTGATTTAGACACACACATCAATGATGATCACCATGGGGTTAGATTGCACAAATTGTTCAGAACAATCCAAAATGTTACACAACCAGCGTAAAATAGCGTTCCAGCACACAGCTGGTTCTGGCCTCCAGCGACGAGCACCCGTGTCCAGCTTCACCTCTGTGTCCACCACGCCACTCTTACCCGCTCCATGTCTGCCCGCAGTGAGCACAATAGTGCGGTGAGACTGTGCCCCTGGGTTATCGCTTCCCTCAGTTCAGCCTCCCTCCTCTCCAGCATCAGTCTCAGGACATCCTCCTCCCTCCTGTGAGGGGTAGCAAGTCACATTTGCTCCTCACAGTTGTTGTACCAATAGGGAAATGAGAAACATAACAAAATGGCTCCCATCATGCAGTCTGACAAGGTAGCAGCTAATTGATCCTCTCCAGGTTTTATTTTTACTTCTACTGCATAAATGGGTAAGTAACTGATCAACACTATAAGCCACTTTGGAGAACAGCATCAGCTGAATAAATAAATGAAAAAAAAAGTTTCACATAGCCAGATTGTTTTCGTGGTGCATTTCAGCTTCCTTCATTTAGTGTAGAGAAGGACAACCAGGGCACTTGTGGAATTTAAACCTGCAACACTGAAGACTCAACCACTAAGAGGTATGTTCTTCATAGCACCTCAAACTGTAAGAGTCCATTCCATCTCTAGTTTCCTACCTTCCCTCTGTCCTCACACCCCTGGCAGAAGCCTTCTTCCCAAGTGGTCTGGGCAGGACATTCTGCAATTCCATAGCTAGGGAAGAGATGAAGGAGAGGGTAATAGTTGTGGGTGAATTCTTGTGTTCCCAGCCACACAGCACTGTAAGTTCACCTTCCATAGTACTTTAATGGATTAGGACCAAATATAATTGTGCAGTGAAAGATTTAAGACAACTCATGCATGAGCAAGTGTATTATGTTGCTGTTTTATCAGTACTGTATCATCTTAATATATGCCAGGGTTTCCTGAAATTGAGTTCTCAATTTTTGCACATTGCCCCCCCCTGCTGGTGAAGTATAGCAGGACTCTCACTGGGTTTGTGGTCTCTGTTCTTATCAACAAGTTGAGAAAATCTTTCCTTCAGGCGGATGCTCTGCTTCTCCTTGCACTTCAGTTCCCAGGCCTGCTGTTTGCATCGGGACTGCAAACGCTGGCTCTAACATGGGTGGAGCAAAGGGTAGGTAAGAGTGTGTAGTGGAACAACTGTAAAACCGAACAGTAGCATAATAATGGCAGCATGTGGGATGGCCCCTATAATACTAATTTTATTTCTATTACAATTTAACCAGGCACCAGATCCCCTGACTGCCCACCTCCTCCAGGCCACTCTTACATTTTCCCGTTCACGCCTCAGGGCATCCTGCAGCCGGCTGATGTCCTTCTCCTGCTCTGCCAGCAGAAGATCCTGTCAGAAGGTTTGAAACAGCAGCACAGTCTACACCATTTCACTATACTGAGATCACTCAGGTTACACAAATAAATATAGACCATGTATCAAACACAAAGACAGGAACAATTTCCTAAATTGCTTCTTTCAATGCAGCAAGAAATATGCTCAGTCTCCTGCTCTGTTTGAGTAAATTACTGGTTTATTTTTCTTGCCTTACCATTCATAACATAGTGGAATTGTAGATTTGTTCTATATTTACAATTAAAAAGGGGAGGCCACTCTCAAACATACTGAAATTTTACTCACGCAATACTGTATTTAGATACATTTCAGCTAAAAGCTTTCATCAGCGTTTGTGTATATTATATAGAGACCCATATATACAGCCCAGAGAATGTGTGACATTACTGGAGAACCAGCTGACTGTGAATAGTAATTAAATTGTAGATATAAATCATAGAAGACAAGGACAGTATGTGGATTGTAAAAATATCAATATTAGAAAAATAATGGAAAATGGAAGATAATTAAAATGTATATACTCTTTCAGTCCATGGACTCTCAACGCACTTCAAATTCTAGAGATTGTAAGGTTCATTTTGTCATACTGCATTTATATAGATGCACAAGAGAGGCCAAAATATAATTTCTCCTGGACTGTGGTGTACAACACATTAAACAGACAACACAGATGAACTGAAGTAAATAAAGACTAAGGTAAAAAAAAAACCTCATGCATTTATATATCCATCGTGTTAAGTTATCTATGTTTATATAGATTTGGAGTTATTCTAATGAACACGTGGTGTATTTTACACAAACTGCTCTGTTAATGCCCAGTTGTATAAATGGTTGAAGTTAAGCTGTCAGTTGGAAGCTACTGATGTCCATTGAACAGATGATTGGCCAGAAATAGTTGTCGACATGCCTGCTCTGCTGAGTCAAGGGACCTTCGGGAAGGCCATCTTTCCTCATTGAGGGGTCTGCCTGTCCAGCTGAAGGCGCTGTTGGAGGCATCCGTGCAGGGAGGGCCGCACTCTGCAGACAGGGTAAAAGTGTCCTGGAGCCCTGAGCACATTGACAGCATGGAAAAGGACATGATTTTCAGGATCTCTTTCAAATCAGCAATAACATCCTGGGTACTGTGTACTTCAAAACTGTACACTGTAAAATGTTCAGTTGTATTGTTTGGGACAGTAAGTAGTGAGATGCTAAGAAATATCCTTTCAAATCTCAGAATGCTATGAATAAATTATGCAACTATTCACTCATCTGACTTTTTTTAGCAAAGCAACTCAGTGTTAGGCTGCTTAAAGTTATTTACCCATTTATACAATAGGGTAATTTCAACTATTAATTCAAGGTAAGTACCTTGAGCAAATATACTGCAGCAGGAGCAGGGATTCAAAACCCGAATCCTTTAAGTGCACAGTGGCAGCTCCACATATCTAAAATTTAAATGTAGTTGCTTAAAGTCACTAGCATCAATAAGGCAACCATCTTCTCCATTACTGCAGTTACATCAGATACACCTCAGCCATACAACATCTGCACTTACCCCAAATGCAATATTTAAAGTCTGTTATTGAAAAAAGTATACTTTAAATGCAAAAAAAACTGCAATTCAATGCCAAGTGTAGAGACAATATCAGTTTGTCATAAATATATGTAATAAACGTGAGCTATGCAACAGAAAGCTTGTGTGTCATCTATACAGAGTCCCCAAGTCAGATGCATGAGGTTTAAAGGTACCTGGAGGAAGATGCTGGGGTTTGTGGCTCAGTTTTGGGAGGCGGGACATTGGAGGAAGAAGCAGCTAAACAGGAAAAAGGAAAGAAAAATAAATAATATTAAAAACCCGAGGACTACAGCTCAAGAAATATGGGGGGGGAGGAGGTTAAGAACAAGATCACAATGACTGTTAGTAGCGGATAACACAGACAAAATAAATGAGGAGGCTTGCCTGGCAAATCCTCTAACACACTGAAGAAACGTTATGTTGACACAGACCAGAAACAGCAATTAAACTGCATAATTTGAACAGATGCAAAACACAATACAAAAAGCAAGATAAATAATCTCCCCATTAATGAGAAATCTCTCTTCAAAATTAATTGGCCTTATTATAATTAAACAAAAAAAGTCAACTGAACTAAAACAGCAAAAATTACTATGGTGAGTTTCCAAGGCAAATGATGACAAATATGTATATTATATATTGCAGCTGGAGGGACTATTATCTATGGTATTTGGGAGATTTCTAAAACACACACCTTTAAAAATATGGAAAACACACTCACTGAAAACTCAGACTGAAAATTAGACAAAAAAAGGTGTGGATAAGAACATTTTTTAGAAAGATGACAACTTTTCCATGATATTTATAGCAACCCAAACATGAAGTTTATCTTATTTAAGTTGCAGCTGCTTGTTTACCATTGCTGCTAAAAGCTACTATGACTCATCAGCAAATATCAGCGTTTCACAGTGGTTTATTCCAGCAGCATGAAGCAGAGGCACAAATCCAGCTGTGACCAATTCACATCATTAATCACTGCATAATAACCAGGTCATTAGGGCCAATGTGATTATTGGGCTATTCAGGGAAATAGAGATTCATTACTTACCACTACTGCATAGTGGAGAATGGATCCTGTTATGTTTACACCTGGTAGTGAGAAAATGAATTTCAGATGTGTGGACAAGGCGTTCAAAAAGGAATCAGAGGCTGGGAAGGAGAAGCACTGCTGGATTTCATGGTGGTGTCACTTCACAATCTAAAAGTCCTTGGTTTGAATCCCCACTCTTACTGTAGTGTCCTTGTTGAAGGTACTTAACCCTCAACCGATAGTCAGGATTCCCTGCTGGGTCGATGGGTAAAACGGAGTAAAATTGGTTGTCTGTTGTGAGCTGCCTTAGATGAATGTGCAACCTGAAGGGTAATGAAAGTTTCATCCAGAAATATTCACTGCTTTATCTCGGGAAATGAAGCTTCCTCATTACGAAATCTTATCCCCCAGAGCGACGGTATACACAGAATACAATCTAAATATGAAATACCAACATAACCTGAAATCAAATGTACGTATCAAAGTTTAAACCAGCACTTACTGTTTGTTCATCCATGATCCAGCTATTTGTGTACTTCAAGACTTTGGTGGTCCAAAACCTATCTGGGGAGAACAGGACATATGGTTGCTCAGCCTGTGTTGTGATAATATTATCTCCTATTAAGGACGCCATTAGCGAAAATTCCGAAAAAACACATTATGACATTATAATAGTATAAAATTATTTAAAGGTAAAGAGCAATGTTTTCGTTCCTTTGGAGCCAATATGCATATACGCATGTGAAATAAGGATAGTTTGATTATTTTAGTAAGCCAGTTAGACGAATATAGGACTAAAATAAGCGTTGCTTTTTTTTTGCAATTTTCTGTAAATATTTAGTCATCTGTTTAGTTTAGTCACGTGACCTCCGCGAGAGCGGTCCCGTGCGATGACGTCACAATGACGGGAATTGTGGATTCCGCCTGCTGTGGCGTTTAAATTCCAGCTTTTTTTTTTTTTTTTTTTTTTTTTTTTTCAGTTTGCCCGGC